>JACDJE010000022.1:198279-252616 GCA_016647715.1 Pavo muticus
GGGGGGGGAATAGAATAGTAAGAATGTAGCATGAGACAGAAGTGAAAATTAAAACATTCAACAGCCATTCCAGAATACATTTCATAGAATGGTAGAATCATTAAGGTTGGAAGAGACCTCTAAGATCATCTAGTCCAATCCCAACCTATCCCCTCCCTGCCCCCTAACCATGACCCTCAGCACCACATCTCACATCCACCTCCCGGGACAGTGACTCCACCACCCCCCTGGGCAGTCTGTTCCAGTGCATTACCACTTCTTTTTCCACACTTTTTTTCCTAATATTCAATCTGAATAATGTTATTTCCTGTTCTAATAAGCCAAAATGGGAAGAAAATATAGAAGAACTACTATACTAACGAGACAACATCAGCCACTGCTGAAAATAAAGCAAAACATCAAATCCCTGGGACTTCCTTTCAAGAGAATGTCTCAATGGGATGTGAAAGTCCAGCAGGTGCCATTCTGCTTTTTTGATAGAGGTGATGCAAGGAGATGACACAAGGAGGCACCAAGGGACCATCCAACAAAACCAGGTCTTGCCTCAACCCCAGCTTGCTGGAAGGATGGATGTGCTTACGGATGGCCTTCCAAAATGGTGCACTCAGGAGCTGTGTCTGCCCTGTGCCTGTGCTGTACGAGGCAATTAGTGACTCCAGCACACCACAGTCAACACCATCAACACCAGCAGCAACTTCCACACACATTCACAGCCACACCTGCCACATTACAGGCTTGCAAGTTGGTAGCTGCTCTTCTACCACCTCATGTGAGTTACCACAGTGTTTAGGACCACCCAGTGTAACCAACTCACCCTGCAAGCAAGGCTCAGATCTGGTCCTGCAGATCAATAGATAGCAAAAAATGTCTGCGTCTGCTCTCAGCCAGACTTTCCCTGCAGCGTAGATGTGTGACCAACGGAAGTCAGAAGGCAGCAGAGAAAAAAATCTCCTCCCTGCCCACACTTCAACCCCCTGCCCACCATTTTCCAGCTGCAGCCTGTCACTGACACTTGAGAAGAAGCAGATAGGAGCCAATGGGAAAGACAAAGAAGTACTCTCGGCACATATTGGGCCAGTTGTGTTCTTGGGTGGGAGGGAAAGCCCTTGCTGGCTCGAGCCCCCTTCCCATCTGCTCCATGGAGGGGACTGGCTGAGGCAGCAGAGCGTGAGATTTAATTACAATTATTGTCTTAACACAGAGTTGAAACTGTTCTGAGCATGCAGAGCTTCTGGGAGCAGGCAGGCATCCAAAACAACCTTTGGGCTGCAAATTCCCTGACCAAGAAATGGCACAAACTGACAGGCACAAAATCCTTTGGTGGCTACTTTCCATCAAACAGGGTCATCCCCACCGCTCTGCAATCACTCCAGACACCTCCCATGACCTCTCCAGCTTGGGCAGAGGCACTGTTCACAAGGAGGAATAAACTACATTTGTGGTGGAGGGACGGTGAACCAGCTTGACACGGTTAAACCAAACCCGATGGCTGCAGGTCTGGACTTCTCTCTGCAGCCACTTCCCAGTTGATGCCAAACGGGCACAATCCTGGACTGCAAGAACACATTGAGGACCGCAGCCAGGTCTGTAGAGGTATCCCCATCCTCAGAGACACTCAAGGTCAGGCTGGACAGGGCTCTGAGCACACCTGATGGAGCTGTAGGTGTCCCTGTTCATTGCAGGGGAGTTGGACTAGATGTCCTCTATGGGTCCCTTCCGACTCAAACAATTCTATGAATCTGTTTGGATGCCTGAGTGGCACAGCAGGGTGTCGTTGTGGAGTGACACAAAGCTCCTGGAGTAGAAACAAGATTTCTTACAAAGACGAAAACAGCTCAATTTAATGCATATTCCTGCAAACTCTTGCAGGGCTCTTTGTGATGAAAAACACCTGCAGCTGCGGGTGCGAGAAGCCAGATGCAGGGGGTACACTGCCTGCTCTGGCCATTCCTTTTTCCCCTTAAACTCCAGAAGTTGGGTGTATTTACTACTCCCCCGCTTCTCATTAAATAAGGCCAACAACCTGGAGGCTGTGCAAAACTTTGGGTAGTTAGCAGTGCACGGTAAATGAGAAACAACAGGTTTGCTGGCTGGGACATACCATGTTGTACATGCAAACACGTTTTGAGCAGTCCCTGCCATGTGCGGATGGGTTTTGTCTCCTAGGATGGTGCTGGTGGGATAGCAGAGCTCGGTGAGCACCGGTGGGGTTTACACAACAATTGGCCAGTGTGCACACGGCTTAGGGGTTTGGCTGTTGGCATCTGTGAAGCAGGATTTGATCTCTCCCCTGAGCCTTGCTAATACCCAGATACTGCAAAGGAAAGTAAACTACTTATGCTATTCCAGGTGGGCAAAGCACTGTGTAGGGTAAGAGCTCACATTAAGTCAATCCAGGAGAATTAGCTGTTTCTTCTGGCTGCTCTGTCCTGCCTAATTCCAATCCTCCAGGAGTTATTTCACCACAGCATCTGTACAACGAGCTATGAAATTCCTCCTGTGCTGACTTGGCCATGGGTACCCCTGCGAAGGAAATCCACTTAAACACCCTTCAGAGTTGGAAAGGACATGGATACCCTGCAAGCAGATCACACTGGTTCTGCACTGAGTTCTAAACGAAAGTCCCTCTCAGTGCCTTCATGCTGTATTTCCCCCTTCCAGTGTTCTCCTTTTGAGTCACAGTTTCTCCTGATGTTTGGAAGAGCAAACGGCAATGAGATGCGTGAAGCCTCTGTGACCTTGCCAACTGTGAACCAGCCTCCCTGCTGGGAAAGGTTCTAGGGAAGGAAATTCGGGACAATGGAAGCAGGTGCTGCCAATATTCAGCTCTAATATTTCTGTCAAGTGCAATGTGTTTTTGTTCGCCTCACCACTGCGTGAGACCTGCGAGCTCTGCCCATGGTGCCCTTCTCTGAGCCGCACTAATCTGCTCTGCCCCTGTTCCACTGCACATCTCTATTACTCTGCGTGGTCAGAGAAAGCCCTGTCCTTGGCTATAGATGCTGAACATTTAAAGATAATTTATACATTCCAGGACTTTATAAGTCTGTTTATGCAAGGGTCCGGCCAGATTTCCTCATTTTGTAGGCATAAGAAAATACTTTTTGCTTGGTTCAATACAACCGTTTGTATTCATCCTTACTGATTTCACTATTGTTTTCCCTTGCTCAGCAAGATGCTTAATTGTGTGTTTGATCTTTACTACTTAACCAGATCTATTTATCATTACAATGCATCACTACATTATAAAGCTTTCAGGCACATTTATCAGTATAACAAAGCTTGCACTACATGAGAGTCCTCCAGGGAAATAAAGCAACAACAACAAATAATTTAATGCAATTCGCTTAACAGTACAAATATTTGTAATTATAAAAATCCTTAAGTGTGCTTCATCCATAAATGGCACATTTTTCTTAAAATTGCTCTCATCATGTGGCAGTGCCTCCAATTTATGCAGCTTATGGTTTTCTGACATGGAAGAAAGCGAGGCCAAATTCCCTGGTTTGTTATTTCTTTCCCTTTGCTAATGTGAAGGCAGAGCTCACATTTGCTGACGTGCCATTGAAAATTCAGTTACACCTAATAAAATGGGAACATTTAGAAAACACTACTGTGTGATTAATAACTGCCATAAATACATTACAGTGTGAATGCAGTGTTACTGATTGCTGCCAGCCATGTGTGAACTAAGTCTAAAACAATCAATTAACCATTAATTGTAATGTCTGTTAATCATTGATTAACCTGTTATAAATAACAAATACATTCCCCTTGCTGTAAAATGGGACCACCAGGCTATATTGCATTGCTATACATGTTTCCCATGTCTATCCAAGAAGAATACTTGTTGTCAATTTGTTGTGATCTTGGTACCATTTTTATATGTTTAACATTTTTAGACAATATGTTGCTACTTCACGGGTAGGTTCTATTTTTGCTTTTGCCTCATAGCAAGGTACTGCAAACCGAAGGACATCCCATTTCAGCTTTACAGCTGAAAACTGTCACGGCACAAGGAAGGCCTGGGGATATCTATTTTATCTTATCATGCACTGAGTTATACTACAATTGCCTACTGTCAGGCTAGGGACCAGCAGCACTTTTCAGACCTCCAGCTGGCCTCCTACCTACCATAAAATCTCTTGCTTCCAGACTGTGGCAATGGGGGACTCACGACTCACCTTCCCCAGATCCATCACCCAGCTGAGACAGCCAGAATCCCTCTAGGCCACAAGAACTAAAAACGGAACAATAAACACAGATATTAGAACATCAGCACCAAGATTAAGAAGTCACTTAACCAAAAGCTGTCAAAATCCAGACTTCAGGTCTTTTGTGAAACCTCAGGGCAGCATGAGCACTAATGCTGTGATCCTGAAACAACAAGCATTGGGCACAGCATTATGCACTGCCTTTCCTCCAGGAGACCAGTGCTCCATTCGTAAGAGGCTGATCAAAAATCTGCACTGTGTTCACCACTTCTGCCTAGGGCTGGTATTACGGTATGGCAAATAACCATTGCAAACACACCTAATGTTAGCCTGCAGACACATTTTAATGACCACTTTGCCAAAGACAGGGAGAAGAGAAAATCCACTTCTGCCCATGTTTCTCATTATCTAGAAGGGGAAATCACCACCACATTCTAAAAGACGGCAAAACGAATTCTCTGCTCTTTCAGGTGAAAACCAATGGAGAAGGAGGGAAATACCACTGATGGGCATCACAGAAGCTGCATGTCCCAGCAGCTCTAAGAAAGAGGTACAACACCCAAATAGGCACAGTAAGCAAAGCAGTGAGCTGCATGGCCACAAGTAGCGTTGTTAGGGAACAGGGCAAGGAGGGCAGGACAGGCTTGGATGCATGAGAGCTGTCTGAGCAGAGCCAGCCAAGAGCACTGCTGTCACCATAGAGAGGAAGAGAGGGAACTGGAAGCTTCCCTGTGAGGGCCCCTCAAAGCTATTGAGAAATAATAAAAAAAAACAGCTCAGGAAGGAAAACTGTAATTTGAGACACTTTCATCAGGCAAAAGTACCACGGCCTATCCCACAAAAATCGCCGACTGTCAGAGTAACAAACAGTTTAACCCATGCATTGGCTTTGAAATGTACCAAGTGTGCCTCTGCTGCCCTTCTGCTTTCTAACCTGCCTCCATTGGAAAACATTTGGAGCAGGAACTACATCCAAATATTTATTTATGTATTCATAAAGACAAAAATGCATTTATAGAGCCTCTTTTCTGAACAGGTGCAAGGTTTTTGAGCCCTCTAATTCATAAAGATTAACTGCATCCCAGGCTGCAATTACCAGAGGAGCTGACACCCCTCTATTCCCTGCCTCACTGGGCTGCCTAATTCTCATCCTCTTCCAGTTCTGAGATACAATGGCAAATTCTGCTGCTGAAGGGCTGCCGGCAGGATTTGACTCCACACAGCATATGTAATGAGGGTCACAGAATCACAGAATGGCTTGGGTTTGAAGAGAACTTAAAGCCCACCCAGCCTCAGCCCCCTGCTGTGGGCTGGGTGCCCCCCACCAGCTCAGGCTGCCCAGGGTCCATCCAATCCAGCCTTGAGCACCTCCAGGGATGGAGCACCCACAGCTCTCTGAGCAGCAGTGCCACAGCCTTGCAACTCCCTGAGTGATAAACTTCCCCCTGACATCTAATCTAAATCTCCCCTCCTTTAGTTTAAAACCATTTCCCATTTTCCACTATCTACCCATGTAAAAAGTTGTTTTCACTCCTGTTTATAATCTCCTTTTAAATATTGTAAGGTCATAAAGAGGAATAGGATCACTGGACAGCCTTGGAGCTGGTGCTCCTCATGTACTATGGGCAGAGGAGGCATGCTTGCTTGGAGCTGGCCAGGGAAGGAAAGCCAGAGAAGTCAGGGAAGGAAGGCCAGGAAATGCTGGAGAAGGCCAGGACAGGCCAAAGAAGGAAGGCTAGGAAAGGCCAAGGTAGATACGACAGATTCTTTGTTACCCAACAGCTTGCCTCAGTGGCTTGTGGCCATGTCCTCAGCATGTCCAGCAGCTTTGAGGGCTGTGAGGGAGAGGAAGAAAGGCAGTAAAAATGCAGTGTACAGAACAGACAAACACAGCACATGGAGGTGTTGAATTTGCAGAAAATTCAGTAGGAAAGTCCACATAGAACATAGCCCTGGTTCTACAGAGCCAGGATGTAGTCCTGGCATGAAACAAGGAGCAGCAAAAGGTTTCTGAGGCAGGAATAAGAGCAAATTGGAGGAGCACTCTTGTCCTGTTAGAGGTTGGCGAGGCGCAAGCTTAGGCCACTTGTCTCACCTCAACCAAAGGTTAATCCAACCCAGGTGCCATCCCACACCTCCAGCAGCTCACACTCAGTGTTACACTGGGTTCTTCTCACACATTTCCATATATTTAACTTACAGCAAGGGTTAGACCACAGTTTGTGTCCTATGATGCATTCAGCCAGCAGCAGGCATGCCTTCCCTCCCCAGGCTGAGCAGACACCGCATGTCTGCAGTTCCAGACCTCTGGAATGAACATTATCAAAAATGAATTTTGAAAATAAATGTGTCATTTAGAGATGTCCTAATAGGAACAGCAGTTTTGTGCAAGAGCAGAGTGGCTCATGGTTACTTTCACAACCTGGATCATAGAGTCATTAGGTTTGGAAAAGACCTTTAATATATCTAGTCCAACTGCCACCTACCACCAATATTGCCCACTAAACCATGCCCCTGAGTACTACATCTACCCTTTCCTTAAACATCTCCAGGGATGGTGGACTCTCTGGGCACCTGTTCCACTGTCTGACCACTCTTACTGAGAAGAAATTCTACCTAATATCCAAACTGAAACTATAATGCGAAACCAAAACACCTTAAACAAAGCATGAGTGATGAGGCCCTGGCACTGCTGCCCAGAGAGCTGTGGGTGCCCCATCCCTGGAGATGCTCAAAGCCAGGTTGGATGGAGGCCGGGGCAGCCTGAGCTAGTGGGGCCAGCTCACGGACAGGGTTGAAATGGATGGGCTTTAAGATCCCTTCCAACCTAAGCCATTCAATAGTTCTATGATCCTGGATGCGCGTGAAAATTCAAGCAGGGTGTATGCAGCAATGAAAGAAGGTCCCTATCGAATATTAGTCTTTCAACAGGCTTAGGATTTTATTTTCTCTGGAAAACAGGACCAGATCTAGCTACTAGTTACACGATGCAAAACAGTGCCTTTATACTTAGAATTTGCGAAGGCTGAAAACAAGCTTTGACTCATAGTGGAGATTTTTTTTATCTCTTACCTGCATTTCTGACAACACAAAGGCTGTATCCTGTGACTGCAATAGCTGGTCTGTGGGAGGAAGGGAAAAAAATAAAGTTGTTCAGAAAATGAATTCTTGGAAATCTGCAATTTCAACAAGCCATTTCAAAGGATAGGCCTTCCAACTTCGTGCTTGGATGGAAAGTCATGGTCTTGCAGCTAATTACTTATTACTGTCGTTTAAGATAAATGCATCATTGTAACTTCAGAACACGAGGAACTCATTTCACATGTAGTAGACCTATAAAACATGAGAAATCAAACACCAAGTTGACTGAATCCCATACTAAAAAGAACTTGGAAATCCCTTGAAGTCCCCACAAATGGAGATTTTAATACAGAAACTACCAATAATAGCAAAAATGTTACCAGAAAATACTAAAAGTAGATTTTTTTTTTCTCTTGTGTTTTAAGAGCAATGAAATACAGCAAGGACTGACCTTTAAATCAGCACTCAACCAAAATTCTACTGAATAGCAATGAGGATTTCCTGTGATGCTGTTAAGGGTGCTAAAGAGCCAACCCTGCTCCTTGCTCCCTTCTGGAGAAGGGAAAATGCTGAAAAGCTGGCAGCTGTGTTGGAGGCACCTGGCTTGGGAACTCAACCAATGGCACCGGGTGGGACTTCCTGAAAAGAGGTGGAGGAATTTGGAGACACACAGCTCAGATGCCCATCCTCTGTACATCTGTTTTGGGATGTTCATTTGCTGTCCTAACTCCCAGGGTTTGTCCGGGGAGGAACAGCTCCATCACATCTTCCCAAACTATATAAGTTTCACTTTCACTGAACATACAAAGAAATAATCTTATTATCATAATTGTCTACTTCCAATACATCGTATCTAACACATTAAAAAGGCTCTGGGGACAATCTAATAATCTTGTTCCTTTGGATTATGTTAAGCCTTTGTAGTTAAATATATATTCATTTAAATGCACTTTAAAAAACACTTTCTTACTTTATTTCTTGAGCAGAGTCAGCGCTCCCACCTGGCAGAGCTTATCAGCTTCAGGCAGCACATGAAAGCGGGCAATACAGATGTAGTCAAAGACTGCAGATAACAAATGTCTTCAGTGGACTGTCATGCTGAATGATGTACACCATCTTAAAAATGTCTCAAATGCCTCTCGTTGCCCCAAGGACACATTTCAGCCTGTTTATGGTGGCCTTGGCATACAGCGACACAAGTCCCCCTCCCAAAACAAACAGTGCTACTTTGAGGAAACACTCCATTCAAATTCTCAGCAGAAACGTGAAGGCAAAAAAACCCAAACTGCTGAGAGTGGATCTGAATAGCCATAAACAAACAGAAAATGGAAACTCCAGTTGAGGAAATGCATAAAGAAATACCAAGAGAGATCCCAAGCTCAAAAGTAGATAGAAAGGATAGAATATTGAGTTTGGGGAAGTACTGTGCATGGCAGTCAGCACAGGAGAGAGCTAAAAAATGAATGGTCTGATTTGAGCTGGAATTTGCAGAATAGAAAATGTATAACTGACCAAAGGCCATCTTCTTCTAGAACAGAGAATTCCACAAATACATTCTGTGTTCCCAGAACACCAACAGGCCGTGTTCTGTAAGAGGCAGATACACAAACAGAGCAGATCTGTGAGATGATAAGAAAAGAAAGACTTATCTGCGAGAGCAGGTCTGCTTCAAACACTTGGGCACGTGCACAACTTGGGGCTTCCACCACTACTGAGGTGCTCAGCCCTACTGCGGCCAATACAATCTGCAGACCGAGAGGACAATGAATTAAGTTCTTCAAGCACTTTGTGACTTTACAGGAATAAGTTTTCCAAGGAAAGTGGAAAGCCAGTGGAGGCAAGAAGAGCTAGCAGCCTCAGAGATGAAAAATCCTGCCATTCCATCTGCAGAAGAATAACCACATTGAACTAAGAGCTATGCCATTCTAAATGACAAAAATAGAGGGCCACAAAGGAAATGATGTACAATATTGTGTATCTGGTAATGACAGAAACTGGAAAAGTAAACAGATGAATAATACAGCTTGGTCTTCCTGGAAGATGTGTCACTGACCTCAGTATAAAGGAGGATTGGCTAAAATATAACATGCTCACTAACACAGGTCAGCCCACACGACCTCATGTTCAACGTGAAACAATAACTGGAATTCAGAGCCAGGGAAAGCCAAATTAAATAAAGCGGCTTAAAAATTGCAGCGAGGGTTATTTTGTGTTTCAGCAAACTATCAAAGGAAACAGCAAAAACATAAAAAAGTCACTTGACATTTTAATTAAAGAGACAAGAAATCTTTCTTAAAGGTTTACTTCAAAACAAGATACCAGGTTTAATGAAGAAGCAAAAGACGTTCAGTGGCTTAACAGAGTGGTCAGACAAATGATCCAGTATTATTCGCTGCCCTTAAATCCAATGACTACTTTTTCCCTGGTTTTTGCCTGTGTGTTTGATTTTTGGTTGTTGGCTTTTTCCTCTCCAGCTCACAAAAGGTAAAAAAGCTGGAGTGAACGGAATACAGGAAAGACAGGCAGTGCTGCTCTCTCCGTCAAGCAGAACAAGGGACCTTATCCAAGCGTCCACTGAGATTAACAGAAGAAAACTCTTTGGTCTGAGGCAAGAAGTGAGTGGGTAACAGCAGCCCCACTTGTTTGGAGAGCCAGCCTTAACTGTTTGAGATGGAGAGCTGCACAAGAGAACAGAGCACTTTCTCGTTAGTTGTTAGTACAGTAGTAAACCGTACTAACCTGTATGACCTTTGAACAGTGTTCTCGCATTATGGATTAGGAAAAAAGTTACAAAATCTAACAAACAAAAACAAATGGATGGAACTTCAGGATTACATCTGATACACTATTAGAAACCTTTCCCAAGTCTCCCTGCTAGTAAGACATCTTTTCCCAATCTCCATTTATGCTTGTCTACATCAGTGTTTCTTTTGCGTTTCTTCTTCCTCCTCAGCATCTCCTTATCATTTATAAGTCATTTTCCCTACTGCGCCTCTGCTTTAATCTACAAAAAGCCAAGTTACTGCAATTTCTTCTCACCTGATAAGCCTCCACCCCTTCAGCCATTTGGAGTCTGCTTCAGCCAGAGCTCATCCCTTCCAAAGTGCACGGGCAAAACTGCCTACCAAATGCTGCAGGTCTTGTGTAGCACCACCGATTTGCTCTATCACTACCAAAAATAATTCACCTGATGCATCTGTGTCACTCATTTTTGTTCATTTTGCCCCACAGCAGCAATAAATCAGCCCCACCATGGGAAATAGCTTATAATTCCTGACAAGTCTTTGTTCTGACTGCATTTGTACAGCTGGCATCTTCCCACTACTGACAGCACCCAGCTTTTGTGCAGTCCCCAGAGCCTCTCTGTGCCTCTTGGCCACGATCCTTAATTCAGGCAATGCCAAAAATCAGAGTGCCTTCCATCACCTCCCTTCATTTCACCTTCCAACACCACCTCAGGCCATCTCCCCTTGCCCTCCTCTGCTATTGCCTATTCACTTGCTGTTTTCCCACTGACTTCTGCACAAATTCTTTCCAGCACATACATTACCAGACGAAGGAAATCACATTTCTACAACGTAGCAAAATCAGCTGTAAAAGATATGAGGTTAGTATAAGAGAACAGCTCTGTTTATTATGGTACACTTTTCCAATTAGTCCTTTACTTGGTTATTTTTTACTTTCAAATCCAGTATTTGCTCTAAAGCTTCTCAAATGATAACCCAGAAGTCAGTACGCATTGGTCTTGTCACTGCCTGGATAACTTTTCCCTTCTGCTCCAATAAAAGCAGGAAACTGGATTACCCTCCGGCAGTAAGACCGACAAATATATCTCAAGTACTAGCACAGAACTATCGAACGTGCACCGCCACAGCAGCAGAGCCCTACTACACCCATCACTGCAGTATTTCAGGCTCAAATCCTGCAAAACACTCTGCCTGAGCAAGCGGGGATGATGACCCCAACACTGCGCAGCACACTTCAGAGCTACATGCTGTAAATAGTGATGTCTTCCTGTTCTTTTTTCCATTTATTGATTCACTGGAAACAAAGCTTACTTATATAAGCTGTGTCTAAACTGACGCTGGAGGAAGAAAACAACCCTCTTGGTTTCCCTCCAGCAATCTGCTTCCTTTGCTAACAAATTAAACAGTCAGCAATCCTTGGCAGCCAGATGTTAAACGTTTGTTATACATACGTTCAAGAAGCTTCTCCAGTCCTGCAAAGAGTCATCTCAAGATGTGAATTACCAATGAAATATGACAATGCACTTCAACTGCAGGAGACTGCATTTGATTCTTTTGCCTTTTTTTTTCTGCCACACAGCTGACTAGAAGCCTCCTTCCACTCATCATGGAGACAAAATTTCACTTATATACTCCTTGGGAACAGATCCACAATTAATTATCCGCCTTTCTTGATCTGCAACCTGCTGACATCTTCCTAACAGAACTGGAGGCCGTTCTAGACAGGAACTGCCACGGATCCCGTAAGAGCTCAGCAACCGAAGGTGGGCAGCTACTAGTTCAGAGTAATGAACTAACAGGTAAGACAACCTAGGAGGTTTGATCCAGTACCTCTCTCATGCAGCAGCTCAATTTGCTCTTTACACCACACAGGGATGAAGGCCATCTCAAAGAGGCGCGCAGTAAGGCTTCCAGCTGAAAACCTGCCTGAAAAACACCGCCTGTGAAACCAGCTCCTTCCACACAGCAAATACAACCACGTCCTGCTGCACGCTTCCATCATCACAGAATAAATGAAACAATGCACACTTCTCGTGTTGGACTTCGGCAAAAGACGTTTATTATTATTATTATTGTCGTGGTGCTGTTGTACCTGCTCTGCTCTGCCCACAGTGGTGGCACAAACGCTGTTACCATATTGTAGCTGATGATGCCGATGTACAAATCAAAATCCATCTTAATTTCAAACTCCATTAGAAACACAGGAAAGAAGATCAACATTTACGAAATGTAAAGGGAAAAATGGCATGGAAAGAAAGTTTTTTTTCTTTTATTTTTCAAGCTTCCAAGACGGTATTACAAACAACAGAGAGCAAAGTAAAGCTAGAAATGAAATACTTGACAGCATCTGTTTAAAAATTACAGCTAAGAAACCTAATAAAAGTTGAATAAACAGTTACTAGAAATAAAAATTTTTACACATATGGTATTTGTCTGGGATTTTTATTTCTTTAAAATAATTCATACAAATGGTTACAGTCACAAACATGATTTTAACCAAAAATATTGCTAGCCTACCACATTACCAGGAAGGAATCAATGTAGGCAATGAAATGCTGCTACTTTTCAGTAGTCTAGTGCCTTTTTCGCATACCACCAATAATATATACTTTAACTGGTGACAAAAAGCACAATGCTCGTTTATACAAAACCTTTTTTTTTCCTCAAAATCTCTTTGCAAGGTTGTCTTCATTTTGAAATAAGGGAATTCATGCCAAAATTAGGAGAAACGGTTTTTCTTTCGTTTACTAAATTATTCTAAAAAATAAGACAAGCAGGTAGAAAAAACAATGCACTGTGTGGCGTAGAAAGAAAAATGGGAAAATTCATTGTCCTGAGAAGTTTGCCAACTGCCTCGTTTTGGGGCATGTCTTAAAATATAAAAGAAAGGATTTTTAATCTCAAAATTGGTTTGCTGAATGCCTCCCTTACGCTTTTCCTTGTTGACAGCTAAGCAAACAAACCCTTTTTAATGTTCTAAAAACTGTACACAGACAAGTACATTCATGATATAATTAACTACTAACTTCTCTTGCTTAACAAAGAACCCATAGGACACAGAAACAGTGAATCAGTTCACTGGACAGGGACAAACTACAATTTATACGGAGGAAAAAATGTTTCCAAATCTTCTTTTTGTCTCCCACCTTTTCCTTTTATACTGTATATTGGACCAGTTTCTAAACCAATAATCGTCTCCTCCTTTAAGTTCATGGTTTTGCCTTAATCAAAATCCAGGGTTTTGTGTTTGTTTTGTTGTTTTCTTTTCCATACGCAGAAGTTGAAATCTCCAATGTTGGGAATGCTGTTTTCGTAGGCTACAATTGGTCGCTCGGGTGGTCTCTATCAGCTTCTGGTTTGACAGTTTGGCCGGGAGAAGGAGCATGGGGCGGGTGGGCTACTGCAGGGAGGCCGTGTGATAAAGACATAGGGTTGGGGACAATTCCTTCTACTGCTGTAGGTATGCCAGTCGGAGCCACACTTACAACACCTGGGGGATACCTGCTGAGAAAAGAAAATGAGAACATACGTCACAACCAAGCCATGGCTGAAAGCAAAGCCCACCTCGCCTCCTCAAAAAGGTACAGAGATGTTTATTTTATTTTCAGACCGGTGAGAAACACAGTTGGTTAAGCTGAAGATAAGATACCATATGTGGATCCTGTCAAAACATGCTGTATGTTACCCAAACGAGAAGTAAGATTTGCTAGGGTTTTTTTTCTCTTTACGACTTCAGATTTAACAGCAAGCACCCTTCACAAAGTACACCTCAGCAAGAAGCAACTCAGGCTAGACCTGCACACACATACGTACCTGTCCTCTATGACTTTTCATCAGCGTGACCTTTGGAGACATTTTTCTCATTCTCATATATCAATTTTGACATTTCACTGTCACAGCTTGAATAACAGAATCATTAAGGTCGGAAAAGACCTCTAAGATCATCTAGTCCAATCATCCACCTACCACCAATATTGCCCACTAAACCATGTCCCTCAGTACCACATCTACCCCTTCCTGAAACACAACCAGGGATGGAGACTCCACCACCTCCCTGGGCAGGCTGTTCCAATGCCGCACCACTCTTTCTGAGAAGAAATTCTTCCTAATATCCAACCTGAACCTCCCCTGGTGCAACTTGAGGCCATTCCCTCTTACCCTACTGCTCTTACTTGGGACAACCCTCACCTCGCCACAACCTCCTTTCAGGGAGTTGTTGAGAGCTCCTCTGAGCCTCCTCTTCTACAGACTAAACAATCCCAGACTTAGGTGAAAAACTATTTCTTTAAACTTACCTTGTAATCAGAGCTTTCTAACAGTCCCCTAAAAGAGCTATCACTTTCACACTCTTAAGATGACAAATTCATGTCTACTACACCAGAGTCATTTTCTTTTAGCTCCAAACTTTACACATTATTTGTCTGAAATTCAGAGAATCGGTACTAGTTGTAACAGAGGCCAAGTGCTTTAGGCTGACTGCCTTCTTTTTAACCCAACACTGAAACATTGTGGGAACAGCTCTTTACAGATACTTTGCCAGATGAGCTCAGCATGGCTACCTGATACAGCCCAGTTATGGGGTCACTGTACACTGGCTTGGTCATCCTAAGAAAGACTGCAACAGATGGAACACTGGCTGTTACCTGGGATGGATAACCAGGGTGTGAAAGACTGCACCACCTGGAGGCCAGCAAAATTTGTTCCCACTTGTACACATATTCCCAGGTCTTCCTATGCTCGTTCCTTCTCCAGTTAGTTTCCTTAGAATTAATTTGTTGTTGCTAATGAAATTAGTTGCTTGTTTCAGTATTTCCACCTGAATCTCACTAGTCAAATTTGCTTCAAATCCTAGGAATACTGACCAACTAGGCATTATTTTGTTTACTCAAATTTCATTTTGAAACAGCCTATCCACTACTCCAGGTGCACTGTTCTATCTTATGTTACACACACAGACTGAAAACGGCTAGTGAAATACCTCAGTGTGAAACAACTCCTGAATGGTTACCACCAGCTAACTACTCTCATCCAAGTGCCTCTTAAGGATGAGGATATTTTCATTTTCTACATGTTACAAGGCTGAAAAAAATATGTCATTGTGCCCATAAATTGCACAACTATTGCTTACTAGCTGTCAAATTTCACTCTGCCTACAACCTGTTCTCTCTGCGGGACAGGAAATGACACCGTGTTACTTAACAGGTAGCTTAGTAGGAAGTATGCAGTACTTCAGTACAATACACAAAAGCAATGTATATTATGCTGCTTCACCAAGACTATTATCAATAGATCCTTCTCAGAAATATCATTAACTTTTACTCATGGGATAGGTCCTGTCTGCTGAACCTTTTATGTTGACTGGGTAAGCGTTTTGTTTTCCCCAGCATGTGACAATATTCAGAAGATCTAGATGATATTCTGCTGATGAATGCTCCATGTTCTTTGTCAGTGATAATATCTGATAATTTAAGTAAATCAGTAAATGATATATCCAGAATTAAACAGCCTTCCTACTTTTAGCTTACTGAAAAAGCTATTTGCATTTTTTAACATAGAGATTATTATCCCAGGTCTTATCTTCTGATGCAATTACAGGACTATGATACAGTTATTAGCACATCTGAAACATTACACTGCCTGTGACAGACTCCAGAACTCAGCTATGTGATGACAATCTTGTATTGCAGAGAGAAGACTGAACTGATCATTCAATACAGTTATTTCTAATTCTGTATTTAATAAAGCTGGGAATTAAGCACCACCAAATACTGCTACTAAAACAATTTCTTCACAAAGCTTGAGCTTCAAGTTTCACATATTTTACACTGCACAAAATAACAACTGCTTTCATTCACATTCAGAGACTGCTCTATCAGCCCTCCAAATAGAAGCCTCTAGGTATTTGCTGCACAACTCATCTCATTGTCAAAGTGAGATCTACTCTGCATTTAAAAGCAACTGTGAAGTAACAGTTTACTTATTATTTTCTTTATTGAAAAAAAAACACTGAAACAATGTCTAAAAAAAGCATTTAGTTCTGTGCTAATCCTGTTCACATTAAATACATAAGTTCTTTATCTTGTACATCATTATCTCCACAAACGCTCCTAAGTTAAAATCCACTGCTAACGGTGCAGCCTGCTTCTGCTGGTCTTGTGATTCCTCAGGAGAGAACAAACAACTGCATTTTATTTGGATACATAACCTGCTGCTTAACTGCCATGACACGGCTGCAGTTACTACCCTCAGTTCAGGAACACGTGTCCTTAAGCCTCAGCTGCATTCAGACGTGCCCTGAGTAGTCCAAGTTTAAGGCAACGGAACCAAATGCTGGGTGCCTGAACACATTTCAGCAAATAAAACCAGCTTTCTTCAGGTATTTGGAGCCATGGGTACTCTATCCAAAATGAAACACCTAGATGTGATCTGACGTATGTGCGCGTTGATTAATAGTTGAAAACTATTCTTTTCCTCTGAAGCGCTTACAGCTACTGATAAGGCGGTTATGGCAGAGGATGATGATTTTCTCTCTGTTATCTCTCCATCACTTCCTGAAGAAACTACTAGAACTCTTTGGACTTAAGAGCTTTACCACACTTCTCAGTATTGCATGGCTGGGTTCTCAGACAGGATAATACAAAAAGAATTCCTACACCCCTTAAAAGTAAGAGAAAGTCCTGAAGACAGACAACAATAAGAAAGATGTTTAAAGACTGAGAGTAGGAAGATTAGGAGAAAGAGGTTAAAAGAAGTAATGGCAGTACTGAACTGTCCATTCCCTCAAGACACTGCCCTTCAGCAGCTGTTTGTAGCTTTCTCAGCCATTTCTATCCTACTTAGGAGTAAATACCATACTGGAAGATAACAGAAAAATAAAATAAAATTGCACACTTTTCTGTAAATAAAAATTGCATGAAGCTTGCTTCTAGGTAAAATCTGCTGCTGCTGGGACAGCTGCTAGGGATAAAGGGATAGAGAAAGACCATCAAGCAACCAAAGTAACTGAGGAATATACTTACTCAATGTGAAAAAAACCACCCTTCTATTAATTATTAAAAACTGCTTTTCACAGTTGATTGAGATCGCATCAACCAGATCTCTCAAATGCTTGTAAGGAGTATCTTAAAAACAAAACACAAAATTTACAAAACACTGCTTTAGGCATGTTTTCATAAACTCTACAGGCTATTCCACTGTATTCACTATTGAATTATTTATGCTCTTGTGTCTGGAGGCCACAAAAGCACATAACAATACTTTATTATCAAAGCCTTTCTGTAACCAACTGCTGTATCACCTTTAGCAAATGAACACCAACTTCCACTGCCCTTATTAGAGATGACCAAAATTGTTTCTGTGGAACATACAAAAGATTGTATACTGTTCAGATATTATTAACCACACACACAAAAAAAAGGATAAGAAAAGGAAACATACTTAAGCACTGTGTGTCTGATTTTAGCAGCTAGCAAAACAATATTATTCTCCTGAATGCAACAACTACGAAAACAACACAGCTGAAGCCTCATTCAGAAACACTACATTCGTTAATAGGAAGGTCTCTTCTTTTATCCTGGAATACTCACCTCTGCATTAAGCAAGTATTTCTTTTATGCCTGCAGCACGCTTACCTGTATGCAGCACCATTAAGCTCTGGATGAACAACTCCAGGATCCATGCTGGCCCAATGTGTAGCTGCAGTCAAATGATCTTTGTTAACACAGTTTTTCAGACTGTCTGGAATACGACCTAGGATGAAATAAGGGAAGAGAGACCAATTTAAAGATGTATGGTACGTGCCCTCAATTTACCTATGTTAAAAACTGAGCTATAAACTCTTGTGTATTTAAAATACATAATTTCACTCTATGAGCTCAATTTTTGATCCTCGCTGTCCCCCTTTTTTTGGGTGGGGACTTATTT
This sequence comes from Pavo muticus, assembly GCA_016647715.1. Classification (NCBI taxonomy): domain Eukaryota; kingdom Metazoa; phylum Chordata; class Aves; order Galliformes; family Phasianidae; genus Pavo; species Pavo muticus. The sequence goes on from JACDJE010000022.1 coordinate 216,245, forward strand.
ACCAAAGCACTGCACAATTTGTATCTATTTTTCTTCAATAGTCTCCTATACACAAGGTCTCAATAAATCCATAATCCCTAAGATGCATGCTTCTCAAGAAGCTAAAATTTGAATACAGCCAGTCTTGGTTCAGTGTAAGACAAGGTACACGCTCTGCTATGGGTTTTTATTTATCATTTATCTTCAGATGGCAGATGAGTGTGCAATCATTTACTGCATAGCTTTTTCCAATCAGCTTCTCTCGACACCCTTTCCCCACTGCATTCCTCCATGTCATCCACATATTCAGCTTCATCCCACACTTCCTGTACTTTTCTTATACTTGTTTCTCTGCAATTCATTGTCTTTCTCACCTCCCTAATGTTGCCCTTAGTTTGATCTTAGTACCCAACCATGTTCAAACACTGAAGTGATGACAGCTTCACTATAAATCAATGATTTAGATCACCGATAGCACAGTCACACACTTTAAGAAAACACAGGCCTGCCTTCTCAGGCACATATGTCTGGGCTGTTGCACAATGTTTAACACAGAACTATCTTTGTGTAGCTGACTCCTGCTCAGTTTTCATACCTTAGCCCATTAACACTTATTTGCACATCAAGCATCCTCCAAGCAGGTATGGTATGCTGGTTTGTGCAATCTTTCCCAAAGCTATCTGGAACTATCTAACAGTTATACAACAATTTGATGAGTGCAATATTTGAGTCCTTCGGGACTATAAGCACAAAGACTACTTCCAGCAAAGGGACTATCAGATTCTTTAGGTTACCTCTCAGAGAGAAACAGGCCCGTATAGGGCAATTCGGGTCAGGAGTTTCAGAGGTGCCTTTAATCACCATCCAGAGAATCCTTTCTGCACCGGCTATAAATGAAACTGAGTCATCTAGCCTCTCTAGGCACAAGATACAGGACAGGCTACTGCCAGCGCTTCTCCATGCAGCAGAGAAATATTGGCACTGAACCACTCTCAAGGTGACACAGACAGCCCTTCATGTCTGTACAGCATTCAGCCTATATTGCCAAGGGGAAAACAGCAAAGTCCTACTAAAGAGAGAACATTAGTGCTTAATGAATCATTTTCCAGCATGAAAATCCTTCCTTTTATTTCAGGCTACAAGGGATTCAAACTAAAGCCAAATGGCTTACTCTTCTCATTTTATTTATTAGCAGTGCATATTCAGGACATAACTATTTTTTTCTTATGTGAATAGTTTACAATTACATGGTAGTTATTCAACAAAGAGACTTTGCCCTTTAAAATGACAGACTTCCTCTGGAATGCTTTAAAAAGAGAAACATCTAAAAAGGAGTACCTACTACCAAATACTGAAAGCTTTGTTTTTACCTAGCAATGAGTCGTGATACAAGCACTACTTGGAACAGCATGAAACTCTACATGCTTTATCTCTAAGTACTGCAGCTTAAAGACACTGAAATTCCAGACTGTCTAAGACAAATTTAGATAAAATTTGGAAAATACAAAGAGAAAAGAATAAAGGAAACTCTTGGGGACATCTAACAAAATCCAGCGATGACAGATCACAGGCTGAGATAGCTGAGGCTTTTCAGCCTGGAGAAGAGAAGGTGAGGAAGACGTGACAGTGGACTTTTAAGAAGGCTGTAAGAAGGAAGGGGACAAACTCTTTTGCAGGATCGGTTGTGACAGACAAGGGAAAAAGGTTTCAAGCTAGAAGAGAGGAAATTCAGATTGGACATAAAGAAATTTTTTACAATAAAAGTGATGAGGAACTGGCACAGGTTGCCCACAGATGTTGTAGAAGCCCCATCCTTGGAGGCATGCAAGGTCAGGCTGGACGGGGCTCTGAGCACCTGACACCTGTAGGTGTCCCTGTTCACTGCAGGGGAGTTGGACTAGATGGCCGCCAGGGGTCCCTTCCAACTCAAAAGATTCTATGATACTATAATATCTGCAATATCTGGATGATTTGCAGTCAAATCCATCACGTGGCTAGTACTCACCAGCAACAGAAATGAAAAGGGGATTTTTCACACTTAAGTATGTTTCTGTTACATGGAAAAAACACTGCTTTTTCACTTCCTGCCTCCCCTTTGTAATTGCAATGATGATCCAACATGATCTGCTCGTGCTGAGAACAGACTTAGTTGGTATTTACTAGTTCCCACGTTCCAAATACTAGAAGCAGTAAACAAAGACTAAGTTTGGTTCTTTTCAGCATCTTTCAAGACTGTTAAAAAGAAATACACAGTAAAGGAGATGATAAGGTGAGGCAGTACCTGTGATCGCCCTTCGGATCTCTCGCGCTGCTTCCTCCCGCATCTCAATTGAGGCTTGTTCGCTATACCAGGCTGCATGTGGGGTACAGATCAGGTTTGGTGCATCCTTCAAGGGGCCCTGACTAAAGCTAAATGAAGATTTAAAACAAGATCAAATGACAAAACAAACTGGGGGTGGGGGAATAGGGAGATCCAGAGGGATTTGTACATACATTCTATTAAATTCTACAATAGAAAATAATTGCATTTATATTCCTTGTTGGGTTTGTTTTTAACTCCATCACTAAATTTAATACACTATTCATGGTATTAATCACATCTCATAGACTCAAAGAGTAGAACTTAAGTAGCACTAGTAGCAACATTAGCTTCCGTTCAATGCACTTATTGTTAACTACAGCCACTGTCGTTCCAGCATTCATGTAGAAATGCATTAAGCAAGACCCAGATTAATTCAGGATGCCACTCTGTCCATCCATCACAGCTTTATTGCATTAGCTAACAAAGCTTTCTCTCTCAAGAATCACTGTCTATCTGACACTTAGTCATTAAAAAAATAACAATTATTTGCACACTGATTATTGACACCAGCTTGTCAATCAGCATCCCCAGCTTTTTGATAATTTGTTTATTCTTTCTATTGTTTCAAACTATTTCTTTCCTGTTTTGCATAGAAACTACACAGAAAGAAGGACATTTACTTGACGGATCGATTTTCAGGGAAAGCAATGAATCTACATAATGTGCTTTCACAAATACAGAGTAAGAAAACTGAGAATAGTGGGAGCTTGCTCCTCCTACCCATTTTCAGTTTTAATAATCCTCCAGTCAAGTGCAACACCGGTAGAGCTCATATTTTAAGACAAAAGTGTGCTTTCAGAGCTGGTCATAATTCATAAAATTATAGATTTCATCAGCAGTTTAATAAACATCAGAATATCTGGCAAAGCTCTCATATAAAGAGTTGCACGCTGCGATCAGATAGACATGCAGCACTGAAGCAAAAGGAAATTGTGGCTGTCATCCTGCAACTGAATCTCTGCAGATGGCATCTCCATGCAGTAAATGGGGCTTCCTATAGGTGCAGAGGTCTGCCTGTGCAGATCCGAGATCTGAATTGGGAAGAATATATAAAGCTGGAAGTCCCTTGAGCTGTTCAGATTCTAGCTTTGCACAGCACTACTGCATTGTAATGTCTACATTTAGAAGCAAATGAATGCAGGGTATAAATAAAAGTATTTGTGATATTGCACTGTGTTTCAATAGATATTAAAATTCTACCTAACAGGACACCATCGCTATATTTTTAAAACTTCTATTATCCCCTGCAAGCTGGTACAACAGAGACTGTCCTCTCTCCATTCTTCACAACTTGCCCTCAAGTCTTGAATCTGTTCCTGTTCAAAAACCTATGTGGATGGTTCCTGTTAAAATTAACATTTCTCCCTACCCAGACTGAGCAAGTGGCAAGGCTTGTCACATACAAGCACTAAGTTACTGCAGTCTTCTCATAATTCAGAAGTCAGGCTCAAGACTCCAGGACAACAAGGCTCGTTTCTCATTAGCAGTGCTGGTACACAATATCAGTGCCACCTTGGGGAGTGGCACATCTTGGCCTAAACCACTGGAGATGCTCGGTGGCATTCAGAAAGGTAAGGCTAACACTAGAGCTCTGCTCACGGCAGTAGAGTTACTTCTCTCCTGCTGAAGAGAAACAGTAAAAGAAATCCAAATCTGAACTCTACCCACTTTCCTTATCTTTAATTTTTGTGACCTGGCACGTTTGTGGCTTTCCTGCAGAGGGAATCTGGACAGAAAGTATGCCTTTTCCACCAGAGCAGTATCAAAGCAGCTGTTTCTCACTCTGTATCTCAACCCTTTGCCTTCTGAAAGCCTGTTCAGACTACGTTAGTTGCCTCCAGCGTTTAGTCAGTGACGAAGGAACACTCCTCCCAAAGCCATGACACAAAGCCATGCCCAGCACTAGAACTTCAGTCTCTGACATCTGTACTGAATAAACACATTAGATTTTTAATTCTTTTTTCTAAAGGCATTAAGTCTTGGGTGACTTTTTTTTCCCCACTTCCGACCACATACACAAGCTCCATCTACTTTTGCATCAGTCCAGTGCTGCACAGATTCATGTTGCTTTACTAAGGAGTATTTAGCTATCGAATGAAGGGAAAACTCATTTACTTGTTGCTGTTGATTGTATCATGCACTACGACTTAAAAATAAGAAAGTGAACAAAATAAAAAGAAAAGAAAAGGAAAAGCACCTGAATGGTTCTGACTCATGTACATCTAAGGCTGCCCCTCGTATCCTTCCTTCCTTCAGGGCCTGTGCAAGTGCTTTTTCGTCTACTAACCCACCTCGAGCTGTGTTGACCAGGAAAGCCCCTTGTCTCATCTAGGGAAAGTTAAAAACAAGAATGATGAAATAAAAATAAATGAAATAAAATCGTTGTGGCATTATTTTTTTACTCAAAAGAAGCATCCATTACAACAAAGGCTATTCAGCTGATTTAACCTGTAACAGTTGTCTTCCCTTTCCATTGGAAAGTACCACAAAATGCGATGCTTCTAACATAAAATGCTATTTCACAGCATTTAATAACCTTTTGTTTCTTTTAAGTAGTGTCTTTTCACAGAAGCGTTGTTTCACATATTGTGCAGTAACATGATCAAAAGATATAACTGTGCATATGAAACTGACAGATCATTTTATGCCTTTTTATTTCACTGTGAAATTGCATGAGACAGAAACTACAGAACATTCTTAAACAAATTCATATCTTGTGGTTTTCAACTTCACACAAATAAAAGCCTGCATGAATTTTTCAGAAAAGAAATCAATGCTTTTGGGTTTTCAAACACATTTCCCTTTAGTTGCCAAAACACAGTAGACCTACGTTTTATTTACTGCTGTTACTTCAGCTTTCTCCTCCTCGTAAGGTTCAAATAAAGGTCTCAAGAATTCTTATATTATTCAATTAAAAGGCATGAAAATGAATTTGGTTGAGAATGCTGCGTGCTTAGGAGAGAAGCTGTGCTGTGCACTGTGCAGATTAGCATTGCAGGTGACACTATGTGGGGAGAACTACGAGTCTTTACACCACAGCATATCCACAACATGAACACAAAGTGGAAGTTTAAATAAGAGAGATGGTACGGAAAAGAAAAAAACTTACATCCTGCTTCCAGCCACCCTAATACTGCATCTTTTATCAGTCATCTCCAACACGGCTTCTGATCTCAGAAGCATTTCAAAGCATGAAGCACGTGAAGAGCAGGAACCATGGTGAAGATCAGTGATAAAAAAACCCGTTTTGAACCGGCTCCATCTCTCCCCATAAGAAGAAAAACCCAGCATTTTGACACCACGTCACTACTTGAAGCCTACACAACAAACTAATGCTTATATAAATGGATCCATTCTCAGAAAGTGATTCATGGCACCAAATGTATGAACAACAAGGAGGTTTGGATGAAAGTCAGCTAAAAGAATTATGATTATGATGATATTATTATTTTCTTTGTTTTGTTTCTTACAAGAGATCACTGGATATATTCAACAATTAACACGCACATGCTTGCAGTAAAGGTGTAAGAAAGAAAACACATTTTTCTGGCCAACTCACTAGCTTGAACTGTCCCTGCCTCAGGCCACTTGAAGGGCTTATATTTACTGGACCGTATAGCAAAACCGAAGTCCATTTACTGTGGAACTAAGGGGCGCTTCCAGTCGCTGCATCTCCACTAGGCAAGAGAAGTAGATTAAAACTAACACAGTAGGGCTCACTCAAGCAGCAACCACAGCCATGTCATGTGGGCCTATGAGGGCTTATAGACTTCCTATTTCTGTGTTCCTGCAAATGTAAGGGACAATTTGATGTCCAGTGCCCAGTGCATTTATACGTCCTTTGAAGAACTTGAAAACTTTCAGCAAACCTTACCAAAATCTTCTGTCTGTCCATAATAAACTTCCTTATTTTTTTTACCTTCAGGATTATTTGCTAAACTTTCAAGCTAGCACTAAGACAAGCCCAAATCAAACAGAACACGGACACATAAATGCATTCAATGGAGAAGAATTCTGTGACTCAGGATAAACTACAAGGGTAGATGCAGCTGGAGATGACCCTATACAATGGGTGGAAGCTTGAAAGAGTGCCACAGCAAGAACAGCTGACAGCTGTTAGTATTCACCTACATAAACCCTGCACAGCTGCTTTAGAAGTGTATTCATACAATTGCAGATTCACCTTCTCACATCTCTACAACTGAAGATGACCTCAGTTTCTCTTAAGAGCACTTGATTATCATGGGCCCAAAAACGCAAGCATGAAACACTTCTCCAAGCTAATTTAGGACTAGAAGGCCAAGTGAGGTGGCTAGGCAGAATGCTGACCAATTAAAGGGAAAAGCCTCTGGAAGAGAAGTGACACCAAATTTTCTAAGACATTTTAAGGTTATGTAATTTCAGACTCTAAACAAGATTCAGGGTGGGACTTCACAAAGAATCACCATACTTCTCCACCCTCTGTTTAAAAACTGGTTATTACATGAATGTGTAATACTGGACAAAAGAGGCATGCAACGGGCTCTAGAAATTTTTTAGGGCAACTCCAGCATCTGGCAGACTGAAAATGCTGTTCTGTTCTTGTCACTTGAAATTCAGAAGATCTGGTCTATGTAAGTAATCAATAATGAACGGAGGTATTAAGGTTTTCTGGTTTTCAAATCCAGGTAACATTCACATCAGCTGTTACAAAACTGACTGCTTCATCCAAACTTTCACCCAAAGCAAAAGTTGCCTTATAACACTTATAACGCTTTCACTTTGTTCCTAAATAAAGGATGTCAGGATAAATACCTACAATATCCTTTCCAGTTCAGGTTTTACTATATGCGTTTCATTTCACGTGGCATCACTCACTTTTAAGCTGTTTCGTTTGCTTCTCTCATTAAGGCACTGAGCACTCTCCAGAGCTCATCCCGTTTATCCACCTCTGCTTAAAATCTCCTAGACTGACAGACTGGTCCAAGCTTCAGAGGCCACTGTACGAGTGACCACTGCTAAGTCTCTACATAGCCCCATTGCACTCAGTGTGGTTTAATTTGGGTTCAAATGTCTGGACACCTTACCATGTTAAAAATGTTGTGTCTGCACAAAGAACAAAGGAGAATGGCCAGAATAGGGTGAGCTCAGTTCTCTTAGCAATCTGAATTTCATTATTTTTTAAGTTTTCAACTCCAATCCCAGGTTTTACACTGGGATGGGTGTGCAAAATCTCACAACTCTCAAATCAAGATGTACATTATATCGTCAGATGCACGTGTAACGTGTTGAGTAAGTGTTTTGGTTTGCCTGAAGTTGAAGAGCAACAGGTACAAAGTGTTTCTCAGAAAGCAAGCAGGAATTTTTCTGCAAAAGAGTGCTACTGTCACTGTAACCAATACGCAGATATACTGCACGTGCAATAAACATAAAAATACAGAATCAATGACAACATGGTTAGAATTTCTTCCTGTATGCTATCTACGCTCTAAAATCTGAGTGTTTTACCTCCTACTGTTACCTACACTGAGGCCTGAGTTAGAACCCAGCCGTTTAATAAAAAAGCTTACTCCTGAATTAGTTACTACATGCCTAGATTCCAAAGTGATTCTCATGTTATCTAAAACTTTAGGGAGAGGTTCGTTCTCATTCAAACAAGCATGATTTTCCCAAAGAATGCGATGCTGGCAATGTGATCCACCCGAGGAGCACCCTGCAAGCCTCAGCGCTGAGCACTGGGGGGCGGCATTTAGTCACAATCCCTCGGCGATGCTGAAGATCACAACCCGAGGGACAAGAAGGAAAGGCAGAACTGCTACCTACAAGTACAGGTGCAGGAGGCAGCTACCAGAGGACAGAAAAAGTGCATAAACACAACTTAATCAGATCTGAGCAACGTGTAGAAGAGCACACTATTTCCACAAGTGCAATGTTACTGAAGAAAACCGACAAGAAAAGCAGTGATATGTAAGGCATCAGCTACTTTCCTATTAGTTATAAACCTATTTCATTTCAAAGCAGCAAAAGTGAAAAATTCCTTTCAAATGAGAATCTGCATCTTTATATAACAAAGATATATACAACAGAGTAAGTCAACAGCCCCTGTGCAGAGGGCACTCACAGAGATGATTACCTGCTTTATGGTGAAGTCGTTAATAAGATGATGATTGTGTTCATTCAAATTGCAGTGCAGGGTAACACAGTCACTGTGGAACAGCAGGTCCTGCAAAGTGCTCACCCGCTGCAGTCCCAGAGCACGCTCCATGCCATCTGAGAGGTATGGGTCATAAAAAATCACACTGAAGCCAAAGGCTTTGGCACGTAGTGCTACTGCTTGCCCAACACGCCCTGCAACAAGACAAACATGATGAGAACAGATGTGAAGCTGCTGGCGTAAGGTAAACCTCCTCCTTTCCACTGCCAGCACTTGTATCAGATGCTATTGTTTTGTACAGCAAGAGGAAGAGGATAAAAAGGAAGAGTCACCCCTCCCACTTGCAATCCTCGTTTAGATGAGTAACATTATGTCTGGGTTGTTTCACATAGCCTTGCTTGAAACAAAGCAGGTTTGTACCTTTTGCAGACAGAGACATGGAGTGACAGAAGATGCCATGTAATCTGCCATAATCTGTCACACAAGGGCTTGCCTGCTGGGCCTGTTTGTGGTAAAACACCACTGCTTGTGAACACAGCCTGACAAGGACTTATTCTTACCCATGCTGGACCAGCTGCCTTTAATAAAAAGCTACAAAATTAATCCTCAAAAATGGATGCAATGAAAGATAATTTGTTTAATCTGAAGCTGAACCATTCTCAGCGCATGGAATCTCCTTTCTGTGCTAGCATTTTCTCTCACTTTCAGTAACATCCTTTCAGCATTAAAATGCCTGGAAAAATCCAGTCATCTGAAGCTTTTAACATTTTTCAATCCATTTACCTAAATCATAAATAAATACAGTCCATTATACAGCACCTTGTTAAGATGAGCACAGCACCAGTCAGTATTTACACCATCCTTAGCTTTTCCCCATTTATCCTTCCTTACTATCATACTATTTCAGAGCTGCGTTTGAAATTGCTTTTTGGGCATGACTCCATGCTGCATACCTCAGTAGGAGTGCATTTCCCTTTGAAATACCACCACTAAAACACAGAGAAAAGGAGCAAAGTACACCCAGCAAGTAAGGAGATTTTGCAGAATGAGAAGCAAAACTCTTTTCGGGTTAGAAGACTACACACTAGATACATCACTGTTATACAAACAATAGATAAAGACATTGCAAGAGTATCACTCACTAGACACACCATAATACTCACATCTCATTTAAAAAAGAAAGCCAACAAGTCTTCTTTTGTAACACCTGAGCATACTCGGAAGAAGAGTCGCATTAGCACAGGGCAATCCCTTATCTTTCCAATTACACCCAAAGAGATTTCCCTCTGCTTTTCAGATTCTCTTTCAATAAACTTAAGACAACACAGGAAGAGAGGTTGCATGTTGATCATTTAACCTCAGCACAGTTATTCTGCAGTGCTTAGTGCCAGATGTGCTCGGAATATTAAGCAGCCTGTCGGTCTGATGGGGGCTGTCAGCTTCTCTTTGGGGACACCAACTTAAAATACTCACAATCTTTTATTTCAATACTTGTGTACGTTGCAATTGTTTGCCTTCCAAGCCGTTTCTTATAAATATGAATTAAGCCATTTCCAGCACAAACACTATTATTTTCAAATTTTGGCACGTTCAGAGATAAAGAAATCAGTCACACAACTGTAAACATTATTTTTTTTTAAAGCTAGCATATCACTTTTACTCTAACTCCATTCATCTCCACATGTGACACTCTGTCATCTGTTCTTCTTTACACTCCTCGCAGCGCTGATACCCGAGGGGATTCACGGCAGAGGAATCTCTTACTGCAGCTTCTCCACTTAAAGCTGTGCTTTCCATTCACCGCGGCCGGGCCAACGCACTGAAACCTTCTGAGACGTGCAGTTTCCTTTTGAACACTTGGAATTCACACGTGTGTACTTCTGGCCAGCACAGCCTTATTACATTTTTTATTAAATGGGACAGGACTCCTCCTTAACTGAGGATTCATATTCAGTCATAGTCCTTACAGAAATACATAGCTGGGTGCTTGTAATTTGAGATTTATATAAAGCTCTAGCAAAGCCCATGCGCCATTTCAGCCCAACTACAAGTAGTGCACAGACACACCAAAACTGCCTGGGTCTCCTGCTGGACTCACCTCCCTTCTTCCCTGCATTGCCTCTGTTTGCAGGGTCTCTTTGTGCCAATGACCTGACTTGAGCATGGCAATCTCAGAGCTGCAGTTGCCAATGACCCCCACCCAGCCCCTGGGCAGTGAATGTGTACCTAGGCTGGTGTTACTAAGTTGGCTTCAATGTCCTCTATACCATGGAAATGATGACAATCTGCCTGTAGACTTCCATGGAAAGAAGAAGTGCTTGCACTTATCATCTCTTTGCAGCAATAATGGGGAACGTTGGTAATTCCTATTCCTTCCTGAATCTCTGATCCACAGCTTGCCTCTGGGACTGGGCCTTTTTGTTCTATTTCCTGGTGAGCACACCAGGTGACCTAGCAGGACTGCTAAGGGGGCAACGTGTCCCATGTGGCAATACCAGCCAGCTCTTAGACCTCACAGTCTGACACACTGAGCAGTGCCATGGCCAACATCTGGTCAGGCTTGTGACACCAGTGGGAGAATAGAGCAGATGAGGAAAGACAAACTGAGTGATGACATGGATTACGATGCACTGACAAATGTGCCTGGAGGAATTTTACCTCTCCTGAGTGAGGAAATGCATTAGTTATTAGTCACCAGCATTTGTAACTGGGAAGGAAGGGGAAGGGAGTGTGATTTCACAGCCTTCTCTGCTGCAAAATGATCATTACAGCAGAGCCAGCTCCAGTTACCAACTCATCCAACTATCCTCATGCTGCTGCTCACAAATACTCTTTCAAAAAACAAAAAACAAAACTTTTTTTTTTTTTTTTTTACTTCTTTTTACTTCCTACACTGGGCTTAATATCCAAGCTTGTAAATCTTGTGATGCATCACTTGAAATATGGGCCACTGGGTAGTAACGAAGACTAAAAGTGCCAAAGACAGCTGCTTAATGATGTGATGTTATTATTTATGAGAGACACATAGAATCACGCACTTCAAAAAGACAGAAAGAAACACAAGCTCTACCCTATGGAGCTCAGAGGCTGACCAAATACGGAAACAGTGATGGATGGTACCCAACAAGCACATGAAGAAGGCATTATGCTATTGAGTCTTTGCTTATCTTCAGTACAAGCAGAAGATGAGAGATGGGGTTAACCTTAAAGGAGGAGCACCAAGAAATAGGATTAAGCAGGATAGACCAAGTGTCAAAGCAGGAATATGCATGAGAGGAGGCAAAGAAAAGAGAGTGGGTGATGGAAAAAGAAAAGTGAGTCATGAAACTTGGCTGGCCTAGTGGATAAGGAAGTGTGTAGTTGGAGATCTGGATGAATGACACAGTCATTCCCCAGCACAGAGATAGGCAAGAGCTAGGATCTTTCTTTTCAGCACAAAAGAAAAAGCCCAGTACCAGATGTGACAAACTGGACTTTGTTGCTGCAGCACAAATTGATATAACTTAACCAACTCACTGCTGAAGATAGTACAAGTTTACGACAAGAAAAACAGCCCTGGTGACATAAGGGATGATCCCAGAAACATGTTAACAAGCACAAAAACAGTAACACTACACAGCTCCAGAGGAAAGAAGCAGGACTCAGTAACAGGAGAACTGTTTTGCAGGTGCTACACTCACTCAGTAGCCTGTTAGCCCTGCAGCGCTTCCAATCCTAATAGGGAAATAAACTGAGGCAACACACAGATGTGGGAAGAGGCCACTAGAAGAGAAACTCAACCTAAAGGAACAGTCCTTTGTACATGGTTGTAAATGCACATTTTAGGTTAAAACTAGAGACAGATATCTGGAATGGGAAAAAGCGTGTCACCAGGTGTCTGAAGTGCACAAATACTAAATCTAGTCTAGCTTTATTCCCACATCTTCTAAGACTGTGCATTCTTATTCCTCATAAATACAGAGCTATGTGAGTTGATTTGAACAGGTCAGAATCACAATGCTGTGCTTCTTTACTTACATGCACCAAACCAACATGGGTGTATTCAAAACTAACTATAAAGCATTTTCCTTGAAATTGTGAATATTCTGTAGTAGGAAAAAAAGAAACACAAACAATTAAAGGCTACAGAAAATTGCTGGTTAATAACTGTAACGGATGTGTACCTTTACAATCAGATGTTACCAGCCTTTTAGTATACCACACACACAAAAGGCTTATTTAAAATAAACAATCACCAGCACAAACAAATCCCAGTACTTCATGTAGCATCACACAGATACTGGCAATCTGATTATCCAATTGTTTCTCTGCTCTTTCCAGTCATTTGCAACGAAAACAGCACACTGAAAATTCATTGTCACTAATACATCAAGACTTTTTGCTTATCTCAGCCTGGAATTACAGTGCAATACAGTAAACACAATGCCAGCAGGACAGATGCCTCCAGCAAATAAGCACATGGAATGTAAGTGAAGACTTAGGTTTCAAAAATGCTATGTGCATTTCCGTCTTTAAACACTACAGGAGATTTGTCTATTATTTCTGTACAGGTGCTGTGACCACGAGTGTAATACCATTATACCATATACCATTCTGTGTTTAAATGAGGTGCATTAACACACGGATACAGATTTAAGTAAGAAACTCACAACCAACATCTTAAAGGTTATATTTTAAAGGAAGTTCTTTAACTATTAAGATGCTTTTACTGCCTTGCATGCTCATTCCAATGAATACTACATAACACCAAGCTACTTCCAAATTCCAGAAAGAGTTTGTGGCCTGTAGTATTTCACAGTAACGTGTAACTGGAACAGCCATTTCAATGTAATGTCCTGTTGTCAAAATCTGATCATCAATTCCTGTGGATGAATACTATGGCAATTACATTCAGAGTCTGTGAGATCTTTGATAAGACAGGTACACAACTGAGTAATTTTTATACAGAAACTGACTTGCTTTTCTTTTCTGCTTCTGTAACAGACAGTAATTAATTCATCTCAAGCAAGCTCGTCCATCTGTTAGATGCTGAAATACCTCTCTGAATGTCCCTAAATCTAACTCTGTGATTTTATTAGGTCTGGAAGCATTTAAAACTTTCCTGCATATATTTTTTCCTCTCATTTGAACCGAAATACAAATTCAGACGTAGCCTTACCAAATGCAAGAAGTAACTGCTCTGCAGCTTGTTACTGCAGCAAAGACTTCCCAGACATATTAAATACAAGAAACAGAAAAAAGCACAAACAGACCCAGCCATGACAATGCACAACAAATGCACACAATATTGGGTACAGGTAGCAGAATCCTTGTCCTGGAAAAGGGAAACAATGGTGCCTCTTCCCCTTACAACCAATGGGCCCGGCAGCGGGCATTACAATAGCAGAAAGATGTACAGAAACTCAAAGAACTCAGAGAATATCAACTGCAAAAGTAAGCTGTCTGAGGGAAACGGTGATGTCTGTGGGGAAAATATCTGAGAGATAAAAACACCAGGAATGAGGTGGTGTCATCCAGAATGCTTGGCATGAAACAGAGTGAAATGTTCTGTCCCTGTAGCTCAGATCTTTGGAAAGGAAGATTTGATTCCTTTGGAAGTAAAGGAGTATTAAACCACATCGCCACCAAACGTACCTAATCCAATAATGCCCAAGGTCTCCCCTCTGATCCTGGCAGCTCCAGAAGCCACTTCCCGAATCTGTTCTACGCTCTGTACTCTTGTGCCTTCCCGCAGGGCCTGGTGAAGCCAGGTGGTTCGTCTGTACAAGTTCAGAATGTGGCACATGGTAGAATCTGCTGTTTCTTCTACAGAGGCGGCTGGCACATTACACACTGCAATCCCTGCACAGAACGGGTGGAAAGGATAACAAGTTGCCAGACGTTTCTTCTTCCCATTTCACAGCAATCCCCGAGTATAACGTTTACATTTACAGCTATTTCAATACCTATTCTGCACTATTACCATGTTCCTGACAGCAATGACAGGCAAACACTGGACAAACTAGTTAAGAAGTACCAGCAAACTTCCTTTTCTGAATTTTTTCTTTTACTACTTACTGTTTCTCCACATTAAGGCAAACGGCAAGTGGGCAACCGAAACCACAGGAGTAAGTATACAGATGTCAGGTAGCTTAGTAACCAAATCAATATGTTAGTAAGTGTTTTATGTGCATGCTTTTTTTATGGGCTCCGTGCTTTGAATAGCAGGAAGAAATACATGCTTTTCTCTCACCACAAAGTCAGTGAGGTTAAAGATCATTGTTTGCACTTCATTGTGCGAGTTAACTTTCTGCTGCTGAGCAGATACCCTCCCAAAAGCTGTCTATTTGTTACAGAAAAAGATTAATTTAAAATGAAAGCCACTCCTATAAACCTTAATGAGAGAAATACTGTTTCCAAGACATATATAGGTTGTAATGACACAGGGAGGAACAATCTGTTTCACGTTGCATAGGAGTCTATAGAGTTGCTACACACAGGATCCAAGTCCTTTCTTGGTCCCTCATATTAAAGAAAACTCATTTAAATTTCAATACTGAAATACAAAATCTGCTTCTGCATTGAATGTAAAGGTAACATTCAGCTATTAGGAAAATGCATTTTTAAATTAACAGCTGAAAAAGCTGTAACATCAAGAAGCTGAAAGACTACTACAGATTTCCACAGACTGTTGTGGGAGGAGAAGTGATTCTGGACTCAAGGCATTCCATTTTTACTTTAAAAAACAAAAGAACAGGCATTGAATGTAACAGAACTCAAGTCATCTCATTCTGGCTTTTTAATTAGCTTCTACCTTCCAGTACTGAATGTACAGCAGTGAAGCAAAATGTTCACTTGAAAAAGTTCACAGCGTTTTTGACCTGTCTTCATTCTTTCTATTTACTGCATGTTCATTCTCTAATCATCAGCTCCCACTAATGCTCCTCTCTTAATTCTGCTGACTGAGACCAAAACCAGCATACAGTATAATTTCATGGTGGAGAAAAAAGTGTTTTGTATACTAATAAAAATAACCTTAATACAGTTTTCCCTGTCAAGTTGTTTGGGTTTTACATAAATAAATATTCAACGAGTCTTCAGCTAATACCAGTATATCTTGTGAAGCAAGAAAGAAAACCCAGTGTTCTCTTCAATAAGACTAATAACAATAATATGTCAAAAAAATATGCTTATATCTTATACATAAGCTTGCATATTTATCTATGTTTTCCATTCAAATGCCTTCATTCTGCTGCCCAGTACTTTCTACAGCCAACATAAGGAAGCTCAGAACTATTTTTCCTTCCCCTGCTGTAGTGTGTGCTGAGTCACTGCTCCATGGACATACACAAAGATAAAACAGCATCACTATTAATGCTGGCATCCTGTTAACATCGATGGCAGTCTGAAACTCACCATATTTTAAAAATGAAAGAAAGCATGAATGAGGGAAAAAGTGGAAGATTAAAATATAAAACCTCTTTAAGTGCATCATATGAAACAGCTGCATTTGTTTACAAAAAGGTCTTTCATGGAGCAAAAAATGCAGGCTTTAGATGGCAAAATGAATTTAATAAGCATGTCTCCTAATGGCTGGCATCAATAATAAAAGAAAATGCCTTAAAATGACCTTAAGAAGTTATATCACATACGTGGGAAGAGATGCAAGAAACTGAGCTTGCCTTACACTTTCCTCCCTATTAGGTTTCCTTAGGGAAGAGTACGATAATTTAATTCCTAAACAGCAAGAACTTTTTTCTCCCCCATTTTCCCCTTCTCTAAAAACAGCTGGTTTCAAAAAGGCATGGTAAACCACACAGGCAGTGGTGTAAACACAATGCTCTGAAGAAAAGAGATATTGCACATGAGAAAAGCTAATGCACTCTTCTCTTATCCACTCCTTCTATGTTCTTTTCCCCACTGCTTTGCTTTCAATGATCACATGCTTAAGTTTAAGGCTGAAAAGCTTAGCGGACAACAGGTGTTACCCTTGATTCCCATTTCACTTGCACGTAGTTACATTTACAACTTGCACGTATTTTCTAGTCAACAACTAACAATCTGCAGAAAAACAGGCCAGATCATAAAAGACATCACCCAAGGAACATCTGTTTGCATGCATTTCAAGAAGTGGTAACATGAAAACAACACTGAATGGGAAAAGCTGGTAACAACCTCACCAGTGTGCTCCCTGAAAACTACTCCTAAAGTTGCTATGACATTTCAGAAGAATGTCAGACCTTTAGGTCCAACTCTGCACTGTATTTCAAGACTTAATAAAAGCCTTTTACAAAGAGCAATTAACTCTCATGTTACTTCCTTGAGATGCATATTCAACAAATGAAAAGAGATTTCTCCCAGGAGCAGCGAGTTAGATACCAACTCCAACCATTTTGCCCTAGTTACTCGGAGAGATTTGACACTGCAAGTCTTCCAGCGTTTACTGGCTTTAGAAAGAGACAACAACTGTATTTTGTAAATACTGGAATACACAAATGAGATGGATCTTAACTGCATAACTCAGTCTAACCACAACCTAAGAACTGAATTATCAGCATTTCACATGAATGAGAATTCCCCAAGTTTGCTATACTGAGGCTTGAAGAACGATGTGAATGCGTTTAAATTATAAGCTTTGCTTACCATCCAGCATGCAGACCTGCCCAAGAGTCAACACACAAGCACAGATAGTCCACTCATCAGGGATTCTCCACACAAATCAGACTCTTGACAGGTCTGAGACCTTTGATCCAGACCCAGGCTTTGAATTTTGCCCCAGGGCAATCTCTACATGTGTCTGGTTTCTAGAGCTCAGCTTATGCACCCAACTTTGGCACCACTAAGAATAAGCAGGAACACAACCTTAAACACAACCTTAAATGCCTGATCTGTTCTTCAGAGAAACTCACAAAAAGTCCTTACCCTGCTGTGCAAACTACACAGCCATTAGAAACAAATGATTATTTTACTTTCATTTACTGATAAACAGACCCATATTACAGCTCCTCACTACATCGGTGGGGCTATTACTAAGGCTAAAACTGTCATATGGAAGTAAACAATTCGGAGGTCTTCCCAGAGCGTAATGGGAAACTGTTTATTATTTAAATATATTAGATTAGATATAAGGAAGAATTTCTTCCCAATTACGGTAGCGAGGCCCTGGCATGGCTGCCCAGAGAGCTGTGGATGCCCCATCCCTGGAGGTACCCAATGATGGGTTGGATGGGGCCCTGGGCAGCCTGAGCTGGTGGAGGGCACCCAGCCCATGGAAAGAGGTTGGGGGTGGGTGGGCTTCAAGGTCCCTTCAAATGCAAACCATTCTGTCATTTGATATTTTCAATCTACTTAGAAAAACAAAAAATACACAGACATTTATTTCCAGTTATACAGTTTTACCTGTAGATTACAGATAACGGATGGGTTATCCTAAAGGAAGTGAAGGACAAATCAGACTGTTGCTTTTTTTACAGTGAGGCACTAAGCACAGTCTTTATAGTTGCAGTATCTAAATCTATTCTGAAGCAGCAACAGCTGGTTCCTCCATAAAATTGATATTTCTATATTATGGAGTGCTTTAGCACTAAATCTCATGCATCATAAATAAGTTCCAGACAGTTGATAACGATCTCATTTTTTATTCAAACAGTGGTAGTTTTCCATGCTGATGGAATTATATTTTGTGATTGGATTACAGAAGACAGCAGTTAAAATACACAACTGAAGTAAAAAAAGAAAAAGAGAGGAAAAATTATGGCCACACTCCTTGGATTTATCTTGAACAGGCAGACTGTCATCCTGTCACAAAGCCATTAATATTATCACTTAATTAACTAATTCTAATATCTCTATAATGATTTCTAAACACTGATGAGAAAATTATACAGCTTACATACTATGTTAGGATAGACTGTAGAGAAAACATTAATGCAAAGACTCAGATGCTATCAAGTTTCTAGAGGCAAGTATAAGACGTAAAACATAGTCTCTAATAGTCATACCTAAATCTCCAGCAGATTTGATGTCAATTTTATCAAAACCGCTGCCTATTCGGACAATTATTCGAAGTGCTTTAAATTTCTCCAGGTCTTCTCGTGTTAAAGTGATAGTGTGATACATCAGTGCACCCACTGCTTCATTTAGTACCTACAAGGAAAGTGAGAGAAATAAATACTTCATGTTTTGCTTTCATAGGATCTCAACTTCATCACGTATACAAACTTTCAAGTACTAAAGACTGTAAAAGCATTAAATCCAGATCTCATATTTTAAAGAGTATCTGCCCAAGTATCTTCCAGTCTACTCAGGTTTGTTGTTTTTTCCCTTTCTGATGTGTCTATTCTAGCATGATGAGATTAGCTTCAGGAAGAGCTCGGTACTTGTGCTCTTAGTAAGAGGGAAAGCTCATTTCACAGGAGATGTTTTGCAATACCAAGCCCTAAACACAGGGCTGCATCTGGACACGCATCCTGGAAACAAAACATGAGAGCAGGCACTCAATTTTAACAATAAGCATTTTTTTGTTTAGGCAGCTGGCATTCAGTTTTGAATGAAATAACAGAGCAATCACACAGTGGTACAGGCATCCACTGCACTATTAAACCTCCCTATACCTGAATAGAAAACATTCAGTAACCATTACAAAACCCTTTGACAACAGAGACTGAAATCAGTCTGTTTATACACAGAGCGTGCGTCCTTAGCTCAGTGATGGTGCAGCTGTCTAAGCTCTTGCTGATGGGAAATTGGAAGTCATATAAAGTTAGTGCAATTGAGATTACCCAACAAAGCTAACACCTCTAAGAATTAAGAAAGAGTACCAAGACAAAAACGCTGCAAAAATAAAACCTGAGAAAAATAAAAGCAAAAATAAACTGACAGGACCATCAAGATTTTAATATCTCTCACATGATGTGAATATACAGCTAACCTACTCAAGAGAGGTTAAAAGAAAGGGGTGTGAAGGAAGTTAGCAAGCAATGTCCAGGAGTTTTCAAATTCTGCTTCCAAACAGCCACGACACTGCATGGCAGCTCTGTGTGTACAGTGAGCTGTTCCACTTCTTCAAAACCTGTTGGTTTCCACCTCTGCTGCAGCACCTAATATTGTAATCATTCTACACATCACTAGAGCTAGCTGCAATCACGTCAAGCGGATCCTATCACGCACATCCCACAGTCCTCTGGATGCTCCAAATTTCTTATTCAATAGACTTTTGGGCCTGGAGCATGTAGAGATTCTCTCAGCTGAGCTACTTCTGCTCATGTGAGCATTTTCTAGGGTATGGCAATATCAGGGCCAACAATCAACATCAATAAAAACAAAAAACACCTACAGCAAAATATCATCTCACACACAAAGCATGGCAACGATGTACTGGAACACAAGATCTGCAGCTGTAACTTCAAAAAATTAAAACACACAGAATATTTTAAAAGGAAACGTAAAAAAGACCCATGAAAATAAAAGAGAACTGCTCCTTACTGAATGCCCCACAGTTTAATCTGTGGTATTTCAATAGGTGTTCAAGGACTGGCAGCCCCAGCTCTAAGTTAGACAGAGACGAGAATCCTTTGAGCAGAATTTACTTGTAAGACTGAGAACTACAAGAAAATGAGAAGCTACACAGCCTTGAAGGATGCGGCTACAACATAATTCAAAGAACAGCTGTAGACTCTGAAGATTATATGCACACAGAACTCCTTGATGTTAATGATACACGTCCTTTGGAGATTACATCTAGAAGTCACCAATCAGCATGACTGCGCTCATCGGATGCTTTTACTTCTAACTTTACTGCTACAGAGGATTAAAAAGAACAAAAAACAACAGTTTGCTGTGTTTGCTTGTGACACTACCACCAATTTGGACTTTCTATAACACAAAGTGTCTGGTACAGTCTGCATGTGAAACAGTCTCTCTCATGAACAGCCTAAATGCCCACCTACAATGCCCACAGCTGTTGTGGGTATTTTTGCCCCACTGCTCTCTGACAGAAAATTTTTCCAAGATCTCACTGTTCAAACAACACAGAATCTCCAGTCACAACTTACTCACAGCACAGCTCGTGTCCGTTTGTTGGTGCCAGTGTCGGCCACTTGTTCAAACCACGTTTTGTCTCCTTGATGTTTATAATCCACACGTATTAATAAACAGTGATCGTATCTCCTCTCAGCACTTGTTTGGCTGCGCTTCACAGGCCCAGTTCTTCTAATGTCCTCCAGGCTGGTCCCTTCTCTACCCCCTTGGTGCACTCATGCAAGCACAAGGTCAGCTCTCTGAGGGGTGACCCAGCTGCAAACTCTGCTATCTGAGACTCCCCTCCCTACTCCATTACACCAACACTAGTATCCTTAGTGGAAATCCTTCCTAATGAAGCCTCACGTGATGCACACTTCCACACGGCCAAGAGCACACTGAGAGCCTTTGGTAAAAACATAGATTTGAATCCATCTCCTCCTAATGCACATCTTACTTTGCACTCCAGCAGGGCTTCTTCCTTCTCCAAGTCACAACCCCAAGTTCTACACTGCTGCATTTCCATGCACTTGGTGCTTCTGTCTTTGAGGTCCTGAAGATCTCTGTGATTTCCTGGCCCTCTCCAGTTGGCCATGTCCTCCATCCTGCATTTTATCACACACACTACTGCTGCTTCTTTAGGGCTTCTTTGCTCATACATAACGCGCAGTGGCTTACAGCAATGCACCCAAGACTGATGGGACAGGCAGACCCTTCTTTCTCTGCTCTCCAGAACTGGAAAGGGCCAGAGTGTTTGTGTGCGCAGAGCTTCCACGACCTCAAGAATCATCAAAGTAAGCAAGGGCTAAAAGACAGACGAATGGGCTCAAGCATTCCATTTGGGAATTTCACTTCATAATCGTACATCTTTTATTAACTTGGTCAGTAAAGACTGTAATTTGCACTCTGTGAGCACTGGTCTGGACTCATTACACTACAGTTTTTGAGTCCATTCAGGTTCTGGCCTGGCATAAGGATATCATAAAGTATCTGCTGGTATAAGAATGTACTGAATGAAAAGGAAAACCATTTTTCAACTATGGTTTAATGCTGACATTAACCTTTCCGCATTCATTTATTCATTATATGAGATATGAAACCAAAAGATATGACAAATCTTGTATGATTTTCTTTTTACTTTTAAGAGCTTCTAGGATTACGGATGAGTTAGCAAAGAAACGCGCTGCCAACATGCAGTCTTCTGCTGTTGTACATTATCTCACATTAATTTTTCATCACTAAATTACGTTACTGCTCTCTGTAACTAGCTATGCGACAGAAGTGTATCAAAAAAGCAAAAACAAATAGAGAATCTGAAGTTAGAAACATTCTGCACTGAGATTAATGTTAATAATGCCACTTATAGCTTTAACAACAGAGTTGATATTTGTATAAATTACATTCTCAGCCATTACATATTAAACATACTTAAGTCTAATATGATTGTTAGATCAAAAATAAAACCTGAACTAAATCTGAGTAATAAATGAAACCGAAATCCAGCAGAAACATAAGCAGGTCTGGCATCTACTGCAGTTATATCACTAAATAAAAACAACCCCTGACAATTTGCACTGTAGACATAACAAAGATGCAAGCTAGAAATTTCAGGTACATGGCAGTCAGACAATACTCTTTTAAGATCACCTGCATGGAAATGAAACAGGCAAAGTTTGATACAGCACAAACAGAGGTAGCTGCTTACCTTCAGCAGCCATTTCTGCTTTCATCTGACTACAGTTGGCCTTTTTGGGAAGGAAGGATCTGAGATAAAAGTTGAAACACAGGACACAAGTTGGACTACATAATCATTTGGTGACAGAAGGAAGCTATTTGTTCTGCCCTCAGTTACTGACTTCCAGCTGAAGCTACAGAAAACTTGCTGAAAGCCTTTTCCATACCCTCTTCAGTGAGCTGACATCGTTTCCAATCAGAACTGTTCAGACAGGTCTTTTTGCTGTTCTTCAACCTCAGAATGACTACTTTGCTTTCACAATATGTCACCTCTCCAAGGCGCTCAGAGAACGGCTGACGCTGTAGTAGGAAACATTTCTACTTCAAAGAATTTAACAGATCTTCAGTAGTGAATGTTGAAGGTTCAAATTAAACATTTTCCCTTCGGTTTTTTCATCTCATTTCAACACCAGGCTATTTTAGCCATCACACCAAACACCACATGGCAACCATAACAACATACATGCCTTATATTATTTGAATAAAAGCTCAGTATCTTGAGTATTTTTTCTAGAAAGCATAAGGGTACTATAAAATGTTAAGAATGGAACAGCAAGCCAGTTTGCTCTGTGGTCATGTAAATGTACACCAGTTCTCACTACCAACAACTGGTCTCAAAGGCTTGCAGATCAATCCAGCTCACAAAAACATAACACAGTACATAAAATGCCAAACTACTTCAATGCAGAGACAGAAGACATTTATAAAGCAAACACAGAATGACAGCACGGCGTTATTTCTTAAAAAGACCTCTCAGAAATCATTACCAGAACTGATATATTCCATCTGGTTCCAGAAATGACAGGATATTGCATTTCTTGGGCTTGAAGCTTGCTGTGTCATCCCCAGTTAAATCTTCCAATGTCACCAAAAGTTACTTTTGCACATTTAGGCAGACAATGCATTTCACTTAAGTTGAGTAGGCCTTGCATTACTTGACTTGCAGAAGAGCAGCAATCCACAAAACTCGTAGTCAATACTCTAGGGGGAGGTTGCAGGAGGCTTCTAACTGCTCAAAAGGACTCATCAGAACAACGTGATGGATCCATACAAAGCAAGCACATTTAAAACTAAAAATAAAACCCCGTGTGCTCAAACAGCAGTCAGCAGGTCTCTAAAATCATCAGTCCGTGCTGCTCTTTAGTTCCAGTTTCTATTTATGAGACATCAGCTTGACGTTTGATGCCTACAATCAGCGTCGCTGTCAGTAACACATCCAATTCATGGAACACACTTTCACCAGGACACTGCCTGGTGGTCTTCTACTGATTTTAGTTACTAGTTATTTATGCCATTAGTTCAGACACTAAACATTATGACTGTGCCTTATATCTTACATAAATACAAATAAATATAAAAAAATTACATAAACCTTACAGACTCCTGAAAACACTCTGAGAACCATATAAACATACTACAAATATAGAATCATAGAATATATGCAGCATAGAAACACAGAATATATGTAGTGCAACTATACTTAAACTACTAGTATACACATAGTGTGACAGTGGATTTCTAGTTTATAAAATACAGTTTTTAAGAATATATACACATACACACACAACTATATATAAATGTCTAACTTGCAGGAGACTTCCTTTTAAAATAAACTACATGAAGTCAGTCCTTCTTTACCGACAACTGTACGCAGTAGTTTCAGGACAAGTCAGTTTCTGAAAATCACTGAGACTATGAAAACATTTTTCACACAATCTCAGAACCATTAAGGTTGGAAAGATCTCTGAGATCACCAAGTCCAACCATCAGCCCACTCCCACCATGCCCACTAACCATGACCCTCAGTGCCACACCTCCATGTTTCCTGAACCCCACTAGGGATGGTGACTCCACCACCTCCCTGGGTAGCCTGTGCCAGTGCATCACCACTCTGAGAATTTTGTTCCTAATATCCAACCTGAATTATTCAAGTGACAAAGGTAAAGAGAAACAGGCCTGTCGCTGTGGTTCTATACAGCACATGGGAAAACTGACAAACTGGAAATGCGGTAACAAAGCTATTTGGATTATGGAGTTCTAGAATTGGAAGGCAAAAAAGGCCTTAAATGAAAGATCTATTTATCAAGACTTCTATGCATTAACTTGTATGCTCTATTAATATCACAGAATTGTGTAGCCTTTCAGTTCAAGTCTCTCAGACACTAGGATGGATCAAACTTCTTTGCCAGAGGATCACTGTATCATGAAAGTCACCGATGACAAGGCATCACCACGGAACTGCGTCAGAGAAAGCCGGTAATAACCATCAGCAATTTTCAAGCCCCAGTGATCTTTAGTGAAGATCCAATACCAGGAAATGAAGTAAAATGCTTGCTGCTACCTGCGCACATGGCAGAGCCTGCTCTGCCTGCAGGATCGATACAGGCTGCTTGCTGGGCACAGCAGCCCTCCGGCTGTTTGCAGGTGCTGCCAGCTTGCTGCTAAGGCTGCACTTGACCTCTAGCATTACCAATGACAGATCTGGCAGAAAAGTCACTGAATACAAACACCAATTTTCGATACAACTTTACTGTAATAAATAGAAAAGGCAGTATTTTTTTTTTGTGCTTGGTTTTTTTGGTGGCTTTTTTTTGGACGAACACCTATGATGGAACAAACTGCTGCCTGCAGGCAATTTGAGGTTGAAAACTGAAAAGGCAGATTTACACGATTAACTGTAGAAGAAATAAAAACAATTTAAGATACAAACTTTAATTCATATTAATATGATCTCTTTTTTAAAAAAAAAAAAAAAAAACATTAAAAAAAATCAAACCACTGAAATCTGGAAGTGAATTTCTACCCCAAATGACTCAGCAAAGTCTCCTGAGAGGGTGAGAAAACCCACTTCCCATTTACCACCAGCACACCATGATCCAGTTTGACTGACAAAATGCTCAGCTTCACATCGCTGTGTACAGTCTTTTAATAAGAGAGAACCCAGAAGCCAGAAGTTTAAATGACTGTTGCATCCTGAGATACAAATACCTACAACAGTCCTGAACACAAACCACCTTCTCCACTGAGATGGGGATTGGCAAAAATAAAAATAATAGTAATTAAAATCAATAAAACCCCATGCACATGTAACTTCTGAAGAACTATAACGAATGTCCTGAGCTGCAAAGTTACTGCAGTACTTTGGGTCACTCTCAGTACAAGTCAGGATTCACTTCAGCAACGGCAGCCTTTTCAATCAGTGAAACATACCCACACCGCCCAGCTTGCTTTCCGACCAGCAGCACCAGTAACAAAAGCTTTGACCTGAGGTGAAGCAGAGTTCTAATACATGTGATTATTTATTGGTGACTTGCTTAAAGTCAAGTTACTTGTTTTCCATACTTCTGTTTCTTCAGCCATAAGAAGAGAACGAGAAATAAGTTCTCTGACATAGGGAAATCCCCACAGACTGCAACTTGCACACTAACCTATCTGAAGAAAGCTCCTTAATTAGCACACACAATAAGGGACACAACAACATTTGCGAGCATCTTGCTTTCGACCCATACAGATGGCATTCAAATCCTGATTTCTATCCCTCCTTACTGCCTGCATGTGTGAAAACCCCTCAGCTTGTCTGTGAAAAGAAAAACCACAAACCATGCAGGTGCAGTTTACTGCTGTCTCACAACCTCACACAAATTCCTCTTCTTGCACTCTCCACTTCCATTCCTGTCTAGTCATTTTAAAACACAGTATTTGAGCCATCGTCCTGTTCCTCAAACTCCCTCACGGCAAGCAGAAATCCCTCCTCTGCATTCCAGTATGTTTCCTCTTCTGTTCTATGCCGATTCCTCACTTCCTTGCCATCATGCAAGCCACCGAACACCACAGCTTTCTTCACTTCTCCTCTTCTTGCAGCCTTTCATTCTTCTCAGCACTAAGTCTTTTCCTGGAGTTGTCACCTCATCCTTCACAATGGTCTTTAGCAAATGAACATCCATTATCAAGTATATTTTAATTAACAAGGCAGTGCCATTTAGAACAGCTAGGAATGTGCATTATAAACTTACAAACATTTTAAATACTGCTTTAAATAGGCAACTCCTGATTTTAAAACTTCTCCTGAAAAAAATAATTGCATTCATTAAAATACCACCTCCAAACAAGGTATTGGACAGGCAGTACTCAAACACAGGTATTTCTTCACTATAGCTCTAAAAATGGGTTGAAAGAGGTCATTTTTTCCAAAGCAAGCAAACAAATGAAGTGAAAAGTGAGTACTTTGCATATGCAAAGCAAGCAGGGCCCTGCATTTCATAAACTGATCTATGTTGTATTCCTTTAACAACTTGAAAATGGATGAGGGTTGGTGATTTTTGTCACAGAAGTTCATCACCTGGCAGAACACTAACTGCCAACCCAAATGTTTTAGGACAGCATCACCCTTTGGACTAATGAAAACTTGTATCATGACAGCGTGCTGGCTGCTAGTGAAAACACACTTTATAGATACACCATTGAGTTCAATAAGAATGAACTCTTTTAATATAAGAAACAATGGAAGCAAGCTTTAGCATATGCACTAAACACAAATATTTGTAAAGATCAGCAACAGATTACCTGTGTTACTCATCAAGTTTCAGTTCTTTTCTTTTCCAAAGCTACAACTTGAGATATACACGCTGACTTTCAACCTCCGTAATTCATTTACTATACATCACTGATAAGGGAAAATATTTGGTGTTTCTAAGGAAAGGCAATCGTGCCACTCCTAATGCATTAAAAATAAATGACGTGGATTTCTGTAAGCAAAGCAGAGCACTATGCAGGTGGTGCAGCTGTCAGCGTTCACCTGAAGAGCAGACAGCTATTATTTACTAACAGAGTGGAACAGCATTGACACTGCTTGTTCTTCATGTGCTATTTAGTCCTTCTAACCGGAACCCAGCTATCCCACATGCCACTTCTCTGATGATGGTGTGAGACAGGAAAAGAGTAAAACTGAAACAGCATTTAAACATGAAGAAAAACAGGCAGACAGAAATAAGTCAGTGTATTACATTTCTTGAGATGCATAATTAAGAGAAAAGGCCTTTTTCAACCTTTACAAATGAACTTAAAATAAAAAGGATCTCAAATTACTGATGAATACAAAGAAGTTCTCACTTGTTTGTATTTGTTCTCTAGTTACTTTTAGGTTCCCTTGCCACAACAGCAAACATTTCTGGCTGCACACACAGCAAAAACACGGATCCCTTTCAATGTATGAAATTGGCATTAGGTTTCAGTAAAATCTTGTTCTCTCCAAATGGAATGTCACAACAGAATAAAAGCTCAAAATAATGTTAAGCCAGTACCGGTGCTGCAGAAAACAACTTATAAGATCATTCTTGACAGCTGTTCTGACAAAAGCATATTCCTATATGGGGAAGAAATCTGCATCAGGGAGGCACGAAGCAATAGAGGGCTTTATGAGAGGAGAGTCACCTCTTATTTCTGTCTGAAACATGAGAACCAGCTGTTTTAGCTTGCCGTGCTGTTGCAGCATAAAAAAAGCTCTTTAATCCTCTAATGCTGGAAAAAAGAAAATATACAACAGTAGCTCTTAAAAATCTTGAAAGTTTTAACAATGGAAACTTCTTTCAGGATAAGAATGTATTTCTGAGGCAGCTGGAAGCTGAAGAGTTTGGTGGTGGGTTCTTAGCAAAAAAAATGCTGACACGAAGGGGACTGCAGAAAAAAATTATTCACGTAGTAACAGAAGGGAAAACATTGCATTGGTATTCTATGCAAGTGGCTGGCTTTATAAGAAAGCCAAAGAAAAGATTAAGTCTTCCATCATGTACAGATACCAGGCTCTAAAATGTTTAAACAATGCTATATAAGAAAATGAAAAGTAAATAAGCAATTAAAACAGTTAGTGAAAAGCTTCTGAAATAACAAGCCTAAGGGTTACTATAATTAGCATAGAACAAGCTTAACAATATCTTTATAGAGAAGCAAGATTATTGGTGCAATTCAGGCCAGCTGACGTAATGCCCTCGTATCTGAAGCACGCTCAGCAGCACACACAGCCACACGCTCTGTTTGCAGAAGTGGATGCAGACACGCAACAAGCCTTTATGTTAATGCTTGGATTTGTATTCATCTGTTATGGATCTTCTCTGGAGAGGGGAAACAAATTCCCCTGGAACAGATCCAACTGACCTCCTCTGCCACCAAACCCATTACAGTTTTTACCTCCACAAAAGCAGGTTTCACTCTGTCAGGTAAAGGAATACTTGGCCGTTGAGGCTTTCTCTGCTAACAGCCAACAATAACTTCATCAAAATTAATTCTACCTCTGCAGAAATATGGATGTAGAAAGGCTCTACTGCTGTCTGAGGAGCAGCAAAGATTTGAGGTAGACGCTAGGCCTTCATGCTGAAAGAAGCCTTCCAAAGAGACCACGCAGGCACACAAGCCAGCTGGCACCCTTAGCTATCATCACAAAAAATGAGCATGCCTCTAAGAAAAGGAGAAATCCTCTGACAGCATTAGAAGCCACTGGTTGTTCTACACGTCTCCAAACCATCAGGAAAGGCACAAGTTTCTGGGATAATTTACAGTTAGAATGCATTTCTAAATTCTTTTAGAAGATAAATTTTTGGTTAGCCTTGGGTTTGAAACTCCAGCATGAAGTCACAGTGCACATATCTTCCAAGCCAACAGTTGGCTAAGCAGAGAAGTTCGAAAGTTCTTCACGCAGCCAATTCAATACTGATATTTGGCTTTCCAGTTGAAAGCTTAGCAACAGTGTTTCCAAGAAGCATTTCAAAACATCATTTAATTTAGTTTTCCCAGATGTAATGCTCTCCCCAAATCTAATTTGGTTGGTAAGCACACGGACAAGACCCAGCCAAGGAGGCACTGCATAGAAGGCATACTCTGACACAGACGTTTTTATCTTTGCTCATCACTTCTAATCAATGACCGGTGAATCACCAAGGTAATTAACTATTCACCCAACGACAACATCTACGACGCTGTCATCGCTCACAAAACACATATCTGTAATCATTAAATTATGTGTGTCTTCTAAAACACCAGGATCGTCGTCGTAACATTACCTTTTCGTGAATTTCTTGTGTAGACTGAGCATCACAAAATGCCACTGTGGCTACATCCTTCAGAATAGGCATTTCTACTGTACAATCCCTGCCATCCAGCAATGCTACCAACGGGCGTGGGTGCATGGGCCCATTCATGATCGGAGGTCGAATGCCTACGAAGAAACAGAGAAGACGAGTTATTCAAGCCATGGAAACGTAATAAAAACAGGTTATAGCTAGCCTGCTTGTTCTGATGGCAGGAAAAGATTTCAAGTATTGAAGCTAATAAAAACAGGAACAAAATCTACAGTCAGTAAACAGATTATCTCTCACAGTAAGAAAAAAACACAGCGGAAGCTGAGGAGGTTGAACAATGGAAGGTGGTTGAAAACACTAAGGGAGTAAGACAGTGTTTTAAAAGGACACTGCACTGTTAAGAAGTGCCTGTGCAACCTTAGCCAAGATTTGTATTTTGATTGGATTCCACACCTTTACGAGCTCCAGATAGAGTGAGAAAGATCTTGCCCAGGCTTGTACATTATGGAACACTATATGCAATTCAGTAAGGAGCTGAGCATTCAATTTACATATGGCTGTGATCTGCTCCTACTAAAATTTAACTGAAAAAAAAAAGCCTACAACAGCCAAAATGTGTATTTACTGAAGATCCACTGTCCAAGTTTAGTGCTGATCTATGTAGGTCTGCTTCAATTCAGAAGTTTTACACAACGATTCTGTTCGATGATCTGATGCATCATACTTAATCCACCACTGAAAGCTCTCTGTCAAATCATGAGCAAAATGCTCATCCCTAAACCAGCATCACACTTGGAGCATTGTAGGTTGATAAATAAATACACATTAAACATCTGGGGGAAGGAAAAAATCAGTTCAAAGTACAGGCTTCATTTATATCCTCTTTATGGAGTCTTAAAATGAAAAGTAATCCTCATAACAAGATATTCAGAGAGTATCTTTTTACTGTATGGATGCCATAAATACATAAAAGTACTCCAGGGAATAATATTAAACCATTACATTTACACAAAAGCAGTTAAGCGTGGGTGGAAAAAAGGGACTTCCTGAAGAGATAAGGAAAAATGAAAACAAGAATACAGAACACGAATTCTTCCCCTTTCAAAAGAAGCAGTTTTAAACACCGCAGAGCGAAGCAGGGTAGATATTTCTTGTCTGCAAATGCAAACGATGCTGCTGTGCGGATTTCAACATTCTGCTTCCTACTTTATAATCTGCATTAGCCCAATACGAATGCAGAAGGCTGAGGTTCCCCAGCAACCCCCCACTAGAAGTGTCTGTATCCGAAGCCTCTGACAGAGTCAGAAAGCATGCCCTGAAAGATTGCCATCTGCACTGCAAGTCCCAGTTCTGCACACAAGACACTCAGTGAAGGAAACCAGCAGCTGGGGAAAGGGATCTTCGCAGTGAGCAGAAGTGAGCAGCCTTACTACAACCTGGCAATTACATTCCTTAGCTATTCAAACAGTTCTTGCACTTGAAGATGACTCAACACGGGTCACTGGAATTCCTCCTCTTCGCTGCGCTCCCAGCTAGCACCTGACCTGCAGTACCTCCAGCAACCACAGCTAGCTTTAATTCGAATGCAATTGCTTAACACTTCAGATTGCTTATCCAGCAGCAAACAGCAAAAGGATCTTGGAGAGGGGACACAGAAGGACAACAGATGCTCACTGATCCTTCTGCATTTGGTCACCGAAGTACGTTTGGTCTCTTCTCATTCTAGCCCCAACAGCTGCCAACCAGAACGCAACTGCAGCACTCTCACCACAGCAGACAGGCATTCGGGCATGAAAAGCATTCACCAAAGTGTTCCACGGGTGCAATGCTCATGAGAAGCACTGTCTGCTGGAAGTCCATCAATACCACCCTCTACTCCAACACACATCCTTAGAAATGCTTCTGGTGCCCAGAAAAAAACACATCACCCATTACTTCAGTAAATAGCATTCAATATCCCACCAAATATTGGTTATAGAAATCCGACACCTTGCTAACCTGCAGTCTGCTGTTACATGCCTGAACCCTAAACGGCCACACAACCTTCAGACAGTCATTCTGAATAAATAAACCACACACTCATCATGTGGTACAGGACACAAATGCAACACGCACACGCAATGCAGATGCTATGTATCTATCTCAAGAATAATTGCTACCCTTTAATGGGAACTTAATTATAAAACTCCGGTCTTTAATTTATTTTAAAGCACTATAAAATGAAGCACGTTACAGACTTGCTCATGTTTCACACCAAAATATGCACCTGCACTAATAAAATGCAATTATGCTTTGAAACAAATACAAAAACGACACTGCAAGCCCTACTCATACTGAATACAACAACTTTGCTTGCTTTACAAGTTAATGGTCATCTTATTCACCAGGAGTAAATCCAAGATTTCAATGACAAGTCTGAAACCAAGCTAAAGTACATAAAATATACACAACTTTGCTAGAAATATTTAAGGTGAAAGAGGAGAAATGTGGCACAGTTTATTCCCCTCAGAGATAACAAAAAGATCTGTCAAGGGAAGAGCCCACACAGCCCAACCTGATCATGAGATTAAAAGCCGTCCCTCTCAAAAATCATTCCTCTGACTAGAGCTGCCTCAGGAAGACATAAAATACAGCACTGCAAAACACAGCTCTTTAAAACAACAATTCTGTGAATCACACAACGGCGCAGCCTGTTTTTCCCTCATGCCTTTAAAATGAATGCCAGAGCTAGAAGGCACGGCAGAGCGAGCCCCGAAGTGCAGGAGCTGAAGCCAGCAGAAGAAGGAGGGGAGCCCCCCCCCAGGTTCGCCTCGGCATTGCTAACAGTCCCCAGAACTCAAACACATCCAGTGACCTTGACCACTAGAAGCCCACAAACCCTGGCTTGCCAAAACCCTTCCTGACCTGCAGCACGGACTTCCTGTTGCACAACCTTTCCGCCTAGACGCGCTATCACTGAATTGCAGACAATAACTCAACGCTTAAGTAAACCTACAGTAACTTCATCACAGCGGTGGTCATTATTTAAAGCCTACATTTGCAGAGAGATGGTTTAACTCTGAATCAGAACCGTGTGAAAAAGAACTACTTCTTCCACCATTTAGCCACGTTCTGCTGTTTCTTATCTAGAAATGTCACGCTGCACCACGTGGTCAGTTTTGCAGCACCCCTTGGAAAGGCAGGAGAAAGCAACGCGCGTTTCAGAGCAGTATTTTCCATGCCTGCATTAGCAGCAAATGATGCAGCTCAGTGCCAGGGAGGAACACAACCATGAGGTGGTCCGAAGCGACATTCAGCATCACACATACCAAGCTCTGTTAAAAAAAATCATGTCACTTGGCTGGCTTATTTAAGTATATGGTACAGCATTTTATGAAACACAGATAGCAAAAGGCACACGCATCCACCCCCCTAGATCCTTTGTTAAGGGGAAACAAGCTCAGCTTATCCTAACTTGAGACTTTCAGGAACCCCTATCAACCTGACACTTCTTAATCTGAGCCTGACTTCCAGGGTCATGAATTCGATTTCACAGCCCTTTACAATCTTCAGTATTCTGAGGCAAAATAGCAGCCTGTCATTCCATCCTCATTTCCATGTCTTTAACTTTTCTTGCAGCCTCCTGTAATCTTGAACCAAAGCTTTTAAACTTCTTATCCACTGCAACCTCTGTAGCCTGGATCGTGTTCAAATTATTACTAAAAAATTAAACACAAATAATACATCAGAACAACGTTAAGGGTCTGACTTGCTCTCACGGAAGCCAGGAAGCTCTATGTTAAAGCTTCTCACTGCATCTGCACCCTTCCCCCTTTGGCTGCTGCTTTTCCACTGCTGGCCACTAACCCCAGGGAGCACGGGGTAGCAGCAGCACACAGACGCACCGTAACCACAAGTGCCCGGAGCCCCCTCTACCACTCCTGCTTTGCCAGGTGAGCAGGGATGGGAGGAGCACCCGGATGCAGTGAGAAGCCTTCACCCTGAGCTTTCTGGCTGGATGGGTACAAGCCAGGCCTTTAATGTTATCTAAACGTACTTAAGGAAAGCAAAGGTTTTCCTGACAGCTCAATCCAGCTATGAATGGGTCTCGTTCTTCACCCCAGTACAGAAATAATCTAGTGCTGAAGCTCTTGTCCTGCTGGTGACTGCTATTTTTCTAAAATAGCTTTTCTAAAATACCAACAGTGTAAGGTGCACACAGAGCAGTCACCACACGGCGTATTGCTGCCACAGACACAGCACAGGAGTGCCTTCTGGAGCTGCAATGTGGACTAGCTGCTCTACAGAAAGGTGCCAAAAGGTTCACATCTTTCTGCTGCTGACTGAGGTACCATCGTTAGCATCAGATGTCTCTCAAATAAGGCATACACACTAGAAGTAAAGGACACTGTCAGGTCTGTAGGCCCAAAATTCAACCTACCTTTCATTTCCTTAAATCTGTTTGCAAAGTCCATTTAATTCTTTAAATGCGTTTTTCTTTTTTCAAAACAAATGCTTCAATTCTTTTTTCTGAGATACACCAATGCCAAGAAGCACAACACCCATCAGTAACCCTCTAATGGCAAACTGTATGGGAACTGTTGAATCACGGCCTGAACCTCTGACTGACCACCTGAGGCAAGCACTGAGTCAGCCATGGGAGCACAGGTGAAGGTAATTCACCTGTGTGCCCGGAAGGGGTGGAGCCAGGCTCCACCTCTCCTAGACCCCATTTAAGGGCTGACTTCCACTGAGGAAGGATCTCTTCCTGGAGATTGCTCCTTGTGGAGTTCCTTTGTGAGCCTACAACACTTGTGAGCACCTTTTCTTTATGTTTAATTACTCTTACCAGCTTAACTTCTCTGTATACCTGTTAACCTTACAACCTGTTAACCTTACACAAACCAACATGCACAAGAAATGGGGGACAGCAGCCCAGTGAAGGAGCGTTTTCATTGTCACACTGCTGGGGATTCCTACAAGTGCGAAGATTCAATAGGCAGGAAAACTCCCCTGACAACATCCTTTCAAAAGGCTTTTTCCTACCAACCCTCCCTTATGCACAGCAGAAACATCACAGTGATTTACACTTCTAACAAAATGGGAACTGCCGAAAAACCTCATCTCTATCTACAGAAACAAGACCCAAAAATGACAGGTTGGGCATTCAGCTCATTTACAACCTTGCACATGTAACATGAGACTGATCCCCCGGGGCACCCACCTTCACTTCGCATTCTTACCTAGGCTGTAACTTTACCCACAGCTGTCACTTATTTACAAGAAGCCCTCAACAACATTACACGTCCTTTTAAAAACAAACATCAATATTAATTTGAGTAAAGAACAAGTTGTCAAAACAAACACGAATATCCCACTCCAAACATGAACACAGAAGCTGCTATGAATTAGGTTTGCCAATGTGCTCTACTAAGATTCCTAGAAGAGGCGTATTTCAGAAACATCTCATGGCTCCTGGCAGGCACCTCGTGCAGCTTGAAGCCCAGCCTCTGTTTTGGTAGGCTTGGCATGCGTGTGCCATGACCTCAAGTGGCACTTTGACTCAAGGCAGAATAAAACTAAAGCACAGTCCAGCAGAAATAAGCCATAAATGCAGCACAAGTATATGGGTCAGTAAAATGGATGTAAGAGAAGAGTGCCTACCAGCATGGAAATATGCAACACAACCATTCTGACTCTGCCAGAATCACACCCAACGCCCTTTGTCACTGCCTTTAGCAGAAGCAGGTTGTCACCTCCTGCGACCTGGGACGTGGGATGATGAATTTGGACAGTTGCAGGAGTTCAATAAAGAACACCACCACCAAGGAGCATGTACAGAAGAGTGGTAGCTAGCCTTGGAAGCCAGAATTACGTAGGAGTGGAATTTATTGATATTCTTTTCTTATGTGTTGTTTCTAACTATGCTGCTTAAGATTGCAGGAATCTGCTGGAAACGGTAGTGAAATTAACGGGAAGAGTCCCACATTGATTCTAAGGGAGTAAGAACTGGACTTCACAGTACACACACAAGAGAAAACCAAGCAACAGCTTCACTAAAGCACATGTGCAGTCTCCACTGAAGGCTATGGGGCGCAGAGGTAAATGCTATACTTTCTATTTACCTAACCTCAGTAAAAAACAAGTCACCTTCCTGCTTTTAATTTGCAAGAGACCAAGAAAAACAGAGGCGGTTTCCGGGGCTGCGCTGACCCAGAGATGTGCTCAGCACTCACACCCACTCGCATTCTCTCACTAACTGCAGAGACTGAAATGCACCCAGCTGTTCTCCAGGACGCTCTCAGCTCTCCCCTTACACAAAATACATCAGCCACACCACCACCACTTCCATAATTACCACCCCAGTCCACAGGCTTCCACATCCGAGACTCGCAAATGTATCACATCACTATTTCACCACTTGTGAGATGTGTATCCAAGAAGACTGCTACAGCACACGATGCACAGAGTACTTTAATGCCATTTATTTTCCCTTTTAGGGCCACCTAAACAAAGTAATGCAGTTATTCCCTGTAGGTGCTGGGACATGGGAGTCACGATTCCTCGTTACCTCTCCATACTGAGGCAGAGAATAAACGTGCCGCTCTCAGCTATTTGTCAGATAACCATAAGGATAAGGGCTTCTCGTGCCTTTTTCAGTAGTTCCTAGCATTTCCTATTAGCTAATCGTGTACTTCAAACATCCAGGTGAGAACCACAAGCACTGCACGTCACACAACTGTTCAACACATTCAGAGCATGCTAGAAGGATAGGGACATCTTCACTGGTATTCTTCAGAATCAGAAAGAAAACTCCATCGATGGCACCTATTTAACATCCAATGAACAAGCAGTAATAACACGATGACTTACTGCAAAATCTTTTAATTGTCTCTCAAGGCTTAAACAGCAAATCCAATGACAACATCATGTGGCAGAAGTGGGAAGCTGGAGTGTCAGCAGCACAACATGTGCAATGCACGGCGCTGCAGAAGCCCCGTTTTCAAGCAACAGATGCATGAAAGCAAACCCCAGAGAAAGGGAAAACAGCTTAAAGGACAGCTGAAAGGTCTGCTTCAAGTATTTCTAGCTTCATTAGGTAATAAGGAAAGGAAAAG
>JACDJE010000022.1:256341-266523 GCA_016647715.1 Pavo muticus
CAACCACCAGACCAGGCTGCCCAGAGCCACATCCAGCCTGGCCTTGAATGCCTCCAGGGATGGGGCATCCACAACGTCCTTGGGCAACCTGTTCCAGTGGGTCACCATCCTCTGTGTGAAAAACTTCCTCCTAATATCTAGCCTAAACCTATAGCCTAACCTAAAGAAAGGAAACAAGTGCTGAGAACAGCAGATGAAACCTGGAAAACAACTCAGTAAAAAGTCAAAAAAAAAAGATCCTCTGGGTAAGGACCATTTATTGGGCCTGAACTGCGAAGCTGATAAAATACCTACTAAGAGTGAATGAATGAGCTGGTGCTGTACGAGGCAACTCCACTTATACGTACTTACATACTTCTTAAAATCATTAGCAGGATTATTTCTTTAGAGAGGCTACAACACTGCAGTATCTGGTAACACGTGGGGGCTTTTCTGAACTGCTGCTCAAGGTGAGAGAACTGATGCCCTCCTGGCTTTTTTCAGTGTCTTCCTCCAAACTTTACTTTCCTAGTCCGATGAATACTGGGTAGTTTTGTAGCCAAGCTACAACGTATCAGCTTCTTAACAAAATATTATTAAACACTTTTATTGCATTATTCCCTCAAAACCAGCCAGCGTTGTGGTAGGCACTGAATGAAGCCAGACAACAAGAACGTCACGGCAGCCAAACGGTGTGCACAATGAATGGAAACACAGCGCAGCTAATGAAAGCCCACTCGTTTTTCCCTTTAAGAACACGAACCTTTTTCTGGTACAGTTTGACACCTGTCTGTGTTTTGATACATGTTCTTTCACACTTGTTTTATAGGTACTTTCCAGAAGGCTTAAATAAAATATTCAAATTAAGCTGGACTATTCGTTCCTTAACACACATCAAAAAGAATCCAACAAGGGCAGTGGGTAACAACTTACGACAAAAATACTTAAGGGACAACACAAGCAGCAGCGTTTCCCCCTGGGAGGTCTGGCAAGAACCCACAGAAGACTATGGGAGTACCCTTGATTTTGATGAGACCAGCGTCCAACCTGTACATAAATGAACAGAAGACAGACGCTCTCTTCCCAGCTCTGCACACAGCTGGGATCGAGTGGCAGCAAACGCAGTGAAGCCAGCTCTGCCCCGAGACCTGGGGGCACCCAACCCCAAACCACACAACTGGCATCAGCTGTGCAAGCCTATGTTCCCCACCAGTCTGAACTGCTGAGCTGGCAGCACTGCAGGGTGACAATTGAGGACAAATGGACAAGCAATTCTGACAAACAAAACCAGCAGCAAGAAGTTATGTTGAGTACTGAAACACCGAGCTGCAGAGAGAAAATGAAAGAGGAGCTCAGTCTAACCAAGAGAAGTTACAATTCCGTATGGGGATTAAGCCAACCTGCAGCTTCCCCCCCAACGCAGTGGTTCTGGCTGCTGCCTTTCCAGGATCAGCAATGCCATCAGGCTCTTCCAGAAACGATGGGGTGGAAAAAAAAATTAAAGAGCAGTTGACAACAGGCAGGGAAAAAACAGATCTCATCTGCAGGTACTCTGACAAGTACATCAAGATGGGAAGAGATGGCAAAAGGGTGAGACGTGTTTGTTTTTTGCTCTTAACAGATCTATTTGTCATGAGAGAACTGGGTGGAAGAGGGCGGGAAAGCAGGGAGAAATGAGGAGCTGCTGTCACACAGGAAGCGGCGCAGCCCAACTTCTTTCACAGCTGCACTGCGGGCAGCGAGAATCTGATCTGCAGACTGCCAAAAGCACGACAAGAAGCCCTCATCTCTGCTGCTAAACCCCTCACCTCCAAGAAAACCACTTCCAAATAACACAAAAGCTCAGAACAGCGCCAACAGAGGAGTTCAGTATGAACCAAACCACTGATTTTTCACTCAAGCTATTTAAATTGAGCATTAAATATTAAAACACGGGGTTTATACCTCAGTGCTCTGTTTTCTGACTGTTTATTTTTAAAAATGTGGAGAAATTAAGAAAAAGAAATGGGCCATGCAGCTGCTGTGTAAGACCATGAAATAGCACTCGTGGCACAAGCACTGTGAAACAGTTCCCGAAATGAAGCATTTGAAGCCTGGAACAGGATGGAAAAGTATAAGCCAAAGTAAATTAATTCAAATCTTATTTCTATTCCACATATCCAATCTGTATGAAGCTCTCCAAACAACTCTGAACTATTAGAAATTAAAATGAGATTCGATCCTAAGGAACTCGAAAGCGACTACGTTGAGAGCAAACAATCTGCACCTGCTTATAATAAGCCTTCAATTAGTTATTTAGTTACCTACACTTAAAACAGCACGTACTCTAACAGCTTCACATTTCTAGAGATGTGAACACGCACTGACAGTCCAGCTATTCTTCGTTATGGAGACACAATGGTGACACGTGTTTCTCTCCCAGCAGCAGTCCCTGCAGCGCACGTCACGTCACCAGCTCCGCAGCCATCGTGGCCAGGCTGCAAGTTGCCTTTTGCCCATACAGAGCTATTTCAGAAACCCATTAGCCAAGGTCCCTGAGTAATGGTGGAAGTGTTCCTCCCTCACTCCTGATCAAAGCAAGCCTCTGACTTTCTTCCGTGCGAAACGTGGTACATTCCACTAAGAAATCATCCACCCTCTTTAAAAAAGTATATTTTAACCACCAAAGACAGAAGGAAATACAATTTATGTTGAGTCAGAAAGCACGCGAGTATTAATGATGGGGAACGATGAAGAACATAAATGGCTTCCATTCTCACATTCAAAAACAAGTACCTGTAAATTAACGTTAAAGGCAACCGGTCTATAAAGCAGCCATGTTTCCATGCCAACTGATGACAGAAATACACATAATTCAACAAAAAATGAATAACCTACGAAACAAGAAACTAAAAAAAAGAAAGCAGAAGTGCTGGAAATCGAGATCCTGACCATACCCAACTATTTCACAAGAATAGCAAGGAACACAACAGAGGATGCAATTTAAGACATGAATGGTATACAGCTAATGGCACTTCATCATTACAATACTTGTAAAAGCTGTCATTCTCTAGTCAACAAGAAAAACAGGATACAGAACACCTCTATTAGGAAGGAGGGAACACTCTCACAATAGCAGCAATTCTTACGGAGGTTTCACAGTCGGGAGACATGAAAGCCAAGTTACTATTCAGTGCACATCTTTCATTAGGATTTTATTTTCTCTCTTCATCGAAGGTCTTGCTTTTTGTTCCCTATTCATACCAAGTCGCACTGGGGTTCTGCAATCAGGCAGCAGAGCTGCTTGCAGAGCGAGGCAGTTTGCTGCATTCCTTGCTAAATCAGGGACGTTGGGAACGAACACCCACCCATCTGCACAGGAGCAGCCTGCAGAACGGCGCGCACACACCTGATGTAATTAGAAGTGCTCACGTATAGGGATGATGGCTTCACAATTGATAAAAAGATGCTGCCGCTTTCTGTGCTGCAGCAAACACAGGTTTGATGTTCACACAGGAAATTAAGGTATATATATCCGCACATGTATGCACACGCACGTAGAGATGTGGAATAAGCAGCCTTGTTCTACGCAAGGAGGCTGAGAAATGCGAAATAGAAAAGAATGCTACATGTCTAAATATAGCCTGTTCCATGATACTGACGCTTATAGTCAATAAAACCAGCAGTTCAAGTAGCTGCTCTTTACAGCGCAGAGAAATAAATAACCTCCAACTGAAAGGTCCACAAAACCCACGTTCTAAGTGAGCACAAACTGAAGACAGCACGGTAGATTTCTGTTTCTTAATATGTCTTCATTTTAATCAAGTAAGCAACAGTGCTTTTCTTCCCATGTAGTTCCTGCAAACACTGAAAGGTATTACAGGTTTAGAAGCGATGAAAAATTACAGTCACAGAAATGGAATCTGGAAATCCCACCACCAGCACACTTCAGAGCATTTGCATTTTACTGTTCTGCTGCACTTTGCGTGAGAATGGAACATTACAAGCGCCTACACTGATCTACTGACTTCATACTGATGTGAATGTTCACTTTATGTGACAGCAGGCCTACACACTGCTTGGAAAAATGCACTTTACATACACTGAAATCTAGGTTCAATTCCTAGCTTCAATGCATGTAAGGACCTCAGCAACATCACGGAACGAAGGGCAGTAATTACCTGGCTGTGTCTGAACCCACCCGTTCAGCATGAAGGATCAAGTTTCCCCAGCGACCTTCTTTTGCCAATTCACATCTCAGCAAAAATGGAATTTTTAGAAGCAAAAGCTGCTTGCCACCCTTCTGACTAAGTATCAATAATGAAAAGCCACATGTCCCCCTATAAGGATATTGCCACTGAAGGTGAAAAGACACTCTGGTAGGAAAGCACTAACCCGAAAAGCTCCTAAGTCACTGAGATATACATTGTTCTTACCGAAAGTCATACAACAGCCCAAGAAACCACAGACTAAACACAAAGCATCTCTGAAATTCTGACTGCACTACTGAAGCTCAAGAATGAACATTCACCTGGCTAGAAAGGTCACTGGTACGCACGGCTCTTCATGCAGAAAACTATTACTTCGAGGCAACACACACTGCATTCTTCCTGGAGAATCAAAAGTAAAAGAAAAGCCAGTGACACGTGCTCAGAGCAGACGGCTGCACACCAGCTCCCTACTGCTGTGTTTCAGGAGGAGCAGGGGTGGCAAAACCACCAACACAGCAACAACTGCGAGAGCAAACAGCAACGCTTCCACGTTCAGCAACAGCTGCCGCCCAGCCTTGGACAGCAGCGTGTTTATCCACACCAACGGAAGAATGCTGCCCTGAACTCGCCCATTATCCCACAGCAAATGTATTGTGGGAATGTTAACTTTCACCT
The DNA here is from genome assembly GCA_016647715.1 of Pavo muticus. NCBI lineage: Eukaryota > Metazoa > Chordata > Aves > Galliformes > Phasianidae > Pavo > Pavo muticus. Next base: position 261,186 of record JACDJE010000022.1, read on the forward strand.
GGCTGACTTCCAGATGCCGGCAGGAAAAAACGCCCCTTTCAAATTTTAGCCAACTGAAGAATACTCTGCATTTTTCACATTTTCCAATTCTTCCAAGCTATGTATAAACACAGGCATTGAACGAGATCCATAGGAAATGGATGTAATAACATGGTCGACTGCCCTGCGAAAGAATGAATCAAGGGGTCTCCGGTCAAACCAAACAGCCAGTATTGTATTTCACCAGCCACGACAGCGTTTCAAAAAGCCAGCGCATTTCTAGAATAGCAGAAATGTCTGCCCTGTCTGTAAGAGCTCTTACTGGACGGAGTTGGCAGGAATTGAGAAGGAGCTGCGGTGATTTCAGCAGCGTGGTGCTGCAGACCTGTCACCGCGCGATGAAGACGCTGTTTGAAGCCAGCGTTCTGCCACACAATTAACGAGAGGAAATTCATCTCACTTACGTATGTACTGTCTGAACAGGCCCCAGCACAGAAACTGCAGCACAGCAACTGCGCAGACTGGGGAAGACCCCAAAAGACAACTTGCAAAAATCCCCTCTCTGTGTTAAACAGCAGGCGTTTCTCTTGCTCTTTTCCATCTGGCACTTCAAGGAGCTGTCTTTACTTAACAGTCTTCTTGAAGTTTTTAATAGTCACACAACGTGCAAACGCAAACCGAAAGAAATGATCCCACAGCACTTCTCTTCCAAAGATCAGCTGTTGGGCACAAACAGCTCACAGCCCTGCCTGCACTCCAAACCTCTGCATCTCAGCGGGATGAGGAGCGCTCGGTGCTGGTGCACGGCGGCCTTCAGTGCAGCGTGTGGAGCCGCAGCACCCACCAGTACTTTGGGTGTCTCTTTGCATGCATGTTCTGCCAAGCTAACCAATGAAATAAAGCCTCCCAATTCAAACACACAAGAGGAAGAGCTTTAGTAGTGGAAAATATATTTTTTATTTGACAAAAAACACGCCCTCCAATCACAGCAGAATATTTTGGACAGCTGAGTCCAGTCAAGCTCCGGGCTGTCCATTCCTCAGTGCATTTACTTTAATTCAGTCCTCAACTGAAAAGATGCTGCCTCACCTCCCGAACCATTTACCTGTGCTCAGACAACAACGCCTACCAAGCACCAGTTCAGAGCACTATTACTAAGAGAATCCTACTGGAATTTGCTGTTTTCACAAGAAGGTCACCATCCTTATTTTCACATGATGCACCGTGGGATGGGGCACAGAAGTGCAAGAAGAGCACCAGGACCAAGCAGGTCATTCTGCTGTCCTTGCCCAATCTGCTAAGCACTGCTTTCTGCTTCCTTCTTTCAATTCTCCAAGCACTAATCTGACTCAACTTCCCCTGAAGTCAGCAAGTCCATGTCTTCTTACTTCAGTATTCACCTAAGATTTCTAGGTAACACAGAATTTCTATAACCAAAAGGGGAAAATAAAAAGATAATGGCTTTAAAAGGTAATTTCAGTTCTCATGTTAGTCATTAACTTCCTAATAAACAGAATCATAGAATGGCCTCGGTTGAAAAGGACCACAATGATCATCCAGTTTCAACCCCCTGCTATGTGCAGGGTCGCCNCAGTGGTGGTGGAACTGCCCTAACTGAGCATGCTCACATTATTTCCAGCTTCAGAGGAATCCTGGCTGAGGCTGTGGGTTTGTTCCTTCTAACTCTGGTTTGAGGATGACTGGTAAGTGCCTGCCTGCCAACATGTTACAGAATCAGCTGAAACCTCTGCAAAATTCAATGCAAGACTCAAAGAAACCAAAGGCTTGACACTTCAGCAGTCACTCTTTTCCACAACTACTCAAAGGCATCCATCTCCCTTGCTAATGAGATCTTTCAAATATCTCTAAATATCTCCAAACCACAGAGCTGGAAGCATGAAGGCAGCCTGCAGCAGAGCGGGGTGCAGCACAGCTGGGCACACGGCTGCTGCCATCTCCTTGGGGGACAGAAAGCACAGAGGAGTGGGGGAATGCCACGCACACCCAAACTGCAGTTCATAATGCAATGGAACTTATATCTCAGTCCATAAACTTTATGATCAGTGGGTGTGACTGAAAAAAAAAAAGCCAGTAAACTGCTGCAGATAGGAAGTGGAAAAGCAATCTGCTTCAACAACTGCAGCAGGAGCAGCACCGTGAGCTCCCAGCGCCACTCCAGTAACAATACGGGTCCTGCCAAGGCTCACAGAAACACTTTCCACAGGACTCAGGTCTGGACATCGTGAGGACAGAACACTGCATACAGAGCACAAGCCCGGAACTCGCAGGAAGAGCAGGGCTGCCATGTGAGCTGACACACCAGCAGCCCTCAGCACGGCTCTTCTACCCATGCACTCAAAAATGAAGAAAGAAGCAAGCAATGCTTTAAGTAATAAACCAACCAAACACGTTCTCAGAATCACCATTTTGCCCATGAACTGCATAAAAGCTGAACAGCCACATACCGTTAATTTGAAATGTAATACGCTCAAGGACCTGCTCTTGATTTGCCTGTAAAATATTAAGTAGGAAGGAATAAAAAGGATAATAAATTCTTTCTCTCCTCCTAAAATGTTTCTCTTACAGTAAGCTGTATTATTACAGCAGGTTTGGATTGTTTTGGTACAATTTAAAGCATCACCTGAGCTATACCTCAACTCCCTGCACTATCAATTCAACCCCTTTCAGAGCACTGATTTCCCATTACGTTTTCAAGGCCAATCATCCATTACACAATCAAACTTCTGGATCCAGTCCGTCACAGCAGTGACTCTGCGCCTTTCTGCACCTCAGACATGGCACAGGATGCTGTCTCAGAGAAAGAAACCCAATAACCCAAGCAAAGCCAGCATCAAAGGCTTCCTTTATTCTGATCCCAAACACTGAAAGCAATTTCTCTAACAGCTCACCTGTACTTTGACCAAGAACGTTAAACTATTACCCAGGACACTCCTTATTTTCCTTATCGAAAAGGATGAAGATAAGCAAGTGTGGGGCCTTGGATAACCAAATTAGTTTCACAAGGTTTAATATTTTTGAGGTCAGCATAACGCACTCAAATGACACTAAAAATAACAGCCCTAAAGCGTTCTGCAGGTCGAACACAGTGCTCTTTGTTTTCCTTTTAACTTTTTAAATAAGGAGGGAAGCACGTAATGCCCTATGCCCTCCTTTCAGCTGAAAATCATGGTGATATTTTGGTCAACAGTGGAAAAAATATTCTCTTCTTTAAGTATGTGAAGAAGGAAGGAGGGCTAGGAACTTCCCCTGAGAATTACAGCTAAAACACTCAAAAGCCTTGGCTAAGCACATGTATATCTATGTACATGTCTATACCACACGCACATTCAAGACCAATGCAATTAAAAAGGGAGAACTCAGCACAGTGCTACAGCCCCCAGCAAATGGCAATAACTTCCCTCAGTCACACTCCATCCTGTTTTCTCTGAAAGCCATAGCAGCTCTGACCAATGCTGAAGCAGTGCAAGGGGCTCCTTAAAGCTCTTGTGATTCCTCAACCTTTTGGGTTCCTCCCACAGCCACTGACCCCTGCTGCTCTCAGTCAGTATTAAGAAGATGGCTGATGTCTGTAAGGAGCTAAAGAACAGCTCACGAAAATGGGAAACTGAGGAAAGCTGTGGCATAACGGAACCAGAGCCCTGCAGACCCCAGGCAGGGTGCTCGACCCCAACCCACACCAAGTGAACTGAGCTTGAATAAATAGGATTTCCTAAAGAGATGTTCATTTTGAAGGTAAGCAAACAGGATGTATGAAAATGACAAGCTCGCTGAGAACGGGCCAGCAACAACAGTCCAAGTGCCAAGAAAAACAGGCAGTTTAAGGCAAAAGCTGAGTTTATGTTATCATTTTACATTTAATCATAATATAATAAAAGCCATGATGTAAGAGAGTTGCTATCCAGAGCTTTTCTTCAAGCAGCTTTTGAGTTTCAATTACAAAGGCTCTCATCCCAGTATCACAGTTAAAGCTGTCCTGACAAACAGTTGAACTCAGGACTCATTCCCATGGCTTGATGGGAGAAGCAAATCATTTCTTCCCACATACACCACATACTAAGGGGGTTTGGAGAAGGTTTCTGAAGGCTTTGTTTCCACTGAACTGGTGAAAAGCCACAAGTGTTTAAAAATGACCCATATCAGCATTTTTCATTGAGCTTTATAACACTGCTCTTCGTCTCTGCAGTTTAACCATTCTGAACTTGGAAAGGGCTCACTCACCACCATGAGAATGCCTTGGCAGCAGATAAAGGCCTCTAATTATTTTTCAGGGCACAAATCACATTCTATCTCCCTATATCACATAAAACATTAAGCAGTGCTAAAAGCACCAGTCACAAAGAAGTGCTATAAAAGGAATTACTGATTCTATTAAGAGTTACAAAATCTTAAGGCAAAAGGGTACCCCTCCTTCGTCATACAGACGAGATCCCTTAGCAGCCAATCCTTCCTACTGTATATTTCTCTTCTCTTTTAGCACCACATTTTGGAAAATGAATCTGCTGTTCCCTTTCCCAGCAAACTGACCTCCTGCACTCTCATTCTAGCTTTTTCCATCCTTGCTTCACCTTAAAAAACAAAAAAAACAGTGAGTTTGTTACAGCTCCCGTGTCCCACAGTGTGTGGGTACAGATGTTTACCAAGCTGTCCAAGCACGTGTGCATCACAGAAGTGTCACCTCCCCCTCTCAGTGACAGCCTCAGAACTGTGCAGCACTGCAGCTCCTGGGGAATGGACAATATAGGAATCACAGAATGGCCTGGGTTGAAAAGGACCACAATGATCATCCAGTTTCAACCCCCTGCTATGTGCAGGGTCGCCAACCACCAGACCAGGCTGCCCAGAGCCACATCCAGCCTGGCCTTGAATGCCTGCAGGGATGGGGCATCCACAACCTCCTTGGGCAACCTGTTAATGAAGGACCACAGCAGCTTCCTTCCATTACCAGGATAGAGACTGACAGAAGCAATGAGAATGGATACTACATGGATGCAACAAACAGCGTCCAAAATAAGCAGCTCTGATCTGTGGATCTTCTACACACTCAAACTAGAAACACAAGGAATGTTAGTACTGGGATAAATTACTGTGTGTAGGGAGGTTTGCATGGGCATCACATGTCTAAAAGCGGTCACAGGAAGCACTCCAATCACTTGTTCTTTCACCAGAGTAATCTCAAGGCAACTCTTGAGTTCTCTTCAATTCTCTTCAATCATAGAATGGCCTGGGTTGAAAAGGACCACAATGACCATCTAGTTTCAACCCCCCTGCTATGTGCAGGGTCGCCAACCACCAGACCAGGCTGCCCAGAGCCACATCCAGCCTGGCCTTGAATGCCTCC
>JACDJE010000022.1:275196-347958 GCA_016647715.1 Pavo muticus
CCGCGCGCGTCCCCTCGCCGACCGCCGCCGCGCGCACGCGCACTCCCGCCCGCCCGGCTTCGGGGAGCGGCCGCCGCTCGCCGCTGACACAGTCGCCGCCGCAGGCGGGGCTTCCGCGGCTTGATCTCGTGGTGCCAGGAGGGGAGGAGGGGATAGAAGAGAACGGGGCGGGAGCTGCGGGGTGGCTTCGTTGGAGCGGCGCGGCGACGCGCGGCCAGGCCTGGAGACCTCACTTAAAATCGCGGTTGCCTTTAAACTCTCACAAAGTTAAGGCTTTAAGACTCACTGCTTCAGCATTGACGCTCACTGTGCTCAGTGTTGGCATTCGCCGCGTTCAATATTAATGCTCACCGTGACCCCAAAACATCACATTTTCTTGTTTCGTGTGCTTTTTCCCCTCCGTAAATACTTAAAGCCCCCAGGTGCTGTCCATCCTGCAGCCCCGCTCCCTGTGCTCCCCCAGTTCAGGCCTGAAGGGCTGCCCCACCGTCGTGCTCTTTTTTCACGTGAGACTCTGCCAAAACGGTAAACTGGGAGAAATACGGCGTGGCATATGGCAATAACTGCCCACAGAGCGCTGGTGGGCACTGATGGAAGAAAGCCCTGTGAGTACGGACACCCAGGGATGCTGTCCACTGCACTCCTGTCCCTGAGGGAATAATGCGCCTTTACCACCGACAAGAAGAAATTCAGAAATGCAGCATCACGCTGTGGTGTTTTTCCAAAGCAAAACTGCGGTGTGGATCATGGCATGAGGGAGTGCAGCCCTGTATTGCAAGGAGACGGAATCCTACATCTCACAAACACCACAGCATAACACTCTACAGACATACACACGTGTATGCCATCCTCCCCTGCACACACCGCAGTCTGGGAGCCTCTGAGCTCCGAGAGAACTTCAAAAAAAGGGCTTTTTTTGTTTATTTCAAGGGCACGCTCACATACAATTGCCTCACTCCAAGACCCCTCACAAAAAATGGGGTTCTCGCAGAATATTAGCTCGCAAATTGTTCTATTCATTTTAAGAAGCCATTGCTTATTATTAGTGGCGGCGGTGTTTTTTCCCCTTCTCCAGTCACAGACAGCAGCCACCGCACGGGGCTCCCCCAAGAGCCGCCTAAAACGGCGGCGGCGGCGGACGCAAAACAAAGTCTCGGCGGCGCCCCGCGGGTGGCTCAGCTGACGGCGGCCCCGCCCCGCCCCGCCCGGCGCGGGGTCATGGCGGCAGCGCGGGGCGCTCCTCTCCTCAGCGCCGGGCCTGGTGTCCCCAGTTCGCTCACTGGCGGTGGAATGGCACTTCTGCTGTACAGCCGCAGCCATCTGTGAGAGGGGGAAGCGTTGCGGCCAAGTAAAGGGCGGGCTCAGCCTGTGCGGGGTTCCGGGACACGCTCTGGGCGTGAGGACTGCGGCAGTGGCGCTGAGCAGCCCGGCCCCCAGCACGACTCGGTGCGCCCCTCAGCTGCTGACCGACTTTCTCCACAGGAAGCGTCTCCCGAGGCCCTCACACAGCGCGGTGCCTCTGCTCCTCGCTCTGAGGCAGCACCCGGCCAAGCGCTTCGTGTGTAAATAAACGCGTTTGGCTTCAGTCGCTTTGAAGTGGTGAACCGCTTTATTGACGTCTTAGATGTTAGCAAATAGGAAAAAAAAAAATGAATAGAAAATGGCACCTATCGAGCCCTCAGAAAATATGGATGTGGAAGTACCTCGGGGAAAAGTACCTCTATGAAAAGCAAACAGCAAAAACGAAGACTCAGAATTGGAATCAGCTCAGTTCCATTTTTACAGAGCAGCACAGGCAGGCTGAGAGGCCCTCCTCAGAGGGGCTCAGGGGGGGCACGTGCTCAGCGCTGAAGGCGGAGGGAGGGAGTGTGGCACCAAATATTGTGACAGGGGGAGTGCTCCGAGTGAGGACACGTTGGCATGGGGAACAGATGGAGTATTCAGTAACAGGAGGTTATTAATACTGCAGCTTGGGATTCTCTATGCTGCTTCATGAAGGGACTCATATGCTTGCTCTTTTTCTTTCCTGACTGCACGCAGACCTAAACACACGCTGTGTAGGTAATGCTGTGCTTATTTCCCTTCCTATGTGCACATCCCAAATCTGTGTTTCCTTGGAAAACACAGAGGGCTGGATCCTCAGTAAGTGGCCAACTGCGTTCCTTTCAATAGCCGTATGCTGATCCGCACCTGCTGGAGCTGAGGGTTATCTGACCCCGGCTCAGAGCCCTAAGGTCTCTCCTCCTGCTCACAGGCAGCTGCTGAGGGCACCTGCTCCCAAGGATACGCTATGGAGGCTCAGGGTGGAAAACAAAATAACTGAGGAGTGGCTGTCCTTAAGAACATGAAGCAATGCTGTTTCTGACTGAGAAAACGAAGCTTGCTTTCACCCTTCTCCCCTCCGTGGCTCTCAGTTGCAGACTGGGTCTGGGAAAATACAGGGGCAGTGCAGCTGACTCCAGTGATGCCTTCAACTACCCCCACCCATTTTGTTTCCTATGTTTTCAGGCTCGCTCTGGGTCATAAAACAGTCAGTTGTCTTCACATCCTTCAGACTATGATTTGCACAGCTACAATATAAGTAAATCTCGCCGAACATAACAAAATTCCCATCCTCTTATCACATTTTGGCTGTTGCTGTGGCTTTAAACAGCAGTGTTACACAGCTGAGAGGCCTCTGTGCTTTGCAGTAAGAATTATGGCTTTTTTCAAAGCCCCCAAACTTGGCTTCTTAAGAGTCAGCTGGAGGAACACATGTGCTAAAGAGTAAATACATTGTTTTAAGTGTATCTGTTAACAGCCATATGTAAAATTTAAGTGCAAGTTTTATTTCCCTCAGAATCTCCAACCATAAGGGCGTGACCTTGGGCTTTCACAAATTAGATACATTAGGGTATGGTATCTTTAGCAGATGTGACTCTGAAGATAGTGAAAGGGGAAGTTTTACTGTTGGACTATCTAAGCATGAGCCAAGACACTGCCGCATGCTTTCTAAAGTGAATAATGAGATTTGACAGTGTTCTTACATCCAGATACTGAGACTGTGTACTTACAGTTGTTCCTTAGTCTGCCATAGGTATGTGTGCTTTCACTTCATTATCGAACATGCATCACTCATGTGAATGCTCTTTGTAACAGTTCTTAAAACCATCGTTTAAAAACCTTGGCGTACTTTTAATCGAAATGTAAGATTATGTTTCAAAGGAAAATCTCTTAGCTTTTGTCAATAGTAAATCTTGCAGATGACATTTAGGAGACCCTGAAAGGGATTTATGTCAGAAGAAAAGAATGGTTGAATAAAGCAGCCTCAACATTTCAACTTTATCCTAAAAGTACATCTTTAAAATGCGTACTCAAAATAAGTCAATGCAATTTATCTAAAATCTGGAAGGAAGACTTTTTTGGATATAAACGTTTCCTTAATTCTCTCACTGAGATCCTGAAAAGCATTTGCTAATAAATCACACATGTACCGATCAGTCTACTTTCATTTTGCAACTGCACAGCAATTGCGTATTATAATTAGAGCTGCCTTTTTTTTTCTTTCTTAATGTACTTCCTCTGTGTGAAACTCCCCTCTGTAAGAAGTTAATACTTTCTGGTTGATGTGAAAGAGAAAGGCCATTCTGGAGAAGCATTTTCAGCAGGTTCTGAGGGGAAAATGGAAAAAAGAATAATTGACAAAAGGGAGACATTTAATCTTTAAGAAATGGTGCTCATCACAAGCATGAAATAAAATAGAGGACCTTCATCTGCTGTAGAAAAGAAGGTTTACCAAAGGATCAAAGTAGTAGATTAAAGTTCCACTTAATGAACAAGAAGTTCAGCTGTGTCAAACATTCAAAGTCAGTTCTGAAATGCTGAACGTGCACTGCTCCCTTCTCAAAATGGAATGGCTGTGCTAGCTCAATCCTGGAAATAACAGCCAAACAAAAGTGAAAAACCTTGCAGTGTGCTGAATGAAAGGAAGAATAAATTCCCTTCAAACCAGCGAACACAAAAAACCTCTCTCCTCTGATGTTATCTGTATCGAGTGACTAAGGGATTTTCTTCCTGATCTCACCCTCTTCATATAAGTGCTAAAAACACAAGAACTGGGGTGGAATTAAATCCTCTGCGTTTTCTGGTTATCATGAAATGAGAGCTATCGTTTTCCACCTAGTCAAGAGGAGTTAACAGACCATTTCCAGGAAGGTCAGCGTTCTGGCTGAAGAGAAAAAGAAGATCGAGATGAACAGCAGAAGAAACCTATCGAGAACCATTAGTGGATGTCAGCCATTGTCCATCTGTTCACAGTGGAATCTGTCCAGACCTGAAGGAACAACTGCAACCTGCCCCATATGGCTCGCTCCCTTCTGCGCTGGCAGGGCTGCTTTGGGGATTTGACATTGTTCGAGGTAAAGGAGAAGCAGCACAATCTGTGCTCCCAAGAACGAACAGCCAATTAACATGACAGAACAAACAGCGCTTGTAACCCACGGGGAGGTTTTCTCCTTCTCACCTGCCTGAAATATTGGAGCTCGTTCAAACTGCCTAAGTTGCAGAGATCCTATGCTGAGTCTCCTTATTTCAGTGAAATCCTTAAAAATTAGTTACCAACAAAATTCTGTAGGCAGTGGGGAGCCCCCCAACCAGCCCCTCAACCACCAATGCAGCTCCCTCCAAAGGTGTTCACAAAAGCACTTGGACAGGATACATTACACTGAACGTTCTATTATAGTTCCAGTACAATACACTTCCATCATAATGAACTACATTAACAACATTCTGCACTTAGTTCTACATAACTGGATTGTGGCAAGCTACAGCTGAGTGGTAATTTGCTTCTTAAGTCAGGAAGTAAGGTAATATTTTCCGTGTGATGAAGGGATCATAGAATGGCCTGGGTTGAAAAGGACCACAATGACCATCTAGTTCCAACCCCCCTGCTATGTGCAGGGTTGCCAACCACCAGACCAGGCTGCCCAGAGCCACATCCAGCCTGGCCTTGAATGCCTCCAGGGATGGGGCATCCACAACCTCCTTGGGCAACCTGTTCCAGTGCGTCACCACCCTCTGTGTGAAAAACTTCCTCCTAATATCTAACCTAAACCTTCCCTGTCTCAGTTTAAAACCATTTCCCGTTGTCCCCATTCAGAGTAGCTATGACATCCAAGTCTCTCTTTAAAACTGTACTATTAAATTGAGCTATCCTCTTTAAAACTGCACTATACCACCTTCTGTGGTGCTAGATTCTGCACACAAAGACACAGCAAGTGAAGTGACAGACGTATCCAAGCCAACTGCATGGATCAAAAAACTGCAAGTCTGTAATACATCTGATAACCTGTTTGATGGGACTAATTTTGCAGGTAATATGGAGAATAATTAGCTGCCCAGTAGCCTAAGCACAGCCAGCAGATGTCCCGAGTGAACTTCCCATCGTGGTACATCTTCAGCAGTGTGCAAGGGGTACGTTCACCCACACTGACTGAAGGGCACAGTGACGCCATTTCCAGAAGAAAGCAGAGAGATGCTCAGGCTGCAGGCTCTATCTCACTCTATCTCTACGCTGCTCAGGCTCTGAAACCATGAGCAGCTAAGATTTGCCTGCATTACTTCAAACCTGAGGCAATTTTCTGCTCAGAAGTGGGATTTACTATTTTGAGCCTGGCACAAGGCTAAAAGCAGCCGTAGGTGGCACCTTTAAAAATGCTGTACATACAGACCAATTTGGACTGGCAGTAAGCTAGCGGTCTGTGCTGTAATCTAATTTGCACTGTGCTATGCTCTACCTTTTCTTTGGTTCCCTTGCAACACACTTTAGATCTTGCTTTTGCAAAGCTACAGAATAAGTAGCCAGAAAAAAAAAAGCTACAGTTGGATCAGAGATTATTTCAACATTGTCAGGCAATTATATTCACTCTTACAAACATCATTCATTCACTAAGTGGTGCAGAAAATATCATACCCTCATGTTTGAAACTCACTGCGAAACTGAAGACCCCAACAACAATAATTTTTAAAAAGGTATGAAATGCAAACAACATCTCACCAAGGATTTATCTGGAGCCCTTTCTCTCAAACTAACCGAGAGGACAATGCATCTGAAAAGCCTGGAAAGATCCTAAAGGATGCAAAAACCAAAGCAGCCATCGGTGAAAATGTCACTTTGCAGTCACGGACCTTGAATGTGACCATGTAGGAGAATTACAGGCATTTCTGACACTGAAGCGAACTCTCCTGCTTTGTCAAATTCACTTGGGATGATTGCAAGTTGTTAGTCTCAAATTTCCTTCTCTTCTAGACTGAGGCTCCCAGCTTTGTGCCCAGTGAAACACTGCATTACCAGCGCTTCACTATCACCCACCAGTAAGGTGAGAGAATGGTTCATTAGTGAGAAGAGTGACCTCGAGTGAGTCATCGCCCCCGTGCCTCAAACACACACCTCCCCGCAGCGCCTTTGCTTCCACCTCCATACACAATTAAAATCTGATAACACCACAGCATAACAGTCATCAGCATTTGCACAGACACCTCCAGTAACTCTCAGGCTGCACAGCAGCTGTAACAAGTGGCAGAAAACGCCCGGAACACCAAAAAAACCCCAGATGCATTTATACGAACGTAGCAAGATCTGCCCACAGATAACTACTAAACAATTTAATGGGCTATAATAAAAACTGTAAGCTCTACCAGCATTAATTTTATCTCGTTTCAGTTTCAGTTTAAAATTAGTACATCTGAAATTTTACAATAATACTGGAAAACCCATTCTATTAAATATGTAAAAAGAAAAACCAGTAACAACCTCCACAAATGGCCCTTTGTACTCTAAGAAACCAGGAAAATTAGAATGGAGGGAACAGTAAGAGACAGTCAGAGAAAATCAATTCCATAGTTACAACATACAGCCACGGCAATCCATAACAGGGAATGGTCGATGATTTTGGAACGGTTAAAAGAAACTAGCAAGGTTTCATGAGTAAAACGCACAGCCCATTGGCCACGGAAACACATTTCATATGTGTGTGCCTCCATAAATCTAGCTACAAACTAATACCTTTATAGCTCTCCTAACATGGGTAAGGTTATCTAACAAAGGCTTTATAGGCAGTTATTGGGAATTACACCTTTTTTTCTTCTACTAACCCAAAATAAAGGTTCTTGTGCCATTTTTTTGCACTTACCCATCCTCAATGTTTAAATCCCAACAGCTGAGAAGCAAACTGCAGGAATCCTTATCAGTATACAAGATACAACTCCAGGCCTAAAAGACATCAGTTTACATGGTGATTCACACAGTATAAAAGGTAACATTATTTGGAAAAAGCTCCCTTTGTACTGCTGAATAATGCAAAAAGAGCAAAAGACTGTTATTCTAATTAAACTGTGACTCGATCACACCGCTGCTGTTGTAATACACAACTCCACCATACGAGCTGATTCAGATAGGCGACCATCACTATCAACAGATGTGCTGCCACTTGAGTTCATACTTCCTGCCCAGCGCCCTGGCTTGCAGTGAGGCAGCACAGCACTGCATACGATGGGATTATGTGTAGATCACTGGATGAATTTCCTACAGTTACCCTGTTACAAGAAGAAAACACTGCAGAGAGATGCATCTCACAGAAGCATTTGCCAAAGCCTAGTCCATGGAATGGCTGAACTCTTACACATGTTAACACAGCACGTAACAGCTGTGTGCTGACTTTGTATCACAGCACGGCACAGCTGTGCTCTTACACGTCTTTGGGAGCCACACCGTGTCCCAGTGACCACTGCTCGTGGTTTCTGCTGGGCCAGGCAGGTTTGGTGAGGCTGCAGTGCTGGCAGCATTTGTGACTCATGAGGACATTGTGAAATGCCCACAGAGTTCATCACGATCTACAAACAAAAGAGACTACACTAAAGAAAAGAGCTTTCAATGATAGCTTTCAAAGGTAAATTTCCTACAGCAGAGCACTACACAGAACAGTGCTGGGAATGCCAGCTTCAGCTAGCACACCTCCTTGCTTATCTTACTCTTCTCGGGGCTCTTTCATTTCTCTTGTCAAAACAACTGTTCAGTCCCTCAACGTCTGCACTCTTCTTATGAAGCAGGGCACCTAATATTCCTCTTCTGTAATGAACTGTTATTTCTCACTACACGGATGTGCCTTGTGAGCCACGAGGTCACAAGAAACACAGTAAGCAATTAAAAAAATCAGCAACGCCAAGGCAATCAAAAATCCGAAATGTTTTGTTTTTATCAGCTAATGCTAGGGAACGGCTTTGGGTATGGAAACACAAAATACTTTTTCCTTCATTTATATTCTCTTGTTTTATTTCGGTCCTATCCCTGTGATCGGAAGAGACGTCGATACCAGAATCAGCTTTTATTAATTCATATTGCTTTATGCATCTGAAAGAATGGTCACTGCACAGGCTGGTACATCGCTATGGGAAGAATAAAGTTCAGCAGACACGCACACAAAGGGAAATACTGCCACATCTCTGCAAACAGATTGGGCTCCTAATTGAAATGATTTGATACGCCTTATGAACAAGGCCTTATGAACAAGTTACGGCACAGATGCGGAAGTTACCTTAAGGAAAAATGTTCTTTAACTACTGGAGGCCAGAGACTGAGCTGTAACAATAAATAAATGTATATAGATCACGTATAAATAATTAATTAGATTTTCCTGAAGGACCTGGAAACAAATGAGAATACTCTGTGCGTGGCTGTACTGTGCTGATCTCTAAGTAAAGTGGCTTCTGAAACCCATGACCCAGAAAGGTTAAAGTTGGTGTCGTTCCCAGAGGCTGCACCTACGTGATTAACATTACAGAGGCACCCACACCAGAGAGAGCTATCACAAGAGAGGAATGAACATAATTCATGGAGATAACAAACAGTCTAATGAAAAAAAAACCACACCACGCTGCCTTGGTTCAATTAGAGTATTTTGAACGTTCTCCCCTTCAAGCATTGTAACTGTAAATTCGACAGAAAAATGAAGTGCTGGGAGGATTTGTTGTATGCTGAGGTCTTACAAATACAACCAGAGTTGCGTTCTCAGCCTCTCCGTGGATCTATCCCGACAAGAGATATCCAATTGTCCTAAAATCTATGGATGGTTTGAGATGTAGACAGATGTCTGTGAGGCCATAGGCTGAGGTCATCAAACTCATCTCATTTGTGACCTAGGGCCTCATCTCTTGGTGGTCTTAAAAAAAAAAAGGAAAAAAAAAAAGGGAGGAGGGAGGGAGATGGAGAGGACACCAGTGAAACTCTTTGCTAATTTACCCAGAAAACTGTTCTGGTTCGTTTTTAATCTAATAAAATGCTCACATTTGTGTAACATGCACATCCAACGTGACACAACATTGGGCAGAAATATATGTGCTCATCTATCATTACAGTGCAGCTTCTCTTAATGGCACTGTTATTCCCTGAACATCTAACCAAGAGAGTTTTCAAGACTTCCTATTTAAATCTCATTTCAAAGATGGTTTTATTGTACTAAATGGGTGAAAATTCTTGACGTTTATCCATATTTTACACAAATCTTCATCAATTTCTCAGCTCTTTAACCATCCAAGGAAAAATGCGCCGCGCCGAAGCTGACATCATTCCTGCTGCTGGAGGGAGGATAGAATTGGGTCTCTCAAAGCTGGAGGCAAAATACTACAATGGTAACAAATATTCCTTGTGTATACATCGCTGGAACGGCTGTCTCTGCTGGGCGCTGAGTGTCTGTTGTGGGGCACAGAACGGATTCAGCAGGGATTTGTTTTTGTTCAGATCAGCTCATGTGTGTACGTGGCACTCAAACAGCTGATTTTACAATCACTGCTACCTGCTCCCTGGCCCCACAGATGCCTTCCTGCTTGAAGCAGCCATCAAAACTCCAAAACACTATGAAAAATATATGTATGAGCATATATTGCACAAGAGTTTCTATGAAAAAAAGGCAAAGATACATCGACATTAAATTTTCTGGATTTTTTCCCCTTTGGTAGCTTCAGGGTAGTCTGAATTTTTAGACAGAATCCACTGTTACGATCACCATTATTTCTCTTCTGCTCTTGATAAGAAGGAGAAGAGGAGAAAAAGGTTTTTGTACGGGAGCATTAATAGTTCCACTTGCCCTGTGGCAAATGGGGAAAATATGTCAATGTGAATTATTGCACTGTCTCCACGGATCAAGATTTCTCTTAGTGCTTTCAAAATTCCGCTAACAGAAACAATTGCTAAGAGCATTTGCTACTTAGCCTGCTATGCTGGAATCGAATGAGACTGCAGGATCAGCTAATGCTAAAATATTATCTTTTACATTGATTTTCTCCCCCTACATTAACCGAGGAAAGAAACAGCTAAATAATTTCTGCTGGAACGAATGACAGATCACTCTCACAAGGACATTCAAAGATTTTAAATAATCAGGATAATTACAAAAACAGAATTTCGAGCAGCTCACAATACCAAAAACGTAAGAACTTCACAGTTGATTTTACCCCCTCCTCACCCAAACAAGTTGTACTACATATTCCACTTACTGCACACTGGTGAATGTAGGATCTTTTTTCCACATAAACCAAGAACACCCACATGGATGCAATAGAAAAAATAGTTCTAATTTTGTGCAACTCTGCATGTGCGTTCATATTCAAGCCAAATATTAATAGGGAGGTGCCATGCCCATTTCCTCGACTGGAACACTACTCCACTGGTATTTATTAAATACATTTTTGCATCTCTTCTGATCTCAGATATGATCTCCATTCATAAAGTATGATTGCGGAAACTGATGGGCCACTGGGCAGATCTGGTCTGAACATTTATTTCTAAACATCTTGGTCTGGCAAACAAGAGTGAAGAACAAGGCTGAACAGCTGATGAAATCCAGACCCCGCAAAGTGCATGTTACTTATTATTTGTACCAAGCAGCAAATTATTGTCATTAAAAAATAATCACCTTGATTCATAAGCAACCAATATTACACATTCATGGTAAAGTATCTTAGTGCTTTGCAGAGTGCCTGACGTTCCAGTTAAGCATTAAGAGTCACAGACCACAGAATCACAGAATCGTTAAGGTTGGAAAAGACCACTAAGATCACACAGTCCAATGCCAGCCCATCCCCCCATGCCCACTGACCACATCCCTCAGTGCCACATCTCCACGTTTCTTGAACACCTCCCTCCAGGGTTGGTGACCCTACCACTCCCTGGGCAGCCCGTTCCGATGCATTACCACTCTTTCTGAGAACTTCTTCCTAATAGCCAGCCTGACCTTAGGACATATTTGTCAGTGAAAAACTCTGAACAGAGAATGTTTCTCTTTGGGTAACTGTCATCATCTTCACCAACAAATTGGGCACATATAGAAAATCTTTGCCAAAATGACTGTGACCACCACAAAACCAGTAGTTATTATGTAGAAAATAACAGCAACAACAATCCCAGTCATTTTGGATGATGGGTAAAGGAAGACCACACAAAGAAAATCTGACTTAATAAAACCAGGACGGAAAGCTTTGCCATTAGAAAAGACTACCATCACACTGACCGTGTTCCTTCCAATAATTAAATTCCAGTATGAAGGGAATTTTTGCTACTGTGATGGGATTACTGAGGAAAACAGTTAAGTACTGCTGCCAAAATCTTACACAATGGTTGGTTATTGCCCCGCTCCCTACAGGCAGGGACAAAAAGGGGGATCTCAGCCTTTCACTGGGTGTCACCCATCGATACAAATCTCTCCCTGCTCACGATGTCCACTAACAGGAAGCAATTATTACCAAAAAGTTCTGATGAAGAGGAATGCCAATTACAGATAATCATAAAGGAGAGAAATTCCAGAAGAGAGCCCATGGTGGCCCTGCTGAGGGGCAGACTGGCAGATTTCAGCCAGATCTCAGTGGGAAGCCCCATGCAGAACCTGAACTCAGGGACTTTTAGCACGAAATTCAAAACAAGTTGGTTTTACTGTTGTTAAATAACTCAAAGACTTGGGCTCTTGCACTTCTCTGCCCCGTGTATGGGGTTCAACCAGTTAGCACCTCCTTTGTCATGCACTGCAAGACTGTTCTTGTACCTGACCAGCAGAACTGGCTGTTGCCCATCAATTTTGGTGTTTAAGTTGCTGACAACTGCATTGATGACACAGCACCTCCTTTCTATTCAGCATGCAGAGATGTTGCATAAGATGGAGCCTAGAGGAAACTTGTTGGCAGGTACTCTTGTAAGGGAACAGAGGCATCTCGTAACTGGGAGAAAACAGACGCAGCAAGGCATGAGCCAAGATTCAGGAAAAGTTCCATCAATTCCTGACCATCACCAGCTTCCTGTCATCCTTGTCACTCTAAATCACCTCCCTCCTATGTATCCAGGTTCTTCATCTTTAAAATATGTGCAGTGTTCACTTATTAAACACTCCTGTTTGCTGTGAGAGCAAATCTGTAAAATATTTACATCTCCCATTACAACTGAAGAGTCATTCTCTGTTTGCCAGATGAGCCCAAGGACTGGTATGCAGTCATCCTTGGTACAGGTCTCAGTTGTGTCAGCAATGTGTCATCATTCTGGATTGAAAAGGGAATACAGAGCTTAGACTGTGCTACCCTTAAAAAAAACCCTTGAAGAATGATCTGTAAGAAGTAATATATTGCCTGCAGCTTGCACTCACTTCCCCTGCTCTGTCACATGCAATAGGGCTCCCAATGTTCAATTAACTGAAGTTTCTACCTCTAGCAACAAACCAACAGTATAAATCTGTAAATTTTCATTTGTTTTAATAAAAAATACCCCATTTTGGAAATGTGACATTGAGGAGACTCACATAGAATTGTGTGCACGTTTTACTACACCTCCTGCTGTCCTGCTCTTTTCCAACATGAAGAGTGGGATAAGGTGAGCGAGGTGTGATCCTCTGTCAAGTCCAGAAAGGAAAATCCTGGTAGGCCCAAATTAGGATAAAGCTTGCTTTCATCTCCAACAAAAATGCTGTGCAATAAAAAGCAATTTGGGAAACAAAACTCTAAAAATGATGGCTACTCTGTCAGGGAAACCCTTGAAGGATCACCAGAACAGTCACAAATTACTCACCTGGAGACACAGAGAGGGAAGAGTAGAAATTAAGGCCAACAGGAATGGTATTAATCTGTCAATGAAACATCTTCACAACCAAAAGCTACTCTTGTTGGAATCAAAAAGACTGTCAGTGAACTTGAAAACAGCGTATTTCTGTATTCCAATTTATTTCAGAAGTACATAGCAATTTTTTTTTCTCTTTTTAGACCAGGCCTTGATGCTATTGAAATCAATGAAAGTTTGTCATTAAGGTGAATGAGACCCCAACATGCTAAAGACCGAAGCTTCAGGTTTAATTAGTAACTATTTACTACACAAAATAACAATTAATTTCTGTTTCCCAGAGCTCTAAAATAATTATGATCGTGACACAAAGGTCACTGTTTCTCAGACAGTAGTTTTCAGGTGGTTAAACTAAAGACCAGAGGGATCCAATTAAGCATTTAATGAACTGTAGAGGACAGCAGAGTTCAGCGTGCCAAAATAAACTTCAGCTCACAGCTGTATCAGATATTTGAAAGATTTGCAGTAAAATAAATCCATATTTAATTAGCATGCTCGCTATAACTGAAGAAATAACATATGCCATCATAACGTAAACGTTTAAGTCACCACTGTATGCTATGGTGGATATTGCCTGCTTTAAAATTAACCATCTTTGCAGCTTATTTTGAGAAGAGCACAGCCCATAAGAGCAATCCTCTGCTTCCCGGTGTCTCAGCCACATCCCACCGCCAGCTGTAGGCTCCGAAACCCAAAGGGGGGACTTAGCAGCTGGGTTACCCTTTCCAGGGAAGCCCTCCCTTTTGAGTCTCAACACGAGATGGGTTTTCCTAACACCATCCCTGCATGTCAGGGCAGTGTTCTGAAATTCCTCCTGGGCAGCCTCTCCCTCCTTCCAGCCACTCGCTGCCCTTTTGCACTGCAGCTCCACAACACGGCCCCATGCTGGTTTGCACAAACATCTGCTCGTGCTCCCAGATACCATTTGGGTGGCCGCTCCTGCACCTGGAGGATGCTGTTCCCAAGCTCCTGCCAGCTCCTGGGCTCCCCAGGCTATCTAACCAGCCTCCTGCGGGCTCCCACCTACCGGGTGCCCAAATCCTCCCTTCTTGCATCACATTTCAGTGCTGCCTCCCTGTTAGATCCTCAAATTTCCAAGAAAATTGGAGGCTGTGCGATGACTCCTTCAAGTTCCAATTCACGTATATGGTTTCCTGAGCAATTTCATGATTCCACGTTTCATTCAGAAAAAGTTGTTTTTTAAACAAAGCCTAACTTAAGAAACATTACCATCTATTATGGGACTCGGATGACAGCACACTAGTAGCTTTCAAAGCTCTACTGGGAGTGAAATTATGGCTCCTGTGACGAGCATGGCTTCTGAAATTTAATTTCACTTGCCTACTTACAGTTCTTATCCATTCTAAACAGTATTAGCACCGATGTGACTGTTCACAAAGAAATATCCATTCTGTTATCTTTAGAAGCAAAAATGCAACTTGGGCAATTAAAAGAACAAACAAAAAAAAAAGAAAAGAAAGCCCACGAAAAAACCCACCCTGCTTAAGCAGTATTTCCTGGAGTCTTCTCTTCTGGCAGCCACAGAGCGTCTCTCTTCTGTACAGTCCATGAACGTGGTAACAGAGCCATTTATACAAATGACATTTCAGTAGCAGATCTGCAGGCACAGCGAGGTAAACGCACTGCACTTCAAAATTGGATGGCGGTAAGAACTGGAGGTTCTAAGTGCAAACCTCATTACTTAAAAATGGTTCCGTCTGCTAAATGTTGCTACGAAAGAAAGGTAATTTAAACCTCCAGCAAGTACAGGTGGGGGCAAACTGATTTTTGTTTCAGTACAGAGTTTGTTTGGGTTAAATAAAATTCTAACAGCGTTCATATTTTATTTAATAGCAAATAAATTGCCCTACAGATGAAAGATGTGGCCATATCATCAAATATTTGTTCATAAATAATGCGCAGAAATATTACTATACTGATGACAATTATTATATTGATGGCCTTTTCAGTCCTAATCACTAATTTCATATAATTTCTTAAAAGTACATTTCACAGGAGTGGTTTCCATGCTCGTCGCCTCGAACCACAGGGACCAAATCTCAGCAGGGATTTTCTGGCAGAAATCACTGCACTGAGTAAGGAAAAAAACAAGAAAAGGAACAGACGGCAGCAGGCCAAGGTGCTTTGTACCTGAAATCAGCATACCTGCAGCTTTTAATGACGCTGACCTAACTCTGCTCCCTCCCCACGTGAATCACAGAATCACAGAATCACTAAGGTTGGAAAGGACCTATAAGATCATCTAGTCCAACCATCCACTTATCACCAATGGTTCTCGCTAAACCATATCCCTCATCACAACATCCAAACGTTCCTTGAACACCTCCAGGGTCGGTGACTCCACCACCTCCCTGGGCAGCCCATTCCAGTGCCTGACCACTCTTTCAGAGAAGTAGTATTTCCTAATATCCAGCCTGAATCTTCCCTGGCACAGCTTGAAACCATTCCCTCTAGTCCTATCACCAGTTACACGAGAGAAGAGGCCGACCCCCAGCTCACTACAACCTCCCTTCAGGTAGTTATAGAGAGCAATAAGGTCTCCCCTGAGCCTCCTCTTCTCCAGACTGAACAATCCCAGCTCCCTCAGCCGCTCCTCATAAGGCCTGTGCTCCAGACCCCTCACCAACTTTGTTGCCCTTCTTTGAACACGTTCCAGGGCCTCGATGTCTTTCTTGCAGAGAGGGGCCCAGAACTGGACACAGTACTCAAGGTGCGGCCTCACCAGAGCTGAGTACAGGGGGACAATTACTTCCCTGCTCCTGCTGGTCACACTACTTCTGATACAAGCCAGGATGCCATTGGCCTTCTTGGCCACCCAGGCACACTGCTGGCTCATGTTTTTTTTTGTGTTTTTTTTTACTCCCTTTTTTTTTTTTTCTTTACAGTCTTCTAGCCACTCCGCCCCAAGCCTGTAGCGTTGCTTGGGGTTGCTGTGGCCAAAGTGTAGGACCCGACATTTGGTCTTATTAAACCTCATCCCATTGGCTTCAGCCCAGCTATCCAGCCTGTCCAGATCCCTCTGTAGGGCCTCGCTACCCCCAGGTGAAGGTGTTGCAGGCGGGACCCCGCGTTTCAGCGCAGCGCTGCACAGCACTGAGAGCTGCACCCAGCTGCCTCTTGGCAAGGGAAAGTGGGGAGCTCTGCAGCGCTCCCATGGGCAACCTCCACCTGCCAAATCCTCCCCGGTGTTTCCTACAGCACTGACAACACTTAGGCTACGGGCAGGTTCGGGTTTGAGTTGTTGGTGTGTCTTCCTTGCCCACGGAGCTATAGCAATGAGTGGATTTGAAACTGGCACTGCCTACAGTATCTGAAATAATCTTTTTTCAGCTGATAGGAAAAAAAAAACAGACTCAGTTTTTTGGTAGAAGGATTTTTAGTGAAAACCTTTCAGTATGGTGTTGCCATAGTACTAATTTCAACATACAGTTGCAACAGATGTGACAACAGTATGTGCTGCTCTTAACTTCAGTTGCTCAAAATGGCCTCACTGCATGTTTTGGTGGCTGTGAGATAGGATGGGAGGAAAAAAAGATCATCTTGTTGAGAGTAACCTTCCTACATCCTGCTTTTGATGGAGGCAATGCAAGGATCTGTTGGATCCTGACAGTGTTACAGAGCTGTCTGTCTCAGTTTGTCTCCTGCATAAACTGAAAGACACATCTGAAAATCCTCCCAACAGCTTCTCAGAATGCAGACTTGACTTATGCTTTCTACTTATTCTCTAAGTTGATCACAATTTAAAAAACCAAACCCAGAAAAGTATGTGCTAATTTATGTAACACATTCATGAGTTCCAATCAGACATCACAGTAACTCCAGAGAACACACACAGATTTCCCCATCCCCACCACTGCAGCGAAGCAAACACCACGGTCCTCTCGGAAAAACACCCTTCAAGCTTTGAAGCACATCCTAAGCCTACACGTGAACCAGAAAAGGAGAAAGTCCCAGAGCTCAGGACCACATCCTGCTCCCTCTCTTCTCCTGTATCCCATGAGCATCCACTTGCTGGCAGCTGCAGGGATCAGGGAGAACTGCTGATGTCCCTCTGCTGTACATCACTGCTTCCTCATCTCAGCATCATCCCAAGTTCTCAGCCTCATACTTGTCTGTCCTCCTACCTCTTGCTTTCTAAATGTAGCCTAAACTTGGTAACGCAGCTCTCGGGAAGGGAACAGAAAAGGCTTTTAGCACAGAAAAATGCTCCTGAGATGTACTGCATGAATACAGCACAGCCAACAGGGTTTCGTGACCCTAACCTGCTGAATCTCACCCCACCGCTCAGTTCTGTGCCCAATGCGGGTCCTGCAGGACTTCCACACAACCCAATGGAGACCACCCCACAGAAACCAGGCAGAGAGACAAGCCCTTCTGCAGAACGAGTCAGGGAGACCCAACCCCAAGTCAGCTCAACACCTACTACATCATGGACCACCACAGCTAAGCCCATATAGCCAGTATTGATTCACAGCCTGGAAAATAATTACACGTTTCCATCCTTCTCTTGTTTACAATATGCACTTGATAACAGGAGTTTTTGTATTTCTGCCTTTGCTTTACGTGCACAAATATTTTGACACTAAAAGTTGCCCAGAAGATGAGCAGACTTTGTATCGTCGCAGACCGGTACGAAAACAAAATACCCTGAGGTTATCAGATTGACTTGAATTATCTGCCTGGTTCCCAACAAGGAAACTCCTCCTTGTGAATGGAGAACATTTCATGTTCAAGCCGACACTGAGGGTAATACGGCTGGGCCATTCCATTAAAGAAAAGCTCCAGGAAGTAAATATTTGCTCCCTGCTGAATACCTGGAAGGTTGGCAACTTACAAGGGATTTGAAGAGGGACTGAGCTGTGCAGAAGGTATAACCAGGATCGTTAACAATTACTTAGTGGATTACTATTACTTCAAAGACATAGAATAGCACAGAATATTCCCCTCAAAAAATCAGACCAAAAAACATTGTGCTGAATGCTGTATAAAGCAAGGGCAAAAGGAGAGGACCCCTAAAGGCTTTATAATCTTAGCGTAAAGCAAAATAAAGCTCCAAAGTGTTCCTCAGATATCAAATATAGAACAGTAATGGCTAAATGGTATCTCAGAAATCTCTTGTGGGAAGAGACGGCTCCTCCTGTAAAATGAAAGCCCACTGAAAGCAGAATTCTGTACTGCAGACCACACATCACACCCGGTATCAAAGTCCTCACAGCAGATAAAGGGAAACAGAAGGCTATCAAGATATATACATGCACACATATACACACGTAACTGTGCATCAAAAACTCAACCAGCGTTTGGGCAACAAAGCACCCCTTCAACTGATAGAGACAGGCCATCTCTCAGAACGTTTAAATAGGAGTTTATCATTCTTGTATGAGACAGAAGCATTACGTTTTAATTGCAAGCCTTTATAGCCATGTAACAAAATACTTTAATAACGGAACGCACAAATGCGATGATTAAAATACAGTCAATCTTACTAAGCCACGCTGCAGTCAAACGCAGGGAAGTAATTCTTTTCCTGAATTATTTACTGAAGACATTTGTGAGAGGCAATGTGCAATCGCCCCTTCAATCTGCGCTCCCTGCCTCAACTTCACCACGAGCAGATCATGACGCTAAGCTGACAGCGCACACAAAAGGAAGAGAACAGTGTTTGCAAAACAAGTGCTGCGTTTCTCCCTCCTCGAGCCTTCCTGGTGATTAGTACCGTGTCACTGGAAGAAATGTAATTCAGCAGATCCTTCAACACATTTCTTGTTGGCTTCTGCTTTAAGAAGTGGGACGCGCTCCGTAGCAAAGAGGAGACAGATGGGTTTGGTGCAGAACTGCTTGTGCTGACACAATGCAAAACGAAGGTGAAAAACTAAAATGGAATTAATCTGTCAAAAGATACAATGAGATATTTTAATACATATGTAAAAAATTCAAGCCCTAAATCTTTCCTGGCGAGAAAGCCGGCTCTTTTTTCTAGACCAAGGAGTGCGGGCGGCACGTGAGGAGCAAGAATATTATTTCTATTTGTTTGCAACAGCCACACTTGGGAACAGAACGAGGAATACTGAGAGATTCTCCAACGGCAGAGTTCAACTGAAAGCAGCACCTGGAAGTACAGACAGAAGTACTTCTTAGAAAGGAGTAAGAACTTGTGAGATTTCCTCATTACACACTGCACCTGAAGCAACCAAATGTCTCCGTGTCACCAGTGCGTGCTACCTCTACTGCTAAAATCCTTCTGTCTCCTCATGCCCCACACAGTCCAACAATGCAAAAATCAAGAACTAAATGAACGGTAATAAAAAGCATTTGAAGAAAAGCAGCGCTTACAGCACCGGAGAGAAAACTCAGCAAGTGAAAAAGACGAGGGTCAAAAAACTAAAACAAATTGGAAACAGATGGGAGAAATAGCATCACCAGAATGTGAATAACTTGCGTATTTTAAAATACTAATTAGAAATCAGAAAGTAAATATTGAATATGCATTTGATAAAAATACAAAGAACTGAGGTTTGACATGCTGTCTGCACAAATAAAAGACGGAGAATAGCTGCGGCTTGTGCACATTCCAAACTTCTGACTTGACTCGGTGTATCTTTACAGCATGAAAAGCAATTAAGTACAATAATGAAATAATAATCCACTGTTTCTCTGCCAGATGTAGAAGTTCTAAAGGTGGTTTGGTCATGAATTTTCCTTTCTTGCATCTGCACGAGCGAGGTACGAGAAGCGGAGCTTGGCGCCAACCGCCCCACTGCCTTCAACGTCCCCATCAAAGTGCTCCCCGAGTGCTATCCAGGAGGGCACAGAATCCAAACACCGGGGCTACCGAGCCACGGAAGGGCCATCGGCTCTCCAGAGAATACCCACTAAAGGAACCCAGGACCATCACTTTCTACACCTATGCCAGAGGCATCCCTCAGAATGCCACCTCTCCTGGTGCAGGGAGCTCCCCGGCCTGACTCCCAGCACAGCCCTGAAAATAAAAACCTGGCAGGACGACAGCACTCTCAAATGGTCATTTCCATGGAAGCACATTTATTCAGGTGCTTCATTGGCCCTCTGACACCAATAGGGTTCTGTACCATACAGTATGCAGGTTTGGGAAGGGAGTACTGGTTGTTTTTCCAGACACTCCTTTCTTTCCTTTTTCTCCTTGTTTTCATCCTGAAGAAGCAGCTGGAATCATCATCCTTTCTTTCACAAAAACAAAAGCAAGCAGACTGGAAAATGGTGTTTTAGGTACTTGTCTGAAACAAGCAGAATAAGCCAAACGCTGTTGCTTAAATTGAATACAGCAACTGCAAGAAACTAGATGACCTTCAGAACAAACTCCAGCGTGTACTTACAATAACAAGTTCTCCCAGGTTTCTGTTTTACTCTGCAGTCACCACTGTCTCTGTGCCATCTGTCTGTAACACGAAGGCTTTCTGCTGCCCACCTGAGCAGTCAGCGCGTTCGAGGTGGGTGATGATGAACAATTTGGACATCCTGGCAAATGAATTACACGTCCTGGCACTCGTGTGTTGTTTGATTGTAGGGAAAATTACAGTTTAAAGAAAAAAACAAGAGGTAATTATTGCTTCTATTTCTCATTTCTCCTCCTTTCATTTTCTTGGTAAGCAGAAATTCCCTTTGAAGCAGATGTAATTCTGTTCTATTTAACTAACACCAAAAAGGGGAAATGCATGTGTTAAAGCTGCTACAACCATGCACAGGTACAGTAACTGTATTTGCAAATATTTAATTATTCTCATTGAGTCCTGGTGTTGGTTCATTGTGCTGGGAGTGACATAAGACAAGCAGGTGGTTCATCCCAAACTGGCTTTACGTCATTTTTACATGTTTTTATACTCATTTTAAATAAGCTGCACATGACATTTTTACATCCATAACAGTACAGCTACAGAATTTACAGTTGTACAAACGTAAATCAAGATTCGCTGCACTGAGTTCTGCTTTCAAGCTATGATTAAGGTACAGCTAAAACCTACTTGCTTTTCAGCGAGTGCAAAATGCCCAACACCACCGAAGCCAACCTTCCTTGATGTTAAGTATTTGGAACAGGATGAAATGGGTGAATTCTATATTTACTAATGATAAAATTTAACAGCTTCAGAGACTTCTAGCAGTGAACATAAAACTCAACCACTACTTTGCTAAAAGAGAAAAAAGAAATACTAACAAACAACAGGCTTTGCATGCAGTTGAAGAGACAGCCAAATTGTGTAGGCTCCACACAAGACTCATCTTTTTTCTTGTCATTTCACAAATACATTAGTCACAAATGCATGCACACAAATGGTGTGATTCCATTTCTGAGCCAAAGTTCACCCAATAAAAATGTGCACATTCAGGTTTGTGGAAGATAAATATATGCACACAGACATATATGTACATGCACACACACATGTGTACAGACATCAATACTACATTTAAGACAACTGGAGCTTCTGCATATAATGAAAGGCACTTGTACTTCAATGGAAGCCAAAGTTAACATGGAGATCCACATCCATTGCTGGAATATCAGCCGGATGAGACACAGATTATCTTAAACCAAACAACCTACTATTATCCTTATTCTAGTAACGTTCTGGAAGCGCCAGATGAAATCATGGCCCCATGGTGTGAACTCGGATCGAGGACAAGTCTCTGCTTGGAGATGCAGCAGATAAGGCAGAACAGGAGAAAGAGACCCTGCCAGCTGGAGCTGACATCACCGCATTCGTCACTGTCCAAACGCGTGCCGTGAAATTGCATCTCAGTAAAGTGCTGAGTTCCCCTCAGATAAAATTAAAGGAACAGAGCACTTCTGCTTTTGGGAACCAATAGTAAGACCTTCCCCACTTTTCCATAAACTGAAGAGCAATACCACTCTACTTGCATTTCTCATTCCCTTTCAATCACTCATGGCATCACTTGTGCACTAACTGACAGGTGCCACTGCAACAACACTGCCAACCACACCAGGCTAAGAGAGAATGGCAGCAGTGAAAAATGTTGAAGTTCTTCCAGTCCAGGAAGATTTCTTCCTGAGTGGGCAGTCAGTGCTACAAGAGTAAAAGAGAAAAACAGGAGAAAAATGCCCTTTATTTTTCTAATCGTAAACGTATCAGGAGCCTGATCAAAGCAGATAGAAAAGTATAGGAGCTAAAGAACATCCACTGACCTTGGGTGCGATAAAAATATTACCGTGTCCCATCACTGTTCTCATTGCCTTCAATTAATTTTCTCTCTGTCACATCCAGATAAATGCTGGCAGTCTCTGCCGCTCAAGTCTATAAGCTGTTTTTCATTTTTGGTAATACAAAGTCTACATAATGTGTGAGGAAGAATATGATTTAAGAGTACTGTAATACTTTAAAAATGTATTAATATATAATAACTTCTCCTATTTAATCTGAGACATTTTTTAAATTAAAAATACATCAAATAAATATCTCTGTGGCTCTTGTCCAAAATTACTCAAACCACACAATAAATCCATTATAAAACGCTCTGCTTTGCTGGTGGACTCATGAAACGATTCTGTCACACGCATATATAATTGCACATTTCAACCTTTCAAAGATTAAAATATGCTGAAAATGAAATTCTTACGTAATTCTGAGAAACTGCAGTTCTGTGCATCTAAACAGAAGATGTACTTGTAACTAAATATATTCAAATTAAGCTTATTAAGTATCAAGTGATTAAGTGTCAAAATTAAAGCTGTGAAAGCATCTAACGGGAAGAAAAATTATTTGTTAAAAGCCCAAAGGGATAACTGCATACTCTAAAATGCTTTGCACTTGTGCTTCTTGTCCTGCATTTGAACACTTTGCTATATTTCTTCCTCTTCTCCTGGGAATCCTCACTTCCTACAGCTGCCTGACATCCACACTTGATAAAAACACAAAAGTTGCTGTATTGGGTCACATCGAACCCATCGTTCTGTCTTTGGCCACAGCTAAATATGAATGCCTCAGAAAAGTACAAAGCTCCAAGCATCCATATAGTGATGGTTTTCCAAACGTGCTGTAACTCACTGCTCAGGGATGCCTGACACAGGACCCAGCACATTCCCAATGCCAATACCCAACAGTGTTGGGGTGGTGGAGTCACTGTCCCTGGAGGTGTTCAAGAACCATGGAGATGTGGCACAGAGGGACATGGTCAGTGGGCACGGTGGGGATGGTTGGTGGTTGGACCGGATCACCTTAGAGGTCTTTTCCAACTATAGCGATTATGTGATTCTATGATCTCCCTCAGCTTCCAGCCCTGCTGTGGATCTTCAGTCACCATTTACACTCTGTTCTCTGACACAAAAGGAGAGAGAGGGGGAAGCCGAGCTCTCCTGTTACCAAATGACATTTCAAAAGCACCAGCAGAAAAAGCAGGATCCCTTTACTTCTTTTACAACTTGAGAAGTCATCCAGGTTCTTCAAGCAGTGCATTTTTTACGTGCACTATTTACATGAGGATAAATTATCTCGGACTATTGGACTAGCAAGGAGCGGTTAGTGCTGCAGATCTGTATAGTTTGGTCAGAAATTAAGGAAGGAAAAAAAGGCTTAAGCATTATCTGGGAATCTGGAAGGCAGACTGGGAGGTGCTTTAATTGCACAGATGGAGCACATTTCAGGCCAAGAAATCAAGTTACAACTGATTTTTAAAAGTTGAATTATTCACCTTTCAGAAACCTTCCACAAAAGTGTGTATTTTTTTCTTATTATTATTACCAATGTGAAGAGAAGGTTAAATAATGGTGAAATTAACTGAGCATAAAATAATTTTCTGAAGCAGAAATGTAAGCAGATATAAACCATACAACCCAAAAGGCAGTATTTAATAATCTTTTACTCTTGAGCTTTAAACAGGGAAAGTATCCCAGCATAAGACTGCAATCTCTTCACCTGGCAGTAACATGCAAATAAAACCAGATGAAGACAATTCTCTTCCAAAATATTCTGGCAGTGGCACAGAAAGTATCCAAACAGAAAGAAGAAAGTCTGCCTAAAGATGTCTGCATAGGCTGTTTAGTTTCTCGTTTGACTTACAAAGTACTCAGAAAGATTTAATGCGACTCAGCAGCTGGAGGTAAGTATGGTGGACAGGTGAATTTTAACCCTGAGGTTTTCATTCATTTTGACCTGCAGACTTGAGCTTGTCTATCATGAAGGACTTTACCTCCTCATCCCATACACACAGAGGCAGAAGGACATCAGGGGAAGGCCTGTATGCTGCCAAGAAGGATGCGCACTGGATGGAAAAACCCTAAAACCCTAAAAAAGGTGGCTTCTGAGCAAGCCTTTATCAGCAGCAATGCCTAAAGAGAAAGTTTCATAGGCTGAAGATCTGAAATGCAGCCCACCAGCACTCAGAGATCTCAGAATCTGGGCAATGCAGAGGAAACATCCCCACTGACTCCTTGTAGTGATGTGCACGACGTCCAAGAGCTTCTTCTGTCTCTTTTTTAGCCCATCTGCCCACCGTGAGCTACCTTCACCACTTCCCAAAGCAGTGCAATCTGCAGAGCCACCAGGCACCGTGTAGCTCACTTATCTCAGCTCTTACCTCACACAATCACAGAATGGCTTGGGTTGGAAGGCCCCTCAAGGCCCACCAGTTCCAACCCCCCACCATGGGCTGGGTGGCCACCCACCAGATCTCCCACCTGGTTCCGTAGAATGCCCCCTGCTTCCAACACAGACTGGATGGAACAGCAGTCCTGCTCAGCAGTACATGTACTGAGGCTTGTAAAGAGTCTCCATAAAAATGGCAGATTAAAAATCAACACCTGTATCTTAGAAATGAGGGCTTTTAAGAGGGGCTGTTGCATATGGGACTCAAAAACCACGCACCCCAAACTCAGCACAGCTATCCTTAAGCACAAAATGCCCCATTCTGGAGAATCACACAGGACCTTTTCCAACTAAAACTGTCTGCTCTCACACTGCCCTTAGACCCAATGACAATTCAAATAATAATACATTTTTTTCCAAGACAAGTGTGAACAGTGTGTATGTGTGCACTGCATTGCTCGTACACCACTACTTGAAATGCCCTTTGCAGAGAACACAGCTCAGATATTTTCATACCCCCTAGCGATGGTTAGCTGTGGAAATGCACATAAATTTAACAAGAGTACAGCACAGTTTGCCATTTTTAAGGTTGGAATATTTTGTGCTGGGGTCTTTTACCACATTAAAACATAATGAAAGCTCAGCAGCTAATTATTTGAGAGGTAACAAAACTTTTAAACTACACACAGATGTTAAGCTGCACTAAAAGGACAATTATTTTGCCAAAATCACTGCCAAATTAAAGTTCCTATCTGGAAACTTTCACACACTTGTATTTGGTGCAGCTGCAGCTGTTTAATTGCACATAAATCTTGTTTGCCCCTTTCCGATTGTTATTCAAATGACATTAAAGTGCAATTACAGCAGAATGACAATAACTAGTCTGTTAAAAGTTCAAATTGTAGAAGATCTGTTTTAATTTAAATTCAATAAAGTATTAGAATGGTAAAATAAAAGCATCTCGGTGTATGCACATAAATGCTCTTTTTCTTTACCCACACACATAGGGGTGTTCTTTCACACACCTACTCTATAGGCATCGGGTGCCATTTTCAGCCCTGGCCTTTGGGCCACAACAACCAACTACACGAACAAGTTTGAGGCCACAGCTTCCCATTTATCACCTGCAGGCACCTAGAGGTGGCCAGACAGCAGCAAAGTGAGCAAGACCCCAATTCCACAAGTCTCTGATCTCCGTGGGGGTGTCCCTGATGGAGACACCCAGGCTTGCAAATCTGAGGACCGGGCATTTCTTTTAGCTGATTTTCCAAATCTTCGGAGCGCTGAAGACTTGGACTGTAGACTTCCTACTGTAGTATGCACTGTCCACCTACACATTCCTAACGGTGCTGAGTACCTCACATAAAAATAGAAAACCTCTTAAAATTTGGCATTTCCTATAGCTGTGAAATCTGTATTTCAGCACAGCTGAAACAGAACAGTGGCAACTCAAGAACATCAGTAGGCATAAGATCGATTGCTCTCCTAAGCGTCCTTCTGACCAAACATATCACACAGAATCACTGCATACCACACACCCAAGGGACTGATGTGATTTCCAACTATATGCTGACACGAGCATGAGAATTTCTAACACTGAGATAGCAGTACATTCATTTTTACCGTACAAATATTTGCTGTGTATTGTTCTTCAGCCTCAGTGACTGGAAATGAAGCACTCACTTATGGTGGCAATATTTTATATTTTCATGACAAAGTTTTAGAACTGCAATGTCCTACTACATAAAAATATAAAATCAATATAGGTATGTGCCTCCAGTGGTAACTACAGGGGATAAACTATCCCTTCAAAGATGTAACCTGAAGCATACATGTTTATTTAACTAGAAAAACAACTGTAACTTTATCTTTAAGTAATATCTGTATAAGAAAATATATAAATATAGTGAGGTTTTTCCTCCTTTTATTAGAAAAGTACACTTTCCTAAGAAGAAAGAAGTCTAACTTTTCTCTAAGTCAGACAGCCATTTCTACTTTCATTCTTCCATTTCTCATCTCCCTGTTGACCAACACAAAATTGGCCACCAAATAAAAGAGATGAAGCATGGGCAACTTATGAATTGTTTCATTAAAATTATGATTAATCACATACACATGGATCTACATTTAGGTATACCAAACCAAACACCACACTCCGCAATTTATTAAATCCTTGTGTCCATGACCTATGTTGAACTCTTATGTTGAGAGATTTCTCACTTCTTTTTGCTGCACAGGGACCGGTAAGCTCCAGTTGCCTGTGCTCTGGTCAACCTTCCCACCTCACATTCAGATGAATTACTGTTTTGAAATTGTTTTTCAGACAGCATAAATGAGGCAGTATTTCAGTCCCTCAGATATGCGCCAAAGCCTGCAGATATCGAATCATTAAAATTGTGAGGACTCGGTAAATGCAGAATCATAAGATTTATCAGCTGACAACTGCTCCATCTAGCTCACAGCCTGGCTCTGGATGTTGTCCAAGCATCTGATGCTTGAAAACCAAGTTTTTGCAAGTAAGGAAAAACCATTTATTTCCACCTTGCATTGTTAATCCTCCTTATACCACAATACCCGAGGTCTTTCTCTCACTTAAAATTTGCACATACTGTTTAATTTTTCATTTATTTAATTATAAATGGGCAGCCATGAAGTGACTACATCCTAAGTTCAGTCCTTTCCTAGACTTGGCATCACTGTTGTTAAGGGCAGTTAACAACTAACCAGCTCAGTCTCTGTCCCCAAGGAAGTATGCACTTACAACAACCAAATTTGGATATTTTTTATCAACCACTACAGAATCGAGTGTGATCTGCACTGCTGATGACATTTGGTGCTGCTCTGCTGACATCTGACATGGCAGATATCTGCACTGAGAGCAGCTGTCCTTCAGGAGGTACAGCAGGAAGGTCGGCTTCCTACAGGCAGAGATCACTGTACCAAAATGGGCATACAGAATTTGAAGTAGTTCCTGCAAGTCCTGTGTTTCACTAAAAACAAACACCCAAACTGAAGACAACCAACCAAACAAAAACGAACCAAACAGAAACAGCCAGGATCTTAAAATGCCACTTCATCCTGCGCTCACTGTTCCTTTCCCAGGGCTGTAATGTTTTTCCCCTTTACATCCCAAAAACACTTGCTGCACATTTCTGAAGCTACCAAATGACACCATATCTTCTCGTGGGCTGGGCACTGACTGAGGATTTCGAAGGGCAGAAGGAGAATATTCTGGAGAACAGAGGAGAATGCCCCATTTCTATCAGCTCTGCAAATCCCATCTGCAGCCTTCAGATGATGCTGGATGAAGAGCTGGTATATTACTGACATATACAAAATGACACAGAGTAATACATTATTACGACCCAGAAGATTTTCTGTGATTACCAAAGTAAACAGAGATCTTCCCTCGCTGTGTGCTGCCTCTGCTTCAGAGCTCGAGGAGATAAGTGTACTGCTTCCTTTCCCTCATACATCAGAGACATCAGATGTTAACATCTCTATACAGCAAATACATCTATACATCTAGCAGCATTGCTCCAGGAAAAAAAATCTTCCTTTACTAATAAAGTGTTGTAATTAAGAACTTAATTTGTGAGCTGTCCACAAAGATGGAAGTAGAGACTATACAATTTGCAAAAGCCTGACCAAGTGGGAATCTTGACTTTCCACACCAAGAGCTACAACAGCTCTGCAGAAAGCAGTGGTCATCAAGAACTGATAGAAGAATGCACCTGGCCGGAGAGAGGAAGAGGAACAGTGTGCTGTTGGTACTATGGATGAGATCTAGCATCTCCACTAGGGTGCAGAGAGAAAGAGAGGAAACTCCTTTCCAAGAGCAAACGAGCAAAGAAACGCATGCTGAAAGCCTGCCTGCAGAGATGCTCCTTTCTTCGTCGCACCAGTGCCACCAGGTTAAAAATTGTTTTGAAGCATAACCTTCAGAAATAAGAGTGGAAGAACTTCTACTGCTGGGAAGGAGGAAGAAAAGCAGAGGTTTTATGACAGCTACGGGATGTGGAAAATAAAGACCTCTCTCTTTCCACCAGAGGTAGTTCTCTCTCCGCTTCCCTCAGTTTTCCAGGATTATCACAAAAGTGACTTCTAAATGGCAATGTGCCTTCCTTACTAAATATCTCGTATGCTCATCAGTAGCACAGTCATCATCTACATCTAATAAACAGGAAAACAAGGAAAATGGTATGAAGGCGAAAAATAAGAAAAATATAGACTTTGATGAACAACATCTCTCCCAAGTATAATACTGATGTATCGTTGAATCATAGAATGGCTTGGGTTGGGAGGGACCTCAAGGATCATGAATCTCCAACCCCCTGCCACAGGCAGGGCCGCCAATCTCCACATTTAATACTAGACCAGGCTGCCCAGGGCCCCATCCAACCTGGCCTTGAACACCTTCAAAAAAAAGAGGTGTACAAAAGAAGTAGGTGTACATACACCTGTACAAAAAAAAGGGATCACATGCAGTTTTAGATGCTTGCATTGGGCAAGCTCCGATGTTACATCCACTCTCCACTAGAACTAAGCAAAGGATGGATGTGTTCGCCCTCATTAAGTTCATTCACAGGGAGCATTTACTTTACAATTAAGTAAACAGGTTTAGGAAAATGCCAAAAGGCCACGGAATGGCCGTTGGAAAACTTTTTGATCAATGAAGTGCTCTTCATACATCTGTTGCTTTCCACTGACAAATTCTCTGAAAAAAAAAGCCTGAGCTTTTATAAACAGAGGCAGGTTTGGGTAACTGATGGCTCAGACCCAGGGGTTTCTACAGCAAATTCCACCCAAACACCACAAAAACACACCTGTGTCTTTGTGTGCCTCCTGACCTAAAAAACACACTTTTCTGCTGCAGAGGCTCAGCTAACATTAGGATTCATTTCCACTTCACTTTATCATGCTCTTTGCCACACTATTTGAAGGAGAACGATACATAACATTTTTCATAAACTGTCACAGGCTCACAGATCAGTGGGTTAATGTATCCGCCTTTCACCTTTGGAAACCTTGGTTCAACAGCTTGAATTACTTGGGTAATAAACGCAGCATTGTCTTCCTTCAGAACAGACTTCTGCTTGAAGAAATGTAACAAAATATTTTTATAACCCTGTGGAAAAGATAAGAAGTTCTCTTTCATGCCATAAATTTCCCCCGTAATCTCAGGAAAGCTAATTAAACCCAGCCTTTGAAAATAAGGAGGCATCTAACGCTCCCACTTCACTAAAGAGTGGTTTAAATAAAATGAGTTTCTTTAGTAAACTAAGCTATGATATGAAAAAAACAAACAATTTCCATAAATAGGTCTCCAGCAGGTAAAATAGAGGCCAGTAATAATAAAATGTACATCTACCTGCAGTAGGAGCTAAAAATGTTGGGTTTCTTGTAGGAATAGGGAGGAAAGGAAAAGACACGTTAAAAATCCTTGGTGCAAACTTTCAGCTTAAAGCCAGTTTTTGCATTTCAGTAACGAAGTTGTGAAAGACAGAAGAGTTGCAGGCAAATAGAAGAATTGCAAGGAGTTGGTGAGCAGCCCTGCAACAGCTGTACCTGGCCATCCTTCCGCTCACAGATACTCATCACCGTGGGTTTCAGGTTCAGGTTCACCAGCAGTTACAGATCCTGGTGAGAGCTCAGTGCTCAATGCAATCTTCATGACCAGTATGTTTAAGGGATTTATTGTATCATAACTCCTATCCTCCCTAAAAAGTGGATAGATTTTTAACTTATTATTGATGTTTTTAAGACCTAGAGCCCCAGGTGAGAGTGAGGGCTCCTTAAAAGAAAAGCAAAGGCATCTAAAACCAAACACGCCACAAACAAGCACACAACCAGATCGTTTCCTGCTTTCAGATAACTAACTGGCATCTTAATTCTTTTACTGTAATAGAGATTATAAAAAAACCCCTTTCTATTGATTTTAGTGGTGCTGCCACTGTAGCAGAATAATAGTTTTCCAGCATTGCTTCGCATTACTGTTTCAACCTCTGATGACAGATGAAAAGTACTGAATCTTAGCCAAAAGCTGAATGCGCCATTATCTCTTTGTGCACAGCTGCACAGACATAACCTAATACAGAGTGCTGCTTTATACCATTTTGTTTAGGGCTAAAATAACCCCATATATATACATACGCATATCCTAAAGGCAAAACCAACCTGAAACTTTGCTCAAAGAAGCATGAAAGTAAATTCCTTTGCAAAACGTATGACTGCTTTATAATGTCACATTACCATACTTACAGTTAGCAGTGGACAGCTGACCTCTGAAATGCTGTTTGTTTTTATTCTCCATTTGTTCCAGTCAGTTCAGCAAATTCCAGAAACAGGATAAATAAATGCATGAAGGTTTATATTAACTCGAAATTACAACGTAGTTCACATATTTTAGGAGCAGAGGCACATCAGCCTGAGAAGGACCTCTTGGGTCACTGAATCCAGTTTCAACTACTGCTCAGCCTTACTTCTCATAAACCCCTTTCAAAGTAGATCGCGCTCCTCTTTATGCCAGATGGGTGTTCAGATCCACTGCATCCGTCACAGTCATCACTCACGGTTAGAAGTCTCTCAATGTCAAACCTAAAAGTAGTAATTGTCAGTTTGCATCAATTTACGTTTTGTGCCAGTGCTGGCACTCAGCTGAAATAACTCTTCTCACTCCCCACTTCTTTAACTCTCTGATATTCTTACAGGCAACAACACATATGCCTGCTCTCAGCCCACGTTTTGCTATGCTACACACCACTTCTCCTGACCTTCTTAGGACACTCGTGTCCATGATCTCCTCAAGCACATTATCACATCATCTCAGCCCTGTCCCAGTATGAATTCTTCACTTGTGGATGTGATGACAAGAGTATTACAGGCTCAGAGATGAGACAAAAGTCTTATTCAGTGACAATACTACTTCCCCCTCTCTCCAGTGGAAGATTCTTACATGGCGCACCTCACTTGACCTTCTTCACAGCTGTATTTCCTTTGTGGCTTGCAGTTAACCTGCAATCATCCAACACAACCTATGTCTTCCTTTGCCATTTCAAAGAATGGAGTAATACCAACCCGAGAAGTTTGCAGTTAAGAAAAGAATCATACTAGTAGTCCCTTGGTGCATTATCTTTGTACTACATGGCATGAAATTTGATGCTATTAATAGTAGCACCATTCTCAAGACTGCCTCCCTCTCAGACAACATATTGATAACTCCGTATATCCATAATTCCATCCTAATTCACATTCTCAGCATACTTCATTAGAACGGTCCTCTTGTACGACCACTAATGGGAATATTAAATAAAACACCTTCCAAGACCAATTCAAAAACCACACATCTCTAACAACCCTTTCCCTGCCTTATACTTCTTCACACAAAGTCCTCCGCCATACTCTCCGTTCTGTAGGTAATTCTCATCTTCTCCAGTTTCACCAACAATTTCCTGAAGTGATGCCCATTAGGCATATTAGTGAAAGCCAGGCTCAGCAGAGCCTGTATCAATTACTTACTTATACTAAGCTTTCTTTTGGGAAAGAAAAAAAAGGAGACAACTTGGGTATGACTAATTACATTTAATCTCAGCTTCACCCACAATTAAGGCAGTCCTACTTTCCTCGTTTCCCATTATCCCTGTAGCTGAATAACCTCTACCTATCATTTCCAGTTACTCTCTCTTCACCACTCTTCCTCTGAGATGCTGCTTATTCTTTTCTTCATCACCATTTCCCTATCTTGGAGGCCACTGGTCATTCCCAGAGCCCTTCCATGGGCTGCCCTCCACCTCCTCTGTGGGCTAGGACACAAGACACAGACACTTTTATAACTGACCTCCAGACATCCCAAGCTTCAGATTAAATGTCCTCCAGCACCTGAGCACAGCTGACAACACCAAGCTGCTGTCTTACACTTTCAGAGGTTTTCCATTTCGAAATACCAAACTTCTCCCTTCCTCTCCAAAGGAGGACAAACTGCGGAGGAAGCCTCACGACCCGCTGCTCTCACTATGCAGCTACATTAGTAACCATCTTTGGCAGAAATAAAAAGGCAGTGCATTTTTTCACTCAGGGTTTAACGCAGAAGGTAACACGTTTTTCAGCTGTTATTTCTTTATAACAGTTTTACTGCTGATATCAGTATGAGGCCTACCAGCAAGGACGACGCAGAACCAGCTTCTATTTCCTGTAAAAAGTCACTAAACCAGTCTGCTTTGCCTATAAAAGCAGGTGTTTGCAGTTACCTCTTTAGCTCACAAGCTACTACTAAATGCTACTTAAATGTCATCTGCAAATTTACTTAGTACGCATTCAAGTCTTGCATCCAGATCATTTACGAAAGCACTGAGGAGAAAAGGACTTGAAATGGAGCCCTGCAGAACCCCAGCAGGGACTGACCACCACCCTGACATAACCCCATTTACTACAACCTTTGAGCCCAACCTGTCAGCCAGTTGTTTACCCCTCTTATTACATACAGAGATGTGATATGAAGCCTCATTGAAGACTGTGCACCCACTGTAGGCTCCCATCTACACGTCGCTCCTCCATGTTACCTTTCCAAATCCCAGAGCAACTTGGGGAACACTCTCATAGCCCTTGATCAACCACAGCAGGGTATTTTTCAAGGACAACACAGATCATAGTATTCCCAGTTCAGTTACTGACAGCAAGAGGGAAGAAAAAAAAGCCTGGCATTACCAGGATGCCTTCATCCTGTAGTGCAATGGTATCCTACAGTATGCACAAGGAGGAAGGAAGGACTTGGAGTTCAATTTAGGAGCATGAACTGGCCGCACAGTTGCAAATTTTCTTGCATGATACATGCTTTAAAAAAAAAGGCAAAAGATAAAGCCTTACAGATGTGCTGTATTCATCAATGCAGCCATTCATAGGATAAAGTTTGTACTGCACATTATCTGAAAGCCAGACCCTTCCAGAAGACAGAACTGAATCCATTCTGACCCATGGGCATGTTTCCCTACAGAAGTGGACTGGCAAGAAGTTCTGTCCACACAAAGAACTGAAATCAGCCAGTTCTTGGGGGTGACAGAAAGCTAGAGCAAGTCAGGCACACTGCTACAGGGAGGAATGGAAGCTAGATCTGAGAGAAGGAAAACCATAGGGCTGCTCAAAGACTGGGCAAAAAAAAAAGCTGAAAACACGTCTCCTCCCCCAGCTCAGCCCCAGTGGCTTCTGTACACTTATCCAACTATTTATCACGCTCTTTTACTCCACCTGCTGGCTCTGCAACGACAGTCAGTGCATCCTACGGCAAGTACAATCACACCTCCAAAAAATGCAGGTGAAAGTATTAAAAATATTTATCAGGCTCTGCCTCATGAACCCATATATTGTTTTCGCTTTTTTTTTCATTTATAGATGTATGTCTAATTGTTCAGTCTTTTACACAATGAGTTTATTTTAGGTTTTGGGGGTCATTTCTCCCCTACCTACAGTATGCCTAAAAGACTATTCGGTAACTTCACATGTTCAAGAAGTAGGAAAATCTTAATACAACTGTGGAATCATTAGGGTTGAAAAAGACCACTTAGATCACATAGTCCAACCATATTACAAGTACAAAGAGTTTTCAGAGTTGGAATTCCTTTTAATTCTCAATGGTACGATGAAATATGAGAAGCAGGAGTTTCTTACATCCTACAAATCTTAGTAAGACTATATACAAATAAATCATCTGTACATAGACATGTGGATACAGATCCTTACTTAATAAATCAAATTCTGTAAAAAAAGGGATCTTTTGAGAGCATTTTTCTTTTACCCCGAGGGGAACTGTATTTCACCACTGAGTCAAAACTTGGTACTGGATGTGTCAAAAGAGTGCTGTGGTCCACCCAGCAGCTACAGCAGCACCAAAGGTAACTCCTTCAGTGAACTCCAGACACCACCAGCTTCTAAAAAGCTGAAATAAATTTGCTGAATGACTTCACCATTTTTGAGCTATCAATACAATGGACCACACTCAAGGGTATGGCGTGAGCACACGCACTGCATTTAGGTGGCTGACAGCACTCTGTTGCTGCGCTTTCAGCAAAGCAGAAGGATGCCATTAGCACAGTAAGGGTGCCCTGGCACAGGTTTAGGTAGGTTTAGATGCTCTGCAGAAAGGTCTGTGTTGTTTAACTACAACTCACCCTGGAGTAAAGGAAGGAATAAACTTATTGCTGTGCTGACAGCTTGCTGGAAGTTCCATGTTAAACACATCCACTGTAACTGGGTGCCCTTCTCAGTGGCACTGGTACTCTCACAGCACTCGATGGGAGCTCCTCATGAGGAAGCAGCCAAAGAAAGTATAAAGAACAGAAATAAAAGGGGTTTTGGAAAAAAAAAAAACCCACAATATTCAGTATTTTAAATAACACTACTAAATGTCATAAAAGTTAAATCTCTAAGCATGGATAGTAACTTATATGGTGTGCATGTTTACCTATATGGCAGATAAATAGCAACAGTAGACGTAAACATAAAGGAAGCAGAACTGTGCATCTACTGTCAGCTCAGTTTGATTTCTGAAGGGACACAAAACCCTTCCATGTTATTTTTAAGAAGGCACTACAGAGGAAAAATATTACCTGACCTTCATATATTTTTCTTCCACAGATCTCTTTTTTTATATTATGTGCCTAATTTTACACTTTGATGGCTCCCACATTATTCATTTTAGGTCACCCAAGAACATTAAAACAGAACAGTGCTCCAAAATGATATATTGAATAACAGCCAAAATTGGGTTGTTGAGTGAGATAGCGGAATGAGGATGCACCAGTGTGACAGCAGAACTGGCCTCTCCTTCTACAGTCTTTTGTTAAGAAAGAAAATAGGCTCAATCCAGCAGGAGCACTAATAGCACCTCATGCAGCCACAGGTGCTCACAGCTACAAAGTACGTAAAAATTAGGAAAAAATCCTAAGTGTATGGGTGGTTTTTTTCACCTTTCTTTTAGAGTTGCAAGGCAGTAAAGGGTCTGAGCCACTCCCAGCAGTTCTGTGCAGTGATAGGAGAAGTGGATGAGAGCAGCACGGTGCGAGCTGTAAAAATGTGGTTCAGAGTAACAGCCCCATCCCAACCATCACAATGCTTCACTCCCACCTCCAGAAACTGCTCATTTGTGCATCTCTGCCCTCATTCCTTTCAGGCCTGATCCTCAGACATCTGTGTGTGATGAAAATGCTCAGAGGACATTTTATACCTTTAGAATAAAATACTCTGTGTGTGCTGCTTGCTAATAACTCGATGATTTTATTTACATGCACCCTTAAATCGCTCCTCCAGAGCTCCAGGTTATGGGATTACAGACGTCCATCTTTAAGAAGACAGTGGGACAGCAATTAGCTTAAATGAAGAGTAACACGTACAGTCTTTACCATTAATTAGCGACAAGCTAAATCTATACAGATTTTTTCCTCTCCCCCACAAATATTTATGCACTCATTTAAAACCGGAGTGCTACCGTGCAATACGACCCTCCAAAAACAACACGACTGAGCTCGCCTGGAATACAAAACAATCTGAAGTTAATTTCTGCAGCGCTGAAACCCAACACGCATTTCAGGGGAAGGAAAGCAAACCCGCAATGCGCCCTTCCTCCTCCTGGGCTCTGCTGCTAATTGCTTGAGGACTCTGCAAGATGCCAGGAACGGCAGAATACCACGGATTCTTTCTCAGTGGAAATCATGAAAAAAACAGCATTTTGACCACGACAATAAATGCTTTTAAACACACGGAGTCATCACAAGACATTCTAGGCAACACAGAAGAAATCACTTCAGACAGGACTACTACTCTGGATGTACACGCAGAGCCCCCCAGGCCTGCTGGAGCCCTGTTTGTTCATTCCGTGCTCCTCTGCTCTGACTTCACCACAGGGCTTTTGAAACGCTAAAATAAAGCACCACAAAGCTTGAAGAAAACTCATATTGCCTTCCTCTGTGAGCACTCTGCATTAGCAGCTGGGGAAGCGTAATGTTCCGGCCTTTTTGTTTGGCAGTGACCAATCAGAGCAGTTTTTCCCTTTTTTTCCCACTATTTCTAATTCCAGAACCACTCACTGAAGAAGATTCACCTAAAAAATGGAAAATCTCTGTAATTACACAAAACTCTACGTACACATAAAGCTGTTCTTATGAATAAGATCAAATACACATGAGCTGCATTTAGAAAAACAGGCGCTCTACATATTTATGGAAATCAACACAGCCAATGCATCATGAAACACAATGCAACAAACTATTTTCCACTACAAAGCCCAACCCTTCGTGTCTGTAACATCTGGACTACAGGAGACAAGCCGTTGTTCATATTGAGGGATCAAGCTTGGATTTAAGCAACCAAAAAAACAACCAATGAACCTTCACACGTTTTACATTCTTTCTAGTTCCACCATCTACTTGCAATATGACTGAGAAAGAAAATCATGGAGGGCAATGGTTTTATCAGATAAGAAATACTTTTCCAACAAGGACTACTGGCTTACTTACAAAGGTACAACTTTTGTTGCTTTGAAAAAGACATCTGTTGTAGCCTCTCTTCAAGGGAAACACAAGCATCCATTCATATAACAAACACAGCTTTTTATATGAGGGCTAATCCAAAAGTAATGCTTCCTATTTTGTTATGTTGGCCCACAATGTCAGAGGAGGATGTTGGTGGGATGGCAGTAGGGTTGAACCTTCCCACCAATATTCCTTTACAGTTTGCTGCTGTGTGACAGATGGCAGCAGAGGGGCAAAATGGTGTCTGACACGGAAGTGTGTATGAATTCCTCCATTTGGAAGAAACGACATCCATTGACATTCATCGACGCTCGCTGAATGTTGATGGAGATCAAACAGTGGATGTGAGCACAGTGAGGCAGCGGGTGCTGCATTTCAGCAGTGGTGATAGTGACAGTGGTCACCTCTGCTTGTACAGACGTTTATGAGTGTGGCATGCAGGCCCTTGTTCATTGCTGGCAAAAGTGCATAGCTAACAGCGGTGGCTATGTTGAAAAATAGTATTTTGTAGCTGAGTATTTGCTCTGTCAAACAGTGTTATTAAGCTCTTTGCATGTGTGGTAGTTTCCATGGAAATAAGTAAGAGGCATCACTTTCAGAACGACCTACGTGTTTATCCATGCATCATGGACATAACTGAAGAGCATCACCATGAAGTCATTTAAGCAACGTAAAATTCTGAAAGTTTCCTACCATTGATAGCCTTCTGTGAGACGAAAGACTTCTGGGCAGGTACCAAGGGAAGGTTTCCCAAGCCTGGCCGCACAGCTCTGGGCTGGGAGTGTCACCTTGCACAACCAGCAGACACTCCTCCTCCAGCCCCAGGACAC
Organism: Pavo muticus; assembly: GCA_016647715.1. NCBI lineage: Eukaryota > Metazoa > Chordata > Aves > Galliformes > Phasianidae > Pavo > Pavo muticus. The sequence goes on from JACDJE010000022.1 coordinate 313,262, forward strand.
GCAGCACAGTAACACCATCACTTTTAAGAAAATAGCTTTATATCCTTCAAAACGATGACTGTGTCTTTCAAAAGTGACGGCTGTGTGGGCCTGAAAGTGATGATAATCCAGCCTCTGAAGCATCAGATACTTTCATGTTCTCACGCAAACATGAGAGGCACCAAAATTATCCGGCTAATTTTTAAAGCAGTAGCCCAAAGGTACACTTTGGTGCTATGAATACAGTGTTCCTTTCCCAACCTGAAATGCTGTTTAATTGAGTTAATAAGCTGTCTACTTCAAGCCATTGTAAATGAAAAAGAAAAAAAAAAAATCTGTACTTTTCAGGATTTTCAGGTTTTCTAATGAATAGCATTTTAACATCCTCGTGTTTTCTCTGTTGAGTCCCTGCGTGGCCCAGTCCCACCACGCTGCTCCATGCAAATGTCCATCTATCTCCTTGTTGTTCCCAATACAGCTGTTTGTGGGCTGTAACAGGGCTCTACTCACACTGCCGTTTTAAATGACATATTCAGTAAATCCTGAAGTACAGAATCATTGAATTATTAAGGTTGGAAAAGAACTCTGAGATCACCAAGTCCAACCATCAACCGACCCCCACCATGCCCACTGGCCATGTTCCTCAGTGCCACATCTCCAAGGTTTCTGACCACCTCCACGGATGGCGACTCCACCACCTCCCTGGGCAGCCTGTGCCAACGCATTACCGCTCTTCCTGAGAAGAAATGTTTCCTAATATCCAGCCTGAACCTCCTACAGCGCTATTTGAGGCCATTACCTCTCATTCTATCACTGTTACCTGGGAGCAGAGGCCGAACCCCACCTTGCCACAACCTCCTGTCAGGGAGTTTGCAGAGAACAGTAAAATCACTCCTAATCCCCCTCTTCTCCAGACTAAATAATCCCAGCTCCCTCAGCTGTTCCCCACCAGACTTGTGCTCCAGACCCCTCACAGCTCCATTGCCATGCTCTGGACATGCTCCAGGGCCTCCACATCTTTCTTGTAGTGAGGGGCCCACAGTAGTTCATTCTTCCAGCTTCAGAAGGAAATTAGGTAAGACAAGACACACCGCAGAAGATCAGCACAAGATCAGACACACCAATTTTTATCTTTAACACAATGTTCACATTCTGTACAGAGATATGAACTTGGTCTGAAAGCCCTGTAAATGTAGAAAGTCCATAGGAAAATACACTTCTAGATTTCACTCACACCCAATCATTATATCCACGATAATTTGTACACAGCAAAATACACTTACATTCTACACAAATTAGGAGCTAGACTGGGTAATGAAGCTTAAGTGACCCCTAAACACCCAGCAATGAACCACACGGTGATTTGAACAGCAGCAGCAGCAAAGTACGGGGCTAAATGAATGGGCTCCCATTGCAAACCGAACTCATTACGAAACGTCCATCGCAGAACAACTTGGCTGTAACCTACCTGACCATATCTTGTGTAAGCATAAATGGGAAAGATAAATCCTAGTATATGTGGAATAATTTCCTGATTATTCAGGAGAACGAACGTGCATCTCCCTATACAAATGTCTTAGATCCCTATTAGGATGATCCCTATTAGGTAAAACTAATTTATTTGGTGTAAGCCAAATGGAAAAAAACGAGACCATTTTAAAATTGCCTAAGGTCACTTCATGGGCAAAACAATGTATTTAAACCGAAGAGATGACAACATGCTTAATATGACTACACAGAAATTGCTTCCTTGATGACAATACATTAAAATCCTCATTGAATATTCATAGAATTTCTGACAAGATTGAGTGACACGACATCGCAGTCTCGGCAGCGCTGATGGTCGAGCTGCACAAGGAGTGAGGGATGCACCACTGGGGCATCTTTGTTCCTTCCAAGGCACCGGTGAGGATGAGCCTTTATCCGAAACATCACATAAGTGAATAGGACAGCTGAAGTTTTCTTCTGTGTGGCAGCAGAACATTAGGCAAAGAGCAAAGAGAAATCCTTCAAGCGACTTTCACTAAGTTATGACCTACGCATGATAAATAGGTAAGCAGAGTTTAAATGATGTGAAATATGTCAATTCAGAATGCATTAGGATGCCATTAACAGACACGAGCTTAGACATCGGAAAATATTAAGATGGATAGATCACTTAGCAAGAATGGGACAGAGGCAGTTTTAATAAAGGCAATGCAAGGCAACGTGCTGCTAACACAGCCACAGATCTGGAGTGGCTGGATTTTTGTCAGATGTGTAACAACATGATAAAATACAACTCCCTTTGAGACTTACAGGGATGGAATTGAAAAACGTTCAAGCCGCTCTTGTTTATTAATTGAGAAACATAACTGCTGGATCCCATATCAGTAATTGAATGAGAAGGTGATTAATACTATATTTTAATCCCATAATAACTGTTTCATAATCTCCTGACTGCAGAAGCACTACACAGCACATTGCTTATGCCAACCCTCCCGTGTCAGACTACGCTTCCAACCAGCCCATCCGATAGGGTTTTGGACGACCCGAGGCCACAGCAGCGCAGCACTGAGCACTCAATGCCTGCAGCACGACAGCTCCGCGCTACCTGCGCCAGGCACGCAGCACTGCAGGCCATCGGAGGAAATGCATGCAGCCAACTTGAGAGACTGCACTCGGTAGAGCAGCGGGATCTGACAGAAGTTTACCAACCAGCAATGAACTATATGCATCTGCCTTGCAGGGGAACTCTGAAGAGATGAGTTTCTCTTTGGTTTTTCAGCATGGAAACAAATGAGATTTTGAAATATTCACGAGCTGGCACAGGGAAGGGTAAGGAAAAAAGGCATACATAGCACTATGCAGTGAAAAAGAAGACTAAAATTGAAATCATTCACTTATCTTGTTATTTTCCCATAACCCCAGGTTGGTTTCCTGGCAGCAGCTCCAGCCATATACATAGGTACACGTGGCATGGGCAAAATTCTCATTTCTGCTGTTATCCCAGATCACTGCCACGTTCCTCTGCTCCTCACACCACTGCCCTTTCTCACATGCTGCTCATCACAGTGCAGACAAGATGGAGGTGCTACCAATCATCCAGGAAGCCCAGCAGTGCTCCTCAAACCCAACACCTCCACAGAGCACACTGACACGACATGCTCAGGGTCCAGCATGTCCGGCAGTAAGATGTGCTGGCTGGTGCTGGAGTGCGGGCATAGGGACCAGAGAGGTGCAGGGATCCCTGGGGATGTCCCAACGCCTCCTGGCCATGGGGCTGGGCACCCTGCTTTGGAAAGCCTGAGGAAAAACAGTTCAACTGTATTTTGAAGTTATTTTTGCTCCTCCCAGATAAAATAACATGCCCCACTTGAAGCCGTGCTTTGAGCAACACAGGAAAAAAATGAAACTCCACCGTGTCTCACGCTTCTTAAAGCTTTTTATCTGTTTGTTTGCTTAAACGTCACTTTCCTTTCCTTAATGCAGACAGCACCATAAATTAAAGTGCATTTGTGGAAGAGGTACTGAAAGTAGAAAATACATCCAGGGAAACTTTGCATCGGCAAAGAAATGAAACCCATCTCAACACAAGAGCTTCAGCAACACCTTCTGCAGCACACACCAGTGGAGTCAGAAGTGTTTTCCTAGGAATAATTTTGTAAAGCCACTGATTTCCTTGTAATGGCATACGATGTCTGAATCACCTTTACAGAAGCAACAAGGATAAACTCGAAAAAAACAATTTTAAACGAATCAATTGTGTGTCCCAAAAAGCAACGTATGGAAAGGAAACACTACCCAACAACATAATTTCAGACCAAGATCAATTCCACCTCGTTTCATATGTAATATTTTTAGCACTTTTTTTTGTATTCACTCAATTTCAGCACGGTATATTTGCTTCTACAGAAACACTAACTAGGTCACGTTAACATTTTAGTTAACACAGCGTTACATGCCACAAGTTCTTATCATCTTCCTTTCTCAACCTTAACTTTGCTTTAACATTCAGGTTTTGCTTTCACTAAATATACTGCTTTACTGCTTCAGCCGAGTTTGTTCTTTACACAACGTGAAAGCCTGTTCACAGCAATCACCTGAAGCCAATGTTAACATTGTGAAAAACGTACTTTTAGAATGTTATTTGCAAATCTTCCTCCTGAAATGTTCCTCTCCCCACTCCTGCGTATGCCCCCAACAGCCTCAGCAGCAGCTCAGCATCCCCTGGCACAATGGATGCAGAACAAGAAGTTAAACGAGTTGGACATTTATACATTATCCAAAAAAGGAAAGGGAAATGAAAAGGGAAAAGGCAAAGGGAGAGGAAAAGGAAAAAGAAAAGGGAAAGAGAAAGGGAAAGGGAAAAGGAAAGGGAGAGGAAAAGGAAAATTCACAGTCATACACAGAAAGGTACCAAAAAATATCAAGTTCTGATGAAGCCAGGGCTTCCAAGGCAGCACCTAACGCCCGCCTGGATCCCAGGCGAAACCCTATTATTTATCACTGCAGTGATCACAGCAGCGCAGCCCAGATCAGGGGAGATGGGTGCAATGGTGCTGAAGGTCTTCCCTGAACCTGCACGTTTTGCAGGAAGGTCTGGCAAGGGGATGTCCAAACTGTACTTTGGAGACTTCAGAACAGCAATCAATCAATCTCAGTTTCTATCACTAAAATCCCTCTGAGCAGGGATGGTGACCGGGCTGACATCCTAGCTGCCAGCTGGTCACAAGCAAAGCATTCCCAAACCATCCCAAGCGAGTGAGCTGGGCCACCTGCATGGGCTTCTGGCACAACATCAAGATGGTCAAGAAACTTTTCCCATTGAAAACTTGATAAATGAAATCACAGAGATTCAAAAAGCTCTTCCCAACTCACTCCAACAGTGTATAAAATCCCACTCATTGCTGCACACTCCATAAGCATTGGTGCTGAACTAAGCGAAGTCTCCAGCTTCATTTCAGAGCCCAGAAATAACCCGATGCGGTTGCTGCACAACACTGGGATATTTACCCAGCTGCAGGGAAATCAGGATTGATTCTTTTAAAATATGTGGATTTTTCCTAACTGCGCTTGTTCACTGATAGCACCCACATGCAGCAGCTGCTAAACTCACTGCCCAGCCCTGGCCTTTATCCAACACTCCTTCTTGAAATCCACAACTCAAGGCATCAGTACCTGGAGGCGTTCAATAAACGTTTAGATGTTGTTCTGATGGACGTGGTTTATTGGGAAATATTGGTGATAGGTGAACGGTTGGACTGGGTGACCTTGGAGGTCTCTTCCAACCTTGGTATTCTACTGTCTTACGATTCTACTTCCAACTTCAGCCACTGCTTTTTCCATGCAAATTCCCAGGGAATTTTCCCAGGGAATTTTCTGGAACAGAAGACATAAACAAGGATGGGATTTCAAAGTTAAAGCTCTAGAAAAAGAGAAGGATAAACCCACACAAACATGGTTTCCGACTACTGCAAAGTGTAAGTGCTCTATGGAACAGATTCACCCAGTGGGTCCATCTCAAATAAGCAGAAGCTCTATGGGGTGACTGCAGGCAAGCAGGGAAAAAAACCCTTTCCATAGCAGTAAGTCACGGAGTGAGAAAGTGCAAGTATTTTCACCCATCCCACAAAACTTCACCAGCATTTTGCAACTGCCAGTTCTGTGCATCACTCGACATTCTATTTTAGCACAAAGTGCTTTTGGAGACGTTACGATCTCTGCAAGTATCCGCATCCTATATTTAATTACTTTCCAAGTCGAGGAAGAAATTGAAATAAACGGAATGAATTTAAATTCATTATCAATTAAGTATAATTTAATTCATTACTCTTTCAACTTTCTCGTGAGAATTGGGAGCTGCAGGAGACGTGCATACCTGAGTGACAGAGCTTGATGTACTGCCACCGGTCCCTCAGGAAATCACATGGAACCTATATATAGCTATCAGAACCCTCTTGGCCAAATAACAAGATGGTAGCAAAGAGAGATTTTTGGTGGACAAGAAGCCAGCAATGTGCACTTGCAGCCCGGAAGGCCAACTATATCCTGGACTGCATTAAAAAAGGGTTGACCTGCAGGGAGGGGGAGGTGATTGTCCCCCTCTACTCAGCACTTGTGAGGCCCCATCTGGAGTACTGCATCCAGGCCTGGGGCCCCCAGTACAGGAAGGACGTGGAGCTCTTTGAACGGGTCCAGAAGAGGGCCACTAAGATGATCAGAGGGCTGGAGCACCTCTCCTAGGAAGAAAGGTTGAGGGAACTGGGATTGTTCAGCTTGGAGAAGAGAAGGCTCTGGGGAGACCTCATTGCGGCCTTCCAGTACTTGAAGGGAGCATATAAGCAGGAGGGTGAACAGCTATTTACGAGGGTGGATAGAGATAGGACAAGGGGGAATGGTTTTAAACTGAGACGAGACGTTTAGGTTAGATATTAGGAGGAAGTTTTTCACACAGAGGGTGGTGACGCACTGGAACAGGTTGCCCAAGGAGGTTGTGGATGCCCCATCCCTGGAGGTGTTCAAGGCCAGGCTGGATGTGGCTCTGGGCAGCCTGGTCTGGTGGCTGGCGACCCTGTACACAGCAGGGGGATTGAAACTAGATGATCATTGTGGTCCTTTTCAACCCAGGCCATTCTAAGAACAACATCTGTATAGGAATTCAGCATGAGTTTCCAAAAAGGTAAAGCATGCTTCTTCTCAGGAACACACTGAACACCCAAAAGTTGAGACCCATTTCTCCATGAACAGGACAAAAAACCAAACAGGCTCCAGCTCTCATTCCCATGCTGATGCTCCTCAGCTCCCAGACTGCTCCTGCTCCATTTTCCCAGGCTTTCATTCCCTTGCATGTAATTAAAGTAAAATTCACGTGCCTTTCACACAGACGTGTTTGTAAGCTGTCCTCGACAAGAGTTCTCTGTTTCATCCAGGAAAACATCCAAGCTCTGAAGATGAAAGAGTACAGCACCAAACCGTGAGAACGCATCTGCTGAAGAGGTTTCCTAGCGCTGCTTTACAGAACAGCATGGCACGGATTACACTTGTATTTCCACCGTGAATGGAGAACACCTGATAACTGCCAAACACTGCTGGAAAACACAAGGGAAAACAAGACCAACAATTCCTTATCCCCTGCAAGTCAACAAATACTTTGCTAACTCCCCTGGCACAAATGAATGTTTATTCCTTAATTCCCTATTCCTGCTTGCTATGTGCTGGTGCTGGATGCTGAGTGACTTTTCCCACCGCCCTCCTCTGCTCGGCGCCCCAGCACGGATGGTCACAGATCTTCAAAATGTGTCGTTACCTTCAGGTAAAACTTCACTTTTATTTTACATTTTGCAATACGCAGTAAAAATAAAACTAACTCATCTTGGGGATTTGCTGCTAACCTACAAAGGGAAAAAATACGGTGTTGACCCAAGCCCTAAAGGAGCTACCCATAACCATAATATGGCATATGCCGTATTACGCAACATATAATACTGTCTAAATTAGCTACATGCACATAGGGCTGGCAAGCTATTGTGGAAGAAAAGGAATGCCCCAGCAAACAGAGACAACTGGGAAAAAGATGCCAGCACAACACAAGGAAGGGGAATTGTGGAGGAGAGCTCCCAGGTGCCCACAGCACCAGCAAGGACAAGCAGAGCAGGAAGGTGAAATGAGAAAAACCCCATTGCCTTCACCTTTCTCCTTCTGGCATCCTTCTGAGGCACCTGATTCTGCTGGCTGGGGCTGCACTGATTGAAGGGGGTACGTTAAATAGCTTTTCTTTTTTTATAAAATCTTTCAGCATAGTGTACCTTCCCCTAACTCACCTTCATTCATGACACAGAAGAGAATCCAGTATGAGAGCACTTCTAACAATAATGGAGAAAAAAAAAAAAAAAAAAAAAAACACCTCTGTACTTCAAACTCAGGTAACAGAAACTCCCATCTTTAAAACCTGGTATCACACCACTTTATTATGAATAAAGTAATAAAAACACTGATTAACGAAGTTTATCTTCCTGAGCAAACAACAATCAAAGCAGCAATTCAGCTGCAGTGATTGTTTTACTTGCAATAAGTCATGCTCTGGGGGCTGATTAATTTCTTAATTCCTCTACTGAAATGTCTATAGGTATATATTTTTATATATATATATATATATATGTACTCATATATGTCATGAGCACACACCAAGCTCAACATACAGATCACTGGGCTGAAGCCAATGGCATGAGGTTTAACAAGACCAAGTGCCGGGTCCTGCACTTTGGCCACAACAACCCCAGGCAATGCTACAGGCTTGGGGCAGAGTGGCTGAAAGACTCTGGAAAAGAAATGGATCTGGGGGTGTTGATCGACGCTTAGCTGAACATGAGCTAATAGCATGCCCAGATCGCCAAGAAGGTCAATGGCATATGAGAAATAGTCTTGCCAGGAGGAGTAGGGAAGTGATCGTCCCCATGAGCCTCACACCTTGAGTACTATGTTCATTTTTGGGCCCTTAACTACAAGAAAGACATAGAGGCCCTGGAGCATGTCCGGTGAAGGGCAATGGAGCTGTGACAGGTCTGGAGCACAAATCTTACGGAAAAAAAGCTGAAGGAACGGGCATTGTTCAGACTGGAGAAGAGGAGGTTCAGGGCAGACCTTATGGCTCTCTACAACTCCCAGAAAGGAGGTTGTGACTAGGTGCAGGTCAGCTTCTTCTCCCAGGTAACTAGCGACAGGACGAGAGGGAATGGCCCCAAGTTGTGTCAGGGGAGTTGCAGGTTGGATGATAGGAAATACTTCTCTGAAAGTCTGGTCAGGCACTGGAACAAGCTGCCCAGGGGAGCAGTGCAGTCACCAACCCTGGAAGTGTTCAAGAAATCATAAAATCATAGAATGGCCTGGGTTGAAAAGGACCACAATGATCACCTAGTTTCAACCCCCTGCTATGTGCAGGGTCGCCAACCACCAGACCAGGCTGCCCAGAGCCACATCCAGCCTGGCCCTGAATGCCTCCAGGGATGGGGCATCCACAACCTCCTTGGGCAACCTGTTCCAGTGCGTCACCACCCTCTGGGTGAAAAACTCCCTCCTAATACCTAACCTAAACCTCCCCTGTCTCAGTTTAAAACCATTCCCCCTTGTCCTATCTCTATCCAATGTTTAGATGTGGTACTAAGGCACACGGTTTGGTGGGAAAATACTGGTGGTAGGTGGATGTTTGGACTGGATGATCTTGGTGGTCTTTTCCAATCTTGGTTATTCTGTGATTCCATTATTTCTCCCTTTTTTGTTGATGGGCTGTGGCATCTAAGTTGTTTTATATAAAACTAGCTCAGCACTTGGAAGGTCTCAGGCAATACAAAATTTTGCGTTCAGACTCCTTGCAAGAGCTTTTTGCAAACATCTGACAAACCTCACCTACACCTGGGGCTTGCCTCACTATGAGTTACCCTACAGCAGCTGCGAGGTAAGCATCCATCAGACCCTTCTGTTATCCCACAGCTCAGGGATTTATCAGTTCAGGCTTTGTACCTGTAGGTGTCCCTATTCTTTGCAGGGGAGTTGGACCAGATGACCTTTAAAGGTCCCCTCCAACTCAAACAAATCTGACTCTGTGATTCATGTTGAACGACTGGCAGAAAATTCAGACAAAACTGCAAATGAAAATTGTTGATTTTCCAGAATTGAAGAGAAACATGCAAAGTACAAACCCTTCTAAAATACGTTTAAAGTCCATTCCATGAAATCTAGCCAATTCATATATATACCTGCCATTTGTAAAACCCTAGAATAACTAACCCTAAAAAGCCATCTGTAATATGCAATGGGGCACTGCTTTCAGAAAGTAACTAAAATACCTTAGCGGAATGCAAGTCTCCTGTTTTAGGGAAGTATTTAAGACTCTCTTGTCTCTTTGCTTAACAAAGACTGCTTTTACTTAATAATGTGCAGAACAAATTATATATCTGCAAGGCTTTCACTTTAAATTCACGGCAGGAATTGGCATTACAGAATAACATTTCTATTACCAGATGTTTGATTTGAAATCCTTGCATTCATGAAGTATTTACTGCCACAGTATACGTGGCGTAAGTGCACATTTCCAAATATAATTCCCCATCTGATATATAATTCATCTTTTATAAACTCCATGCGAGCTGTAGTAATGCCGTTCAACAGCCGAATTCCAAATTGAATCAAACCCTGCACAATCATCTTGAAATTGTTTCATGATCTCCACTGCCTCGCTCTCAAGAGAACACTGAACAATCTAACCTGAGCTAAAATACAGCAGAAATTCACAGTTGTGAGCTTAGCAGAAAAATTATTTCCCATCTTCCATGCTTGTTCTCCTTGCAGAAGCTGAACCAGAGGGTTTCTGTCGGGCCACTGAAGTCCGGCTTGCTCCCCCGTGCACCTCTGCAGCAATGCAAATCCAGCAACTCTCCTTTCTCTTGCTGAACTTCTCCCCTAAATACTAACAAAGCAGGGACTAATTGAAATTGATTTTCACTGAAGTAATTCTAACACCGATATACTTTTCCATTATGAAAACAAAAGAATCACAGGCAAACGGCTCTCAAGCAGCAGGTGGGGATGCTTAGGAGTCTACAGGCATAAGAAGGAAAAAAAGTAGTTACGTTCTGAATGAATTACTTTTTCTTCAAAATAAACCATCTGGAAATGAACAGCACTCAATCCAATAGCAGCAACTTGTGCCTGGCTGCCCGGAGCCCAGGGACAGAAACACAGTTTTTGTAAGCACACCTCCACAATGAATAACTAACTATCTGTTCAACTATTAATGACAAAGTGCAAATGGGAATTCAAGAGTAAAAGCAACTCTAAAAGAGATAAGGGCACAGCTACGCTGAGAAACGAGGGAAGCACCCTCACACGGAGGCTCAAATCGCTCATTTTTATGGTCCACCCTCATTAGGTGAAGAAACTCAGTCCTCATTTAATCATGCTGAAGCATATGTCTAAGTGTTTGTCCTAAAGAATAAAGTATTTCCGTGCGTGACTGTCATGCTTTCTACTACCACGGCCATGCTATCTCGTATGTACAGTTAACTGCAAGCTATGCAGTCCAGAGCTTTGCAGTTAACTCTGCAGCTGGCCTTCCTCCTGAAATCTATACATAACCTTATTTTCTTAACATATTATTGGTTGAGTTTGGCTGCTGCTTGTTCCTGATGCCCATGGACAGAGACAGCTAGAGACTTGACATCTGAAGGGAGGCAAACAGAAGGGAGCAAACTAGCTTTCCCTAGCAAGCTATCAAAACCCAAAACTCTACTGTGCCACATGTGGTAGTTTCCTTCTTGAGTGAGTCCTGGTCATAAGTACAGAAGAACTAAAAAATATCAACTCCAAAATTATCCATCAGTTAATAGAAAGGAACTGGGAAAATACCTCTTGACTGTTATTTCACAATTTACCATCACAGGAAATTTTTACTCTGACATTTTTTAAAGAGAACTTCTACGTGATTGGGTTAGATGACGTAAGGGAAATGGACGGCTCTTTTGAGCATGACATTTAGGAAGATACAGAATCATAGTTTTAAATCTGTCTTAAAAGAGTGAGGAGAAAGAATCCCTAAAGCAGAGTTCACCAGCAGAGTTCACCAGCCTGGTGCTGGGAGGACATGTTCACACATCCCATGGACATGAAGACTTACTGCATTAGTGGGCATGGTGGGGATGGGTTGGTGGCTGGACTAGCTGATCTCAGTGCTCTTTTCCAACCTTAATGATTCTATGATTCTATAAATGCAGACCAAGTAAAATTACTCTATAACTTCCATAGAATGAAAGAACAGAAAACTGATTCAAAGTGCTACTTGGCCATTTTACAGCTGGCACTAAAATCTGTTATTCAGTAATAGAATAGCCAAATATTGCCTCAAAAACTATAATATTTAATGGAGAATCTCTATAGCAGTGACAAAGGAGAGATCCTACTCACAGCCCATAGTGAGCAGAAGCCCAAGCCCAGGATCTCTTTCCCAGAGAAGGGAGATTGCTTGTCCACGCTTGTACATCTTCAGAATAAATACATAAATATCAAATATGAAATACAATTCCTTGATGTGAATATTACCACAGTCATTGCTTTATCAGTTTGATGGAGCCTACTCAAGGCAGAGGGTTGGAACTACATGACCTTTGAGGTCCCTTCCAACCCAAGCCTTCTATGACTCTATGAAATTAATTAAGAAGAAAAAAAAGCAAAAACTGGCTTGATGCAACCCTCTTTTTTTCCCCTAGTGGATTTTTTTTTTAAACAGTCAACTACATTAGCAGAAATCTCCAAAGAAACAAATTTACCTCGTGCCTCCCTAAGAAGGAAGGCTGGAAATCCCAAAAAGGTAAAATCAAAGTCATAGAGCCCACCTGCCATCTAACTATCAAGTTCGATCACCTCTACATGGGGCGCTGGAAATCAATCATCTGAAAGTCCTTTCCAACCCAAGCCATTCTATGATTCCATGACTCCACATCAGAGAGCAGATGTGAGGCAGCAGAGGAAAGTGGCTGGCACCTCCAAACATCCACACCAGTGCCTGCAGAAACCACCAACCCATGAAACAGCCCATGCAGCTGGCCAAGGTCAATGCACACTCTTACTATCTAGGAAAATAAGTATTCTAGGAGCAGAAAAGTGAAGAACTAAATATTTACCTTATAACAATAACAAAAGCAGCAAAACAAAACCACACAGCACTTCCCTCTCTGGGAATTCAGGTAAGGAGCACAGGACGTCGTAGCACGGAGAAAAACAAGATGGTTTTCCCAAAAAGGACCAACCAGCAGTACTTGGGGTCACTGCAAAGGCTGGTCTCATGGCTGCAAGGCCATCTTATTTCCATGTTTCTGGTTCAGCTACAAATACCACTGGTAACTGAAGACATCTCGGGACTCAATATTCTTTGAAACAGCTCTAACTAGCAGCCAGACACAAAAAACAAGGATGTATTTGCTCATCCAAGCACCGAATTCACTGGGCACTGTGCAATTCTCAACCAGATCTGTAGATTATTCCTGAAAACATATTACATCTGTAAAGCTTTTCATGACTTTATTTTGAATAGTAACCTTTTAAGAAGTCCCTATCTTCTCCCACCTTGCAAAGAATTCATCCACAGCTGAAAGAAGTCTTATCCCACCCGTGCTGTGACTGCACCCATCACAAAGGCCTCTCCTCACCCCACAGTGAGGCACAAAAGCAGCCCCAGCAGAACGGGGCCGCTCCGAGGGAACAGATGGGCCACGTGTGCACCGCGGTGCTGCTGTGACTGGTGGTGACAGCAACATCCCGTCACCACGGCAACCCCAGCATCACCTCCTCCCTCATGACAACACGAAATAACTCTCCGGAGGTATTTTAGGCAATCTATAAAAAGAGAAAATAGTGATTCTTGCTTTCCAGCCATTTACAGCACACCTAGAATAGGTGCTTTCAGAAAAGGTGGTTTCACTTGCTTCCATGAAGTGAAAAACCATCTCAGCATCCACTGCAAAGGCATGCAGTGAATGTCGGGCATCAATCACACATCTAAAACATTAACTGCAAACTTGATAGCATTTCCACTAAAATCTTTATGCTGACTTTCTGATGTATCTGCCTTTTATTCCTCCTAACTAGATGGCGGGCCACATGAAGCAAAATCTAGTGAAAACCAGTCTAGCTCTTTTCTGAAGATGCCGTGAACTCATCAGTGGTTACACCTACCTGCCATGCTCACATCACTTTCTGAATCCCTGTCACATCTCCCAGTGATTACAAATGCTGAGGATTCCTTTTACTTCGCAAAATTCACTCAGAAGCACAAAGAGAAGAAAAGTGCACCAAGGTCAGGCCAAACTACGTGCAAGGGAGAGAACAGAAAGTCCAACTTATTTTAACGAGGATATTCCCATCATTTGAAACAACAATAAATGCTGAATTCCCAAAAATCCGGTTTTTAAAGTCCAGTAACAGATTCCATCTCTATTTTCAGACTTGTTTACAGTGATACACGCAACACAGACATTCAAACCGCAATATGTTACTTCCAAAAGGATGCAAACTGCTCATTAAATAGTCCAAGTTCTGTGAAAGCCGACCACTTAGGCAACAAGGACACATTTGATTTTTACAGCATTACCTCCAAACACCACCCAAAGCCGCTCCAGCTGTTTCATGTACACTCAAATAATTTTTGCTACTCCCACTGCTGACACACCCCTAAATGGCCCCTTGTGTGCTGCAAATGCTGTTTTGCTTGGCAGACGTGCTGTACAATATGATTTTATATCAGTTTTAAAGCAATAATAAAAAGTACTCATCTGGTTCTCATGCCAAACCACCCATGCTGCCTCGTGCCCCAGGGGGTCAGGCTGCCTATGGGATCCCAGCTCCTTGCTGCTCCCTGCTGCAGCTTGTTGCTGAAGCTTGAAGATCTTCAGGAATGGTCACAGAGCTTCCTAAAGCAAGCGTTAGAAACAACAAGGCATACCGCCAGCTACTTTTCTTTTCCCCATTAAGCTCTGAAACTCAGAAAGAGTGGTAATGCTTTGGGACAGGCTGCCCAAGGAGATGGTGGAGTCACTTTCCCTGTAGGTGTTCAAGAAATTTGGAGATGTGGCACCAAGGGACACGGTGAGTGGGCATGGTGGGGATGGGTTGATGGCTGAACTACGTGATCTTAGCTGTCTTTTCCAATCTGAATGATTCTATGATTCTTTCTAACCACTGGACACAGAGGCCTCTGGGATGCTGCAGTCGATGGGATCACAGAATCATAGAATCGCTCAGGTTGGAAAAGACCTTAAAGATCATCGAGTCCAACCACAACCTAACCACACTACCCTAACAACCCTCTGCTAAATCATGTCCCTGAGCAAGACATGGGCAAGCTTTCTTCTCCTTGCTTAGAAACATCTCTCTTCAACTCCAGCTCCTGCACGCCCATCCCACTGTCTCAGCTGCTTCAGCCATCTCATACACATCCCTTCTCAACTTATGAGTTAGGGGGTTAATCCTGGGGTTAAAGCTTACCGCCTTATATTTAGCTTCAATTTCTCTAACTTGAGATACTTCTGACTTCTGCTTTTTCTCCTGGAGTAGCACAGCACCTCTGTTGTGCTGTGGATGACATGCTTTTCAGACCATTAAATAAAGAGCATCTTCTGCAGAGCTTTCCCCACCTGATGGAAGGACCCACCCTCCCCAGCCCCACTTGGTGCCTGTGTAGAAGCAATTCCCCTGTGCCTGAAGCAGAACCATATCCCATTTTGGTCATAATTGTGCAAAGCAAGCTCTGGAAGCTCACATTCACCTTTCCAACCTGCCCTAATTTGGAGTTGCTGCTTACCAAAGCAGCCCACCACCGTAAGTATGGCATGCAGCTTTTCTTTCTCTGCATCATATTTTGTACTTGATGGCATTTAGTCATATGCTGAATTAACCCCATTAAACCAGGCAGTCCGGAGCCTTCCAGGCCTTTGACCCATTCTCTTCAGTAATTACCACTCTTTCCATCTTTGTCCCACCTACCAATGTCATCAACGATGTTTTTTATATTATTTTCTGTACCACGGATAAAAACTCCAATATGGATTAAGACAAAAATGATTCACTATTGGGCTCTGGTGCAAGCTGCTGATTTTTAATCCACTTAATCTTTACAGTGTTCACTTTGTATCGTTCTAGTTTTCTCATTAAAATATAACATGGTATCAAGTCAAACGTCTTAGAGAAGCTGAGGTTGTTAAATCAACACTATTACTGTCGTTAAAAATAATCCGACAAGAAGAGCCTGCAGTTTGCCAATTCATCTGCTACCAATCTGTGTAGAGAACTGTTCAACAGTGTCAACCCGCACCGCTGTTTTGTGGCGTGTGGCAGGTTAACTGGCAGCAAAGGCAAGGAGTGTCAATCAGCAGAAAGTAATTCTCGCCTTGGAGAAGACAAAGGAGACGAGTTAAAGGCCTGAAAAACCTCTCACCCAAAGATCACACACAACTTTTTGCATCTAAGCCTGAGATTTTAACTGCATACTCTTGAAAACAGGTGTCCGATTTGCTGCTAAAACTTCATTTTAAGACGTGCTTTCTTTCCTCCTTCAGCTCTTCTTTTTTTGCAATTTTGAGACTGAAATTCCACTTCCTATTTCCTGCATGGAGCACGGATCCTTCACAGCAAAACTGATCCATGCAAACAAAGGGAAGACCCCTCATCTTCACAATCAGCCTTTTGCCTCTGGATTCCGTAGAGCCTACCTTGCAAATTAGAAAATCTGGACTTGGTGGAGGAAGAGAAAGGCACAAGCATAGGCACAGAGTTGTTCTGTCATTACAACGCACTGTGAAAATGGGAAACATAATTAGTAAGGACAGGCATGTTAATTTTGGTTCCTCTTAAAACCTGGAGGCAAGGGGAGGAGAAGAGGGAATGACAATATTTGGTAAAAGGAAAACAGAAGTTGCCAAAGAGGCAATTTTCAACCCCCTTAAGTAGCCTTACTAACAACTCAGAATAAAAACAAACATATAAACACTTCAGAATCCTTCGCAGCGCTCAGTTTAAACAGCACCTTTCATCTAAATCATATGTAACATTACCACAATGCTCTTTCTGCCCTCAACATGAATCGGGAATATTAAATATGTATGTGAAATAACAGCCCACGCTGGAATGTCTCCAGAATGAACTCTGTAGTATTTCCCATTCACCTTCTTTTTAATCTTTATTTTTTAATTTTTTTCCCTTTTTCACTCCGAGCTGCAAAGATACTCAAATCTAGGCCAAGCTTACAATTCTCAACAGAAGTAAAAGGATCTGCAATTTATTGACCTTTTTTTAAAACAGCTTCCTATAAAGTTAGCAGGAAAATGATTTTCCACTTCCTTTATGAAAAAGACAAATACAGATACAGATTTCTCTACCATCCTGGAAGCAAGCACATACAACAACAAGGCAGCAACTGAAACAAAGCTCAATTCCTATCCTTGGTTGGCGTTGCTATTTGGAAATTACAACTATTATCAGTTAAAGGATGGGATCCACCTTCTGTCACCAACACTGAGGAACAAAACGGTTCATTATCAAACAAACTCTCACAATCCACTTTTTTCTCTGTCTCCATTCATACACTGGCTGCACAACACAGAGCTTCCAACTGTGTCAAGTGAAGGACCTCAGCTCTTATTGCGAATGACGTTTTTCTCCTTTTTGTGCCATGTTCATCAGTATCCTTGCAGAAATATGCTTGCTGCTATACTCAGCTCACAAGTTCCTTGCATTAAAGCTTGCATTGAAGTGATTTACTTAACTAAAAATGCTTTTAACAAGACAAACTCTAAACAAACGCAAATGTAAATTTCCAATTCCATCTCTCTGAAAAAAGTCAGATCAAAGAAATTGGCTGGAGTGCTGCAGTGCATGAGAAGGCGGGCTCTAGCTGCTCCAGCAGCATCAGTGAAGAGGCAGGACCCTGAGGAGAGGGACTGACTGAGGAGAAGCAAAAATCTGACATGGAGACCTGCAGTCCACCAAGAAACTATTTCCAGTCTCTGTAGTGAATACTGCAAGTAGCTCATATGGTGCAGGCATGCAACTGAGGAAATCCAGTGTCAGATACATGCAGCCTGGGTGGAGGAAACTGGTTTTCTATCAGGTCTATGATAAACAAACAAGCTGGTCCAATGAACAAGTGGTCAGTCATGAGTATCTGATAACAGCTTTGCATCCCCACACCACCAGTAACAACGAGCGGAAGAGCAATAACCTGGAAATTGGTCAAAACAATCAGAAATGAAAGCATTTACTATACTTAAGTAACAGAACCATAGAATCATTAAGGTTGGAAAAGACCACTAAGATAGTCTAGTCCAGCCATCCCCACCATGCCCACTAACTATGTCCCTCAGTGACACATCTACATTTCTTGAACACCTCCAGCGATGGCAACTCCAACACCTCCCTTTGCCAACACCGCAGCCTGTGCCAATGCATTGCCACTCTTCCTTAGAAGTAATTCCTCCTAATATCCAACTCGAACCTCTCTTGGCACAACTTCAGGCCATTACCTCTTTTCCTAAATAGATCAGTGCGGACTAGTGCCAGGATAGGCAAATTGGGGTGAGCAAGGAAGAAACCTCCCAGCAAAACCCAGAAGCGCTGGGGCTCAGGAGGAGGCAGGAGGTGTCATGTTGTTGGCGTGAAAAGGGATTTAGCTGTAAGATCAAGGTAAGAGCAGATTTGGACAAAGACCTATAAATGAAATGATAAACTGTACAAAAATACTGGATTCATCTACAGGGCTTGATATTCTCAACACATAGCCAGTGCTATGACAAAGTGAACTGGAAAAAAAAGCAAACTTAACTGTACTTGTCTCAAGATGCACATTTCTCACATTTAAACAAAGCAGCATTTTACCATAAAAAGCCTGCATCAGCTTTTCTTTCCTCTTCCACAGTCCACAAGGAGTTAAAATGAAAATTAAAAGTAGTCCTTGCTAAGGGACTGTGGAACCAGCGACGCTGAAGTTATTGAGTGCAAAGGGTTCGTAATGGGCCAGGCTGAAAGGAAGTCAACTGGAGTTTCCAGATTCACACAATTTCTGCAGGATGGATCTTCTTCCAAGGAAGTGTTTGTAGACCTATAATCAGACTAAATTATGGATAACAGAGGGAACTATTTCTTCCTGGAAAAGTACCAAAATAAAAGGAAAAAGACTTATGAAAATATTTCTAATAAATGTATGAAAATCTATTTTTCTACACTTTATCTGTGAACATATCTTGGCATGAAGAATGTATGACACCAAGAGCAGTTGTTGTGTTTATTAAGCTTATATAAACATAAATCTATATATACATACACAGATAGAAACCAACATTTAATTAGAAAGACACACAGTCAAATTAAAAGCGAACAATGTACAAGATCTAAGTTACCACTGCTATTCCTCTGCCTCTTGTGGGGATTTCCTGGCTCAGAAAAATATACAAAACAACCCCCGTACTTTATTCACTACAATATATTGCTGGTAAACCCGAGGGAACCTACAAGGCATTTCCACAACTCCCCAGATTGCTCAAAGCAACTGTGTTTAACAGATATTCCCTGTCCTCACAAAATGGTGTGCTTGAAAAAATTGTCCACAGTCCCTCCAACAGTCCGAACCTCCTTAAGCCAGGGAAACCCAGGCTAGTTTTTGTTTATTGTCAGCCATTATCACCATATATAACAAAAACGTTTGGATATTTCCTGGCAACTGGCCCCACGCCGCATTTACAAGCCCACACCATTTTGCAAATAGATGGCAAGATATTTATTGCAACCCATCCAAAGGTTCTTGACTGTTGACTCAATATCTGCTTCCCGCACGCTGCTGAGCGTTTACATAAGACGACTGCTTTTAATCTTAATGTATTTGCTTTAGACGTGCCCTGACAACCACTTAGAAAAGTGGCATTTTCCTGACAAAATGAATCATTCGCCTTCTACCGCTAAGTTGCAGATCTTTGTTACCAAAATAGAAAGGATAAAACATGCCTTAGGAGGTCTCTTCCGCTGCCTTGAAATTCTAGGAAGCAGATACGGTCAATTTGAAAAATTCCATGATGCAAAACAAAAAGTGACATGATTTTCAGAAGCATGTACTCATAATGGAAATGAAATATCACGGCAAATGGACTGCAAGAGGAAGAATAAAGCACGGGGTTCAATAATTGATTTCTAATTCAAAGTGCTAAAACCACTTTATGCTCAGAAAAACTTTCTGTCATGCTAAAGTAATGAGAGGCCTTTCCTTGGTTGGAGGAATGAAAAAGAAATGAAACCAAAATGCTGACCTGACTCCTTAGTATTACACTTCTTTGTGAACAAATTTCAACTTTTTTATTGTTATGTGGAGTTCTATGTTTGGCCTGAAGAAGGGGAAACAAAGGAAAAGAAAATAACCACAATCATTCTCAAAGCAAGAACCCATTAAAGTCTGAAACATAATGGATAAATCCCTTCTAAAGATCAGAATTTGCTTTCCAGTCCTATAACCCAATTCCCACTACTTCCACTTGACAGCTCAGTGCTGAACCCTTCCTCATCCAAAACGTCCATATTAGCCTCGTCCTCCCCCAGCTCTTCATGTCCTTTCCCACTATTAACCACTTTTGCTTTTTCAGCCTTGACCTTCGCAAGGCTACTCCTTCTTTTTTCTATTTCATTTCTGTGCCTCCCTTATCCACCATGAGTTCTCCCCACATGTCCACCAAAGTTCAGATCTGGGTGTCTTGCCTTTTCTCTGCCCATCCTCTTCCTGGATCTGAGCAAATCACGGCACCTTTATGCTGACAACTCCACTTTTGAGCTTGCTTAAGGTGAAATGAATCTGAAATTTCGTGGAGGCACCACGTGTGCATTCTGTAACCCTACAGCGGAACGATCACTTCACTCTCCATCCTCCCCTGAGGTTCCCTCCCCATCTTTCCGGACCTTTTTGGCTTGACAGGAGTTGCACTACTTCTATTTTGCAAATTAAAAAACTGAAGAGGAACACGATTTCTTCTTATGACCTTTAAGTCATCTCTTATATGTTTTCCAAATGGCCCTGATGACAATCACGTTCCTCTTCAAACCTTGGCAAAATACTGCTTTTTGGCTATTTCCTTCCCTTGTTCTTCCATTGCCCATTTCATTAAGCCCCTGCATTTACTGCTTTTGACAACACAGATTTTTACCCGCAGAAGATGTAATTACAGCTCCTCACCTACATTTTCTATCAGCTGGGGATACGCAGCACCGCTTGCCAGCTTGCTGTATTCACCTTCAAGCTTTCTGGCTTTTATAGACAGCATTATTCCTAAGTATGTAATCTTTTTTCTCTTAAAAAAATCCCACACCAATGTTTCTCCGTTATAATACCACAAATCACTGTTATTAGTCAGCAGCATAAATGTCCACCAAGTGACAAATGCACTTCTGTTTTTTTCCCTGAAAAACCATTTGCTTTAGAGCACTTTGCTTCTCCTCGCCTATTTCATCTGCAAGTTGAAATACAGTGACCTCTCCATATGGCACTTCCAACATATGGAAA
The DNA here is from genome assembly GCA_016647715.1 of Pavo muticus. NCBI lineage: Eukaryota > Metazoa > Chordata > Aves > Galliformes > Phasianidae > Pavo > Pavo muticus. The sequence goes on from JACDJE010000022.1 coordinate 334,299, forward strand.
AGGAAATAAAGAAACCCAAATGTTTTGTGTAAACCAGAGAGAAATGTCAAAGCATCCTTCAGTTTCAATTTATCTTCTTTGTTCTAGGACCATAATTTAGAAAAATGTAAATGTTCTGAGTTTAGGAAGTGACATTTCTAAAACACTTCTTCAGAACATTGTTTTTGACAGAACGGGCTTTATAGGTCTTCAGTAGTAAGAAGTACTTTTGTGAAGGAAAATACCAGCTACTGATGCTTATCACAGGATCACAGTGCCCGGGTGGGCACACACACACATCTCAGAACAGACCGGCCGATGACAGAGCAAATGCTTCCAGAGAAATTAATGTTTTCCTTTAAAATCCCTCAGGATTTCTTTTCTTAACCAACAATCCCAAAGTATTTCAAATCATTTAGTAACACCAAGTTATTTAACCAAATCACAGCATATAAGGGTACAGCCACAGAGAATTATTTTTTATTTTCCATGACAAAGGGATGTTTGACACCACAAATCTAGACCCACAGATCCACATGGGAATTGCTAAGTCCTGAAAGTTAAAAATAATTTAATAACAAAAACAAGAGGAAAATCATCCTCAGATTCTTCCACCTGATCCTCTGTGGCTTATTGCAGGAGATGCACATATCCTGCTACTTTGCAATATGGTAGCGCCCACAAACAGGTTTACAGGTCTGAAAGTGTTCACTTTCCTGGAGGCACACAAAATCACAGCTTCTCCCCAGAGTGTCGGGCTCCCATTCCAAGCCAGGAAACGGCCATCTCATATACCAACTTCCTTCCAGATCGAGCGTCCAAGGTGGCCAAGCTGGACACGCCGGAAGAATTCCCAAAGCATGGCATTTTCAACAACACAAAAGCCTTTCTTGTCATGCACTCTATAGCTGGGGGGAAAAAAGAAAAAAAAAAAGGTCCTGGTGGCCACACAAGCAGATGATGTTAGGGGTTACAATCCAAGCAGCAAGGTTGTTGGGAAGAGCCATTCAACTGGTTTCTCCTGCCCAAACAATGTGGGAAAGACAGGAGCGGCCAAAAACCCAACCAGCCCCAAGTAGGAGGCAGCTGCATCCCAGGGACCTCACTCCATCAGGAAAGTAGCAAAAAAGCAACAGGAACGAAGACTGCAGGACACTTATTCAGTTACCACAAGCAGTGTTTCTCCATCTTCTACAAGAGCATTGTGACTATATGGTTTGTAGCTCACTCGATGTTTTGGACATAGGTCTTCCTATTAGTGAAGTTCCTCTGCAGCAGTGTCCTGCAGCTGTATGTAGCTGCATTCCCTCCTTCTCGTAGTCAGATATTAGAAATGAGGTCTTCTCTGGGCAGAAACACACCAGTTCTGGTCCTTCCAACACACGCATGCTGCTCCATGCAATTCTTGCTGTTCCTACAAGAGCACCTCAGGCTAATAAAAACTGCAGGTGTACACGGACCAGAAGAAATCATCCTTACTAATAAACTCAGCATTTTTAACATTAAAAAAAATCAATGAAAATAAAGATGTTCCATCTTCTACTGTCACTGGTCAGGGTACTTCACCAGGTCTTTCCCCATCACATCATCCAGGGTTGATCCATCCTCCCCAGCTGCTCCCAGAAGCACACCAACGCACTGTCCCGTGCTGAACTGGGAAGCCTGGATGCACTGTGTGTCCCCATCTGCTCTGTTTCCAGGTGAGCTCAGCTCCCACCTGACAGCATGGCTAGGGGTCCTGAGGCAGGAGATGGCTGGGCACAGCAACCCAGGGCTGGAGCTGCCAGCTGAGAGACTGCCAAAAGTCTCTGGAATGCACCTTCAGTATTGTCATTGCCCTTACACACAGCAACTGTGAAATTCCTGCTAATTATGCCCTTTCACCCAACCCACTTCTATACAAAATTTCAGTATCTGAGGTGGATTAAAAACAGAGAAGAAAAGCAGGAGGGAATCTGCACATTTTGCCTCCTGGATAACTCCTTGTACAAAAGCCAACTCTGTTCTGATTCTCTCCACTATTTTTCTCTTTCTTTCCTTTCTTCTTCAACTTCTCTTCTGCAATCTTCCTTTTGTTTCTCTCTGCAAGAAGAGGAATCAGGTTAGGAAAAAGGAAAGATGGAGAATGCCGATCTACATCGCTTCATATCTTCAAAACCGTGGAGGTAAAATGATAGGGCGTGGGGAGGGAATGGAGCCCTGAGGCTTTGCTTTTCCAAAGATGACTTTCTTTTTCCTTCTGTTTCATGACTGGAGGAGGTATGACAGAGTAAGAGAACTGCTGGAATTTGGAAAATATTGAAAAAGGAGTCACATGCAACTACAATTATTTGGAGAACAGGAGGCAAATGCTAAAGAAAAATAAACCCCCAATGCATAGACTATGGCTTCTTTCCAGGGGGAAAATGCTTTGCTAAGTCTGAATCAAATCTATTTACTTTTTCGTGTGAATTCAAGCGTGGATTTCCTATAAAATTCACAAATATGCATCTCAAATACAGTGGTGCACACTAGTTTAGACACATTACAGAAACACATTTTATTGGAAGAGGAAAGACATTGAGTTCTGTTTCCTGAAAGATGCCAAGGAATCAGACAGAAGTAACAGCGTGACCCGAATACTGTAACTAACAATGTTAACATGTTCTTGCTTGTTTTGCTTACACAGATATTTGAAACTACAATAACCCAGACTAAAAGAGACCACGGCAACCTGCACTGCTGTCTGGAACAAGATTCAGTTCTGGTTCAGAAGACAAGACCTCAAAAATAAAGATGCGAAAACATGAACGTGCCTGGGAGCTGAAACAACACTTTTTGTCCTTGCAGCATTTGAGCCATTTTCCAGGTACCCGAGCAGAAGGCGCTGCACCAGAAGCTGCCAACAGAGATCCTCGTTTCTGTCTGCACAATGGCTAGCAAGTCCTTGCCTTGTCACCTTGCAAAAACCAGAGCAGAACTGGGGCTCTTAACAACACTGAGTGCAAGCACAGAAAGTGAGGGCATACTCATTTGCAGAGCAAATAACAAACGTGTTTGTTTTTTAAAGAAAACAATACCTGATCATTTTTTTCACCAACCAAACAAGTTAAAATATTTTCCATCTGCTTTTAGGTCATTTAAACTAAAGGTTTCCTTCACTAAGACAAAGTCTTCAGCAGGAACAGGCGATGCACTTCATTCCTGACATTTCCAGGAAGACACAGGAAGCAAGAGGAAATCACTACTGTTTCTGCCTCCTGACAGGGCTGTTGGGATATCAGAAAATGGCCTGAAAAGGATTTCTACTGAATGGGATTTGTGCTTGGATCTCTCTGCAGTTGAGAAGTTCCATGAAAAGCCAATGAAGCTGAGCTGGGGCTCCCCTCGCCCCGGGTTAACTGCACTGCTAACTGCCTCGCATTTCCTTATTTTGGTTTGTTTTAAATCACTACATAATGTATCACAGAACCATTAAGGTTGGAAAAGACCTCTCAGATCACCCAGTCCAACCCCAACCCACCCCCACCATGCCCACTAACCATGTCCCTCAGTGCCACATCTCCACACTTCTTGAACCTCCACGGGGACAGTGACTCCACCACTTCCCTGGGCAGCCCGTGCCAATGCATCACCAAAAGGGACAGGAGAAATGTAAAAAGCAAGTATTTCTAAATACAAAATAAAAATAGATGCAGTTCTGGCTGATCTTACAAGCACACTGCATTCTCCACGTCTGCAGCACTCAAAATCCGCCTAAGTAAACTTCAAGGGATGAGCGAGACAAGAAGTTACTTTCCTCCTGCTTTCATTACCCAGCACTACAAGCAGACCCATATATACAATGTAACTGTACACATACAAAAGCAGCAGCACACCAGTGAGCACTTCATTAATTAAAAGCCAGAAAAGGAAGTTTGCTAAACGAAGCAAATGTTCTTATCACTCCTATCTATATTCATTAAAACTGACAGGAAACCAAATATCACCATCTGTCTCCTTGCAATAAAGGCACTAAAAACAGCTCCAGGGTAGAAGAATAATATAAAAGTTTAAAACTGCAGGTTTTCAAGTTTTAGCTTTAAACGGACAGAGAGAGAAAGTGATGTCAGGAGGAGGAGAAGAAAGGACTGCAAAAGGAACTGCGAATTTGCTCCTTGGACACCCCACCAAACACAGGGTGAGCCCTGAGTTTGCTGCAGGTCTGCCATTCAGCTCAGTGCTCAGCAAAGAGATGAGCACTGCAGCACTGCTCTCCTCAGAAATACGTGCTAACAAGAACAGTCGGAAGATTGCATTCCACTCCACAGACTGCGAAGTTTCGGCTGTTTTAATGCTCAAGTCAGTCCCAGGAAGCACCCTGGTAGTTTTGCTGCCTACTGACACCCTGTGTTTGTACGTACAAGTGAGCAATTTTTTAAATTGTTCCCGTAATTGGATTTTGCTTGCAAGGCAGCCACTCGGCATAAAAAAGCTGAATAGGATCTCATGAACGAAAGAACGGCAGAGTTACTAACTTAGACGTGGAAAAAGCACTACAGTTCCCAGCAGCAGCTGCAGAGGTGAACCGAAGGTCGCCGATTTAAGGCAGTTTCCAGCAGTTCTGCAATCCCTGCCTTCCAGCAACTGCAGTCTTTCGCATCCTACCTTCTAGCGATTGCAATGTTTGGCACTGCAGGAGAAAAAGCAGATCTTTAAAGACAGAAATGAAGCACTGTCAGGATTTTAAGCAGTTGAGCCCTCGGAACACCGTAACTACACACTGCTAATTCAGCAGAATGCCCCATCTGCATTTTGCATAGCAATGACAAGTGCTTCCAGTTCACTTCCACGCTGCAAAAAACACTCGCTCTGCATTCTCCCTTGTTAAGACTAAATAAGGTTGAAGTTATTTAAGGCTGAGATAAACCCACAAAACAATTCACTGCCACCCCAGTACCGGGGCACGTATGGTGCAGGGCAGCTCCTGCAACACCTCCAGGAAGTGCAGCTGGGCTGGGATGGGAGGAGTGATGGAGCCAACAACCAGATCGAAGGAGTATGGATTTTTACCCTCATGTTCCCCCGGACCGGTACTGTTTAGATACATGTATATTTCTTTTAGTAGTTTAATTTTCCTTCCTGCAAAACAATAATTCATACACATTAAAAGGCTCATTAATATTCCATGGGAATGCTTTTTCAGACTCAATACAATTACAACAGAGCAATTACAATCCTTCTGTTAATACTTCAACAATACTAACAGATCCATTAACAGCCCTGCACAAGTATGAGAGACATTAAAGAAACAAAGCGTACCACTTCTGCTTACTAGAGAAACCTCAACAAAATTATACAGGGTAATAAAGTCTCTGTGTAAAAAGTTAATGTAAACCAATGCACAAATTGGCCATCAGTTTCCTCTTTGATTCCGAGGAATCTTTTTCTAAAAGCAAATCAATGAGGATATTGGAATAGCACAATTCATTACCCTCAGGATGAAACTCAACGGTAAATTCTCTAGCATGTTACATTTAAGGCAGGTGTATGGTCTATACATAGAGATGCGATGCATCCAACTGCTCATCCATCCCAATGAAAGCATCTGGATGCTCAACAATGAATTCCGAATGCTTGCAGGCAAGTGCTGAGATGAGAAAAGGCAAAACCATCTGAAAAAACTTCCTCTGGGTGCTTTCAGAATGCAACCTCCAGACAGAAGCTGGAGGATTTTTCTTCTTAAGGGGGCTGTATTACTTCTCAGATGAAAGAAACAATTCTTTTGCTGGGTATATGCCCACCGATGAAGCTATTCATTCTATAAGCTACAGAAAGAATACAGAGCTGCCCTTTAAGCTCTTCTTCCTACAGAGCACCCACTTCTCTCTGGGTGCACCAAAGCCCTGGTGCATAGGATTACGTCCACGGTGTTTCAATTCAGGATGCTTTTTCCCCTTTTGTACTCAAACACACCATCCTCTCCATCCCGGTACACGCAGTAAAACCCAAATTTGTCAGGTTTGACACCAGTTCACAATGTGACTTATCTTGGTGAGCAACCGCTGTCACACCCCCTCAAAAGAACTATTCCTGAATTCACTTTAGACAGTTAGTAACAGCTTCCCTTATATCTCTGCAAGGCTAAAAATGTTCTGCAGCGCACTGATCATTGTGCTTGCTGCTCCACAGCATTAAAAACCAACTCAAGTCCACCCTAAACGCACCCTTTAATCCATACAAAGACAAAATAATGTATTGCTATTTATACTGCTCTAAGTATTTTCAAGTCACTGTGTAGATAGCCTTAACAGCAGTGACTGCAGAAAGTCAGGGCTGGTTTGCCATACACCAAAACTCAGCACAAATACTGAAAAACCAAGCATGAATGGACCGAGTCTGGGAGAAGCACAGCAATCTTACGAGCCTTCAACAAAGGTCTGCAGAACATCTTCCCTTCACATACAGTGCTTCCTTTTCATTAGTTTGAATGGACAGATGCTTACAGACCAAGATACTCCACAGCTTCTATGGGTTTCTTTGACCACTGCCATTCCCTTATTCCATAACAGAAGCCTATCAACACCTTAAGCTCAGCTCCACGTGTTTATTTGCTCTCACTTCACTCCACTTTACACACTACCCATTACTTTTAATGGTTTTTTCCACCTCTTTTATCCCCCTATCACTACCATGGTCCTTTAGAGAAAGACAAGGCCATTAAGTGCCACACAACTGCCACCTCAGCATTATGGATTAGGAAGCTGATTCAGACAATCCTGGGAACACCATAAAGGAACACCCCCTTCAAGGTATGCCATGTTCTTTTCCAAAGTCATTTTCCCAGAGACACAGCAAAACACTCCGGCTTTGTGGTTGGAGCAGGGTGGAGGAGAAGGTTGTTGTTATTTTAGAAAACAATATTAAAGCTTGATTACCAGATCCTCAGCTTTGGCCACTGGAAATCCCCACTTCAAACACCAGCTGTTGGGGAAACTGCCATTATTTGGTTCATTCCATCTAAAATTTACTTAAAAATAAAGATTCCAAGGAAAGAGCAGGAAGTTTCCTCAAAGAAAACAACAGGGGCTGACACAGGCAGCTGCGTACACACAGGTTGCTGCCCTCCAGCAAGTGGGGTTTGGGGGCTCCAATCCACCATCAGTAATTCAATAATCACATTTATTTCTCTTTATCATAAGACAAGCACAATTTCTAGGACAGGCTGCTTGTTTATGTCCTTTCAAAAGATCTTTCTAAGTGAGAAAAAAAGAACCAAAATGCACAGTGAGGCGCAGGGGTTCAAAATGTGCAGTAAACACTTCTGAAAGCAATGCTCTCATCTGGGAGAACTGCAGCAGATGTTTATCGGGAGCTACTGCAACAGTTAATCCAGCTTCCAGTCAGATTAACTCTTTGCTGTTGGAAACGAGACTTTTGGGGCATGCAGTCTGCAGAAAACAATGTTGCTGACAACAAGGAGTTAACCAAAGGAAGGAAAAAACAAGCTCCAAAGCCAACCAAATAAAGCAAGGTCTGGCCCAAAAACATGAACAGGTGTATGTGTGGGTGGGAGTGTGGGGGGAAAACATTTAAACAAAGCCTCCACTGACATTCTGGTCACTGAAGAGGGTACACTGGAGATGTGTCAAACGGTATTTTTTGAGCAATTCAGCAAATAATGGATGATGGATTTCATTTTTTTGGAGAGGACAGGAATCACTGTTTTTGATCTTGCTTTCCAAAGTGCAGTACTAATGCATCACAGCAACAACTCAGAGGTTGTTCTATTTAAAGATGTCATGAGTAAGAATGAAAACTGGAAGGTACCAAACTGGATCATTCAGTAATAATTCAGCAGCTCAGAAACACTACAGTACTTCAAAATACTAGCACAGTACTAAAAATCTACCTTAGTTGCCCAAACATCACATTATGGCAGACTAAACTGTTTTTCTCTTTTATTAAAACTGAATAATTTAATGGCAGTTCATTTTTTTAATGTAACTAATTATAGTACCCATGGATGTAAGCTGGTTTTCATACCTTAAAGGTACAGCTGCAAATCACATTGCTGGAATCTTCATTACTTTATGGGACCAAATTGAGTCGACGTGCACAACCTTTCTCAAAGGCAAGCACGGGGCTGGTTGGTCACACCCTCTGAACCATTCCTCCTTGCTTCTAATTTTGACTCGTGGGTCCCATGAAAGCAGAGGGAGAAGTTCTGCCTCCCCTCTACCACCCCGAAGATAGGGAGCAGGAAGGGAACTGCTCCACAGCCACGCTACCCTCCGCTGCACATGGGATTTTGTGATTTCAGCTCTGCCCCTGCACACAGATTTCAGCTTGGCATGTTCCAGCTGCAACAACAGAACAGGTCACTCATTCTGCAAACTCTGTTCATAACTTCCTTCCTGACTGAAGAAAATACCAGTCTGTTATTTTGTTAGCCCAAACAAAGAGAAAAACAAATGCCACTTTGTCCAGCGTCAAGACAACCTACAAAGGTTCTGTTTACTAATTGTTAGGCTGAACAATAAACAAATGAACAGCTTCAGGGAGTCCTTATGACCCTGCAGTATCTCTGCTGCTGATGCAGAACGGGTCAGAACTCTCCAGTTTTATTCTTGGCATTACCCTCAAAGCAACATCAAGGATTATCAGCCTCTTTGTGTCTGATGCAGAGATCACTGCTATTTATTCATGAAAATGTTGATCAACACATCTCTGGTTCTAAAGAGAGAGGTGACCACGCAGCCATGTGCCAGCAATTCCTCTCTACCTTCATGCCTGCATGGAGACTGCCAGCATACTGCCTACCTGAAGCTTAGTTGGGGTTTTATCCCCTAGATATCAAACATCATGAAACCACACATCTAATATCATATACCACAACAAGGTTCTGTTTCTCATATTTTTGGCATTCCACAGGAGAATACTGACACTCCATTCTGCGAGTCCAGCCAGGAATACCTTCTGTTCATAGCTTCAACGTTAATGGTAAATTTTGCACATTAACAGTACAAAGTATGACTTAAATCAAACCTTAAACATAAATGTAGAAGTAATTTAAACTGGTGAACTGGAAACAACAATTTAAATAATTCCTTTTTGCAAATACAGTTCTCTTAAAGAACTGTTTGCTTTCAATGGTTGTTAGCTCTTGCTGATTAGGTAAATAAACTACATACATCTACTTAAGTTATTATGAAGCTTAATATACTCTAGATGTTTTATTTTTACATTTTATTAAGCAGACAATTTACTAGGCAATTATTTTTTTTAATGTGATTCCTAAGTGCTTGAGAAATATTTAATATGTCTTAAAGCACCTTTTATCATGGTGATCCTTCCCATTTTCTAGAAGGCCAACCCAAGGATTGATTCTTTTTCCACCAGACCAAGGGAGCTCCAGGATAGCAGGATTGCCCTCCCCTATACCAACCACCACCTGTTGCATGGAACTCTTCACTCTGGCTCAGCAATGAGAACAATTTGCACTATCAGGGAGAGAGCAGTTAGCAATGAAGGCTGCCTGCCAGGAGGCAGCAGAACACTGGAAGAACTGCTGGTGCAGGAACAAGGAGGTTTTGCTGGGTGCTTTTATCAAGATGCCAACTTCACGTTCATCTGACTTCGCCTAATAAAATCCCCAAATAAAAGTAACACACAGAAAACCAACTGCTGTCCTTCACAGGAACGTGGCTCACTTTGGGAATGGCTTCAATTACTCCACCGTGAATAACAAGTTCAAGGTACTCAAGGAAAAGGGTTTTAAAAATACATGCGTACATCTCAAGCATCCGTCAGTACAGCTGCCTTTATGCTGCATCTCTCCTCTTTCTGCCTATATACTACTCTATGTCTAACTGAATCATCATGCACCGATTTCCAAGTTGTACAATTCCTGATCTCTGGTTTGAGCACTCATTCCTTAATAATGTGCATCGAAATCTGCAGCGTGTTCTGCCAACAGTGCTTGTCATGAGTGTCCCAGAATGATTCCCGAGCACTGAATACTGCACAGATGTGCAGCCAGGCTGAGGATTTACACACTGCACAGCTTCTGCCCTAAGGAACAGAGCCAGATCTAAAAAGCTTCTGAGTCAAGACAAGAGGCATGCAAGAAGCAGAAGGAGAAGCACAGAATGAATTTTAAGTCTTTTCATGGTCTCTCCCCACTGTGCCCATTCTTCATTCCTACTACACACTACTCATGCCCCAGGCTGATCCATGATGCAAGATCTTATTTTTCAGAGAGCAGATCCATTTCTTGCCCAGTCTGGGAGAGGAAGAAAGTGTGTTTACTTTGTGCTGCATTCAACCCAACACAACAGCATCCTGTAACAACATGGTGTGATGGTCTCTGAGAGGGGGGGCTCTCAAAAACCAACGGTGAAGGACGTCTTGACATTACTGAGCAAGGCGCAGACTCTGAAGATAATGATGCTTAGTTAAGTCACATCCCACTAATGACCATTCCCGAGCCTCGCAGCATGGGGTGAGGGGCAGAATGCATAGTGCTAGAGGAAAATCAAAAATAGTACAGACAAGTTTGGTACAGGTCACCTTATAAAATGCTGACTGAAAGCCTAACAATTGCTAAAGGGGTGACCACTATCAGACCTATGGAGGAGGCCTGGGGTGGATAAGCCAGCATGGAGAAACCTGCAGTTCTGATGATGAGCCCTGGAGCTGCCAGCATCCATCCTGCTGTAAGTCTTCTTCTTTAGCTTTGGGAACTGAACCCTGCTGTCTGAAAGGCATGGATCTGTGCCAGGGGAGGGCCATGTGGGGGGTTAGGGACAAGGTCTGCACCAGAGGGCGGTGGGCATGGAACAGGCTGCCCAGGGCACTGGGCACAGCCCTGAGCTGCTGGAGTTCACAGAATGTTTGAACACTGCTCTCAGCCATATGGTTTGGGTGGCTCTGTGTGGAGCCAGGAGTTGGACTCCATGATCCTTGTAGGTCCCTTCCAAATGGGATATTCCATGATTGTATGACACAAATGAGCAGAACCCAACCACAGGTCTTGCTGCCTGGAGAGAAGATACCCAAGGAGACTGTAGAGTGGGAGCGAGGTAGGCCGGAACTAGGCCAGGGAACTGCTGGGAGCAAGCAGCCATTCGAAAACAAAACAGAAAGAAGGCTTTATTCCAAAAACCATCTTAATCTCCTGCACACATTTCTCAATGCTCCCAACACCTCATCCAGTCCATGAATTAACCAGTCTGAGCCAAATGGTTGTTGTGTGCCCAGCTCCTAGTGCCCCACATGCTCCCATCTGCCTGCATGAGGCAGGACCCGGGACCCAGAAGGCCGCAGTGATGGAAATCCATGCTTCATACACACAGTTACTGCAACAAGAGGGCTATAAAAATCCTTGTACCGCTTACATTATTTCTCCCCTTTGAGGAACTCTGCCACCTGGAAATGTTATACATTGTACTTTGTACGGATGGCACTGGTGGTAACGTTACAGCTCAGGAATCACACATCTTTACAAACAGTAGATTAATTTTTCTCTGCGTAATCAAAACAGTCATTTAAAAACAAACATGACGTGTAATTGTCATCAGAAGTTTTCAAACCTAACACTGCGTGTGTTTACAGATAAAAATTATACTTCTGAAGCAAGCATTACTGCTATCAGTGAAAACTGCTATTGTTGATCGCATCGCTATCTCGCAGGCATCGCTCCCTCAAAGAACTCCATAACCCCTCGAGCTCTACCAAGAACACATTCTCTCTCCATCCAATTAAGTCACAAATGGGAAAAAAAAAAAAAAGAACATCTCTTGAAACTCTAATCTGCAAACATTCAGATACAGAGGTAGGCAATAGATAAGAAATTCAGAGACTTTCTTAGAATCACAGAATGGTATGGCTTGGAAGGGATCTTAAAGCCCATCCAGTTCCAACTCCCTGCCATGGGCTGGGTGCCCCCCACCAGCTCAGGCTGCCCAGGGCTTATCCAACCTGGCCTTGAGCACCTCCAGGGATGGGGCACCCACAGCTCTCTGGGCAGAAGTACCAGGGCCTCACCGCGCTCTGGGTAAAGAATGTCCTCCTAACATCTAACCTAAATATTCCCTCTTTGAGTTTAAAACCATTCCCAAATTGGTCCCACCACTGTTTGTATTTCCACTCCAATAATTCTATGAGTAGATATCAAACAGACACAGAGTTACTTTTGCTGTTTTCTTGGGATGCTCTGCATGCCATACATACCTTGTTTTTATAGATAGATAAATATATGTTATATGTTATACATACATATCACATATGCTTGTATATATTATATATACGCACATAAAATATGAAAACATTTTATATATATTATAAAAGCCACATGAAATCAAAATAGGATAATGTGACAGTGACATGAAATCAAAATAGGATAAAATGTACCCAGGGTTATTTCTCCTTTTGAAAAGTCCTTATTGAGCTGCAACTAGATTAACGTTGAAAGTACATACTGCTTATATACATATTTCTGTACTTACACATTTCACAGTTAACATATTATTTACACGCAGCTATCCTCATCTCTCCTATCCACCTGCCCACAACCGCTGATCACAAAGCACAGCAGTCTCAGCCACCCACACACCCATCTCCCGCAGCTCAGGGGACGTGAGGAGCTCCGTGCAGCACTGCACTCTGCCTGTATGTTGCTGAGACAAACCCCTGCCTTGCAACAGGTGCAGCAAAATGGGGGTTTTTAGGCCTAGCAGCAGGCCCAGCTCTGTGAGCATCCCTCTGTCTCTAAGGGAATGGCAAAGGGGTTAATGGCATCAAGAGCGACGGCACCGCTCATCCCAACCCAAACTCATCCAAACACAATTTGCTAAACTGGGGCACTGAAATGCTTCAGTAACAATTTTATTAAAAATAACAATAATAATTATTAGGCACTGATTTCCAAACAGGCATTTTTATCTAAATTTCCCACTCTTAGCTTCTATCACCCAATTGATTACATGAATGCACCATTCCAGCACTGCTTCAGGAGGTACTGTGGCGTGCTGACATTTCTTGCTAACAGTGAGCTGGAACAGAAAGTAAATGTAGCTGTGGTGCTGCTGAGCTCACAGTGCAAAGGAAAGTTGCAGAATGTAACAGCAGAACACATCTCGATCACAGAACATATCTCCATCAGACATAACTTGTTTTTCCTCTCCATGAAAATGTGAGGAAATGCAGAACTCAGAAAGATGGGTGCGATTTTAATAAGAAACGTCAAGGATGGGCGACTATAAAACGCTCCGTGAATAAAAAAGGGGAGAGCGGATGCCAGGAAATAACGCACAGCCAAATCTGTCCCTGAGATGCGCATCAGAGGAGAGACTGACGAGAGAAAAGCGGAGCGCACGGAACTTCCTATTTGCTATTTTGAACGGAAGGCGGACGCGCAGAGCTCGGTCACAGCCCACTTCCGACGGCCGCGAACTGTCACCGCGAGCGGGGGGGGAGTGGGGGGGTCGGACGGGGCGGTCAATGAGCGCTCCACGGGCGCCGGGGCAGAGCCGCGCAACGAAGAGCCCCTTCGGAAACCAAATAAGAACACGAGGAATGGGAAGACGAGCGCGCTGAATGCGAACACAGCACTGCGTTCCCACGCCGCCGCGCTGCGCGTCCGGTTGCGCGGCCACCCCGCCCTGCGCGCCCCGGAGGTGGGTGGATAAATGGAAAAAATTGTGTGTGGGGGGGGGGGGGG
>JACDJE010000022.1:348651-437012 GCA_016647715.1 Pavo muticus
TTTTTTTTTTAAATTATTAGTACATTAAAGCACAATCTGGGGACTATTTTACCATGCCAGTGCCCAGCTCATCTTTGGGAATCCCAACAGAGAAGGGGATGGAAACACCATCACATCCCCCAGCTACAGCCTGAGGCTCACAAGTGCTCACTCAGCCCCACTTCTTTCCAACAGAGAGACATAAAAACTGAACTGCTACCATCCAATCCACCTTAGGAACGCCAGCTGCAAACCCAGAGCTGTGCAGGCCACAGCTTCACTCCAGCACACTGAGCTTTGTGCTCTACCACTACTGGGAAATCAACAGCAAAAAAAAAAAAATCATTTTCTTATTATTAACTTGAGTTCAACAACTTTGGAAGCAAGTATCCGCTTTGCTAAAACTGCTCTGCCCTCATCTGGCCCCACGTGCAGTGCTGCATCCAAGCCTGGAGCCCTCAGCACAGGAAGGGCACAGAGCTGTGGGTGCCCCATCCCTGGAGGTGCTGAAGGCCGGGTTGGATGGAGCCCTGGGCAGCCTGAGCTGGTGGGGGGCACCCAGCGCATGGCAGGGGGTTGAAATGGATGGGCTTTAAGATCCCTTCCAACTCCAAACCACGCTATGATTCTATGAAAATTACTAAATCACATTCGCTGAAAACTCCTGCCCCAACAAGCCCCATTATTAATTAGCTCAGTGTGTGCTAATACAGGCTACCACACGCCATGAGGTGGTAGAGCTGATACCGACACAAGTCCCGATGCTGACTTACAGCAGGAAGCAGCTCCTCAGCAGCTCAGCACACACGGATCTGGAAGGTGCCCCATGAGCCAAGCAGCCGGCAGAGCCCCAGCCGCAGTGACTGTGACACCTCTCCCAGCCCTGGCATCTGCAACCATCAATGAAGTGACTCAGCAAATTAATAAAATATATATCACGAAGCATACATTTTTATTAAAGAATAGTTTCGTGATAACCAAGTAACGTGGATGCTTCCAAGCATAAGATTAAATTATATGCTGAGCAAATCTGGCGTTTTGTGATAAACTGCAAAAATAGTCCTTGCAACTGAGGAAGAACATTGCTGACATCGTCCATAAACATGTTTTATAAAGCATAACCAAAAGTAACAAAAAAAAGTCACTGAAGTGATGGTTGGAAAATTCACAACCATATCCACTTTTGAGACTTCTTCTTGCTCTCCAAGTTATTCCTTCAAATATGTCGCTCGGTGTCAGAAGTTTACAAAACTCTCCCCTCCACCGGCGAATATTAAAGCCAAATTAATTCCTTAACTGATCCGACATCAGCTGTCATTGTTACGGGAATACACAAAGATTCCCAGCACCTCTGTGCTGACAAGGAATGTATGGAAGCACTCAAAGCCCAGTGGCATACCCGACAGACGGATGTCTGCCAGCACCGTCCCCAGATCGGCCCTACTCCTCTGCATCGCCAAATACGTCGTGCTCTCACACAGCCCTCACGTGCTCACAGCCTTGCCAGGTCTTCCAAATATTGCTCTTATAGTAGGACATCCATTGTATCCTGGAATTGTTCTTTCACAGTTGCACCACTTCAGAACTGTACAGAGTCCCTGGGTGTTTTATGTGCCTGAGATACAGAACTCCCATGGACTTCCCAGCTAAACACAGGACACAACGTCTTTCCCATCCTTCTTGCTAACTAATAAGTAATGGAGGCTTAATTCTGAGATGCTGTCATGAAACAAAAATCAAATAGAGCCTGAGTGATATAAAACAGCATTTGTTTCTATTAGATCCATTATGAATTGAATTCCTGTTTTAAAACAAATGACATTTAATAATATATTAAACATGTAAACAGGAACATATTTGCAGTTATAACCTCATCAGCTCTTTCTTACGACATTCATTTTCTCCAAGGCCATCTTCACATTTCAATTTAATCGATTATAGAACATCGCTAAGTTAATAAGCAGACATGGTACCTTAAAAATGGCTTCCTCCCTGGGTAGGCTGCTGTCTTCCTTAACTACAGCAACTTAGATTGGTAACAAAATCAATCTGTTCTCTGGCATATTGTGAGCAACTTGCAGTTTATTGTAAGATGTTCTTTTTCTTCAAGATGCAGTATTTTTATTTGAGAAACACAACCAATTATTCCTGCTTACAAAGGACCATTTGTTTTAAGATTTTACAAATTTTCTGCATGGTGATCATTTCATTTCCAAAGAAAATACCCACAGTGCTACGAATCTTTTCAGCCACCAGAGCACGACTACACGCAGCAGCAATGCATATTTTAGAGAAGCAGCAAACAGGACAAGTTTCAGAACTACACCCACCACCCTCAAGATGAGGCGAGAGCATTTTTCCTTACCATAAATTACCACTGCCTCCTATAAGCAATTATTTAACTTCTAAAATAGCTGCAGCGCAGACAAATTACAAGCTGTAATTACGCAAATGAATCCCTGATACTATATGCACACATGCATATATGTATATCTTCATCTATTCTAAAATGCATCTGTATGCATAATGTTAAGAATTATAATCAAGTATAGTATACCAGGACACATTTACCTTATCTCTCCAGATGACAGTGTTTCTATCCTAAAGATATGAAAATCATTTCAGTAGTCAAAAATGCCCACTGCTGCTCTTCATCCACACGGTACCAGTCCCCTGACCCACTAGCACCTTCCCAGTACCTGAATGCTGGATGTATTGGCAGCATCTTGCATAGCTGGCTGCTTTGGACACAGGACACTGTGCTGGACAGCACTCACGGTCTGATATCTTAAGTCATGCCATGAAAACAGATTTAAATTTGAACATTCCTGAACTATTCTGCCATGCTGTGAAAGGACACCTTGTCAGGTCTTGGTAGGAAAACAACTTCTGCCAAAGGAGCAACTCTTCTGCTCAGTCTCCATCACAACGAGAAGTGCCGCTCTTCTCTTGTTCATACATCAAATTTTTCAGATATTCATCTTAGACACTGGACAACACAGTGGATCTCTAACAGCACCACTGCTTTAAGGTCACTTAACCTCCACACCTCTACGTATGGCTTCTTGTTTGCCCAGGGCTCATACTAGTGCTCACTGAATTAGGGAATGACATAGGAGGTAACAAGACAGAGAGGTCTAAAGGGTGGGTTGGGCAATCTCTGTATGCTCAGTGGTTTGAGTATTTCTTTTATTCACTTCCTAAAATGCCAAATTTACAGCATTCATCATGCAGTGAATATTACATAACAATGATCTCCGGTGACCTTTTACTTAAGTATTCCTTAACATTACTCTTTGCACTCTTACAGGGCTTTAAAATGCCAGATCCCCACATATCTGTGTTTTCCAGGGAAATTGAATAAAAAGATGGCAATCTAATACAGTTGTCTTTTTTCTATGCTGCTTTTCAGTGCTGATAAAATACAGAGCTACAATAAAAAGCCTTGATACTTCCTGATTTAAAGTACAAGAAAAAATGCTATTTTTAAAGCCAAAATCTGTTATAATGATGGGGATGGGGTTGGAGTTTTGGTTTCTATTTTTTTCTTTACTTACAGTGACAATTCTGAATATTGTACATGCACATTCACATCATTTTGCAAAACTGTCAACGCCAGATATGTGCTTCCTTCTTTGAACTATCTCCCTGTGTTGTAACCTTCAGCTAAATTTGAAAATATTTTGGTAAACATAACTGGTGTTTCATGGGTGTAATTTTGAGAGCATAAGGAATTTAAGAAAACAGTTGATACAGTACTAAAATCTAAAACAGGCTTTTAAGAAATTGTCTGCTCTCTCAGCTAAGCAAGCTAGCTGGCTAACCACCTAGAAACGTGGATCTGTAGTCCAGCTGCTTCCTCCTACACTTTCTTCCCAGTACAATCTTTTTGGAGCTACTGAGCTCCTTTTGAAGGCTATTTGCACATTCTATTGTGGTGAAATATCTATTGCATTGGTTATAAAAGATGTTTTCCTTCTCTTAATGCATTTAGCTTATATACCCCCATACTTGTATCTCATTATCCACAATAGACTTGCACTCCAAAAGCAGATTGTCTCAGATACGTAACAGTAATGAATGTCCATGCTTTTCCCAGATAAATAAATAGTTTGAATAAAGCAGTAGAAGTGCTAACGGTGCAACGCATTTCTTAAAAGACAGGTCTGAGAAGGATTTCACTTGGGGATATTATAGGACTATGCAAAATAAGTCCTGCCATCATCTTGAGCTTCCAGTGAAGGACGCATGTCCATTTTTCCACCCCTCTCACCAGAATGCTGCTGTGGAATTGGGACACTCTAGAAATCAGAAAGCTTCTTTTAGGAAAGCCTTGATTAAATTCAGCATTTGTTCTACCATGTTTGTTTCTGCAGCCTTTGGCTCCCAGTTCTCTTACTTTGGCTCCATACTGGCTCCCTCTTGTCTAACAGTCTCTTCATCTCATTCCAAAAAAAAAAAAAACCCTCACACTGATAAAGCAGAAAATTCTGTTCACTTGTTTTTATGCACACCACAGGGGCTGCTAATGCACATTCTGTGATCATTCAGTACTCTTTATCTATAATGAGGATCTTGTTGTAAATGCCCATTTTACAAAACTCCGCCATTACTCACTTAGAAGATACGACCTTCAATTTTACATTTTGAATTTGATTCCACTTCTGTTAGCCCAGTTTTCAAAGTCATCTCAGTTATTTCTGTACAACATCCTGATTCTCTTCTATATTTAGGATGCCTTCCAATTTTGTCATTAGCACAGCCCTGCTACTGATGCCAGGTGATGCACATTAAACAAGTCAGTCTCAATGCTCCACTGGTAACCTCTCTGGCATGCCACACATTTTAGAAAAATATTTCACTTTCATAAACAACTGCCAGTAAATTGATGCAGGAAGAAATAATTCTTCTCAAGCTCTTCTGTCCAGCTGCATCCACTCTACTTTCTTTGCTGCTTCTTACAGCTGGACTAGATGATCTTAGGGGTCTTTTCTAGCCTCAATGATTCTATGATTCTTTAGGCTAAGGGTAAGATAGAATGAAACTCTACCCACGGCTGCTTGCACAAAGATGGAGCCTGGCCTCTGTACCATCAGCACATGATGGTGAGCAGTGTTTTCTGGATCAAGGTCTTTACCACCACTGAGCACAATGAGGAATCAGTTTCCTTCGTGGAGTCACACACGTTTTATAGACACTTCACATTAATATTCAAGAGGAAGACAAAAACCCAACCTCAGCTTGGGTCTTCACTTCTCTGGTAGCTCAGAAAACAAAGGCCTATAATTCTTGGAATCAGCAGACACTGATCTTTAGGAGTCTTGAATTAATTCACAGGAAGCTTCTTAGTATTCCACAAAATACACAACGCCTGCAAGTGCTGAGGGCTGAGTTGAAGCTTTTCTTTGGAGCCAGAAAACACCTGCATTCAAAACAGTGGTTGTTTAGAAACAGAGATTCCCCAGGAAAGGCGCCAGGGGCTGCCGCGCACAGCCCACCTGCCTCTGGCATGCTGGAGCCTTCAGAACCTCTAAGAAATGGTTCTGCCAATAAAAATTGAGTGGCTTACCCATTCTAAGAAGCACTGCCAACAGCACAGGATCAAACCAGAGCATTTGCCTGTACCTGCCTCCCCAGCCCCCAGCACGATCCAGCAACACCTTTGAAGCGGCCTGAGGCCAGCAGGGAGGCCGGGATGAGGCAGCCAGGCCCAACGGCCTCCGCACAGAGCGGCCTCCGGAGCTCAGAGCTGCACATCGCCAAAAGGATGGGATATCTGGTGCCAGACTGCGGAGGACTCGCGCCCAGGCGTGTTCTGCAAACGTTGTGTTTTAATTACAGTTGTGCACAATCAAAGAGGACGCCCTGAAGTTTTGCAGCCGCTCGTCTGAGTGGCGTTACACAACCCTCGCTCCTGGCACACAACCTCCTTCAGCAGTTACATGCCAAAGCTGCATGCGTGCAAGGCAATGTTTCCTTACAACATCAACAGTATAGTCACAGTTACGAACTTCAGTGAGCTTTGTGCTCATTAAATCACAGCTGTTTCCCCTTGGTGAAGCATTAGATCAAACATCACTAAAACTGCCTTTGTTTGTGTACATATATACAAATAGGCTTCTCCTTTTGTTCTGCAAAACAAACTCTTAACAGAAAAGTATTTATATTAAAACTAAGTAGAATTAAATGTCAATTAACAGCTTATAACAGTCTTAAGACAACACTTTAGATGTATCATAATGCCATAATAAACTAACAGCAGAATTGACATTGTTTTGGTTTCAGCTATTGTTTTCTCCTGGAAAGAAACTACCAGTGGATTAGAACACCTGCATGATCCTAAGCATTAACGTCTCAACTGGAAATGCACCTGAACTCCACTGCTTGCTTGTAAGGAGCTCAGATCACCTCATGTCACTTGCCTACCTGTTCATCGCAGCTCTGCAAGTGTGAGGAAGGGTTGGCTTTTATATAATACATATATTAAAGAAGTTACTAGTGCTCCTTGAACTAAAGCAGATGGACCTTTTCCTACTCCTCCAGTCCTTCATAAGGTCTTTGGAACAAAGGTAACACAGATCCCAGCACACTGCAGGCAGCACGCACCATAGGAAATGCTAGGCAGAACTTTCAATTTTGTCTACCCAGGGTGACGATATTGTTCAATGAGGATAATACAAACCTATTCTTCAATGAAAGGTATCTGTTTGTTCCCAAAGCTGCAAAGAATTCAGAAAAAAAAAATGTACCTATTGAAGACAAACCTAGTTAAGATAAGCAACAATCAACATTCTTCATTGCATTCTACAATGACACTCTTTGTGCAGCCCATCTTGCAACATGAATCAGAACAGAAGGTTTTACATGGGCAAATCAGCAAGAACAGCTTAAAATAAGATTGTCCGTCCCTATGTTCCTTTTTGGAAGAGTTTATAAGCTTCAGGAGCTCTAAAAATGCTTCTGCCAAAAAAGATAAATAGGCTTAACCATTTTTAGAAGCACTGACAACACTAATGCTTCAAACCAGACTGCACCTGACGTCCCTTTTGGCGAATACAAGACCTCTAACTCTACAAAAAGCAGCAAGATACTGTTGAAGACTGAACTCTAGAATACGCTGAAGCATCCAATTTCAGTTCATTTGAAGTACATCTACATTACAGTTTACCAACATAGCTCAAAGCTAAGTTCACTTCTACATGAATTTACTTAAGAAAAGTGGCTTGTAGGAGCATTAATCATGTGCTGTGCCACCCAACTTCCACACGCTATGCTACAAGCATTTATCTACCTTTGCAAAAGGAGATAAAACTCAACAGCCAGCTGCATTGCTCTTCTTCCACCATGAACCCAACAAGAAGGTGGCAGCTGGAAGCAGGGTGGGCTATAAGCTCCCTCCATAGGAATTTTACAGCATATGAAACATATGCTGCCCCGTTGTCAGGGCTCAGTGCCTTCTTTTAAAGTTATCTGTCAAAACGTGCAACATATTTAAGATGACAAAAAAAAAAAAAAAGAAGTAATAAGCATTTTAACTTAATTTCATCTGCAGATAGTGCAGGGTAGGGACAAAATGCTAAGCATCTCCAATTTAAGAGGAATATACTTCCAATCTCTTTGGTGAGGGCGCATCTCTGCATTTCCACAGATAAATGGGTTCTAAAGGCACTCGCAACACCTGTCAGCATGTCCCTCAACATGCCCGTGACAGGCAAGCAGCTTCCACCCTGTCCTGAAGACTCACAGATCAACTCACCATTGCAAGTGCTATGAACGAGGTTATGTTTTATTTAAACACAGAAGAAAAAAATCCATCAAGTTTAAAAAAATAAGAAAAATGAAAAAAAAGGGGGGGAAGTAGTTTAACAAGAGCTGTCCTTGGCACAGAAAAGAGCTGAAAAGCAAGAGCTATTCAAGAAGAAACTAGTTTCACCTTGTTTGAACTAGAAACTCTCTATAGGAGTTAAGCAAACAAAGTTATCCTTTCAATAACCCCAACACCTGGAGCACAAGTAACCAGGCAAACAAACACATTCAACAATATTTTGTCCTTCTGTAGCATCTCTCATCTGGGGCACCCAGAATTTTCTGGTTACCATTAGGATGTATTATTTTTGGTTTTACACTCTAACAAAACCAGAATACAGATTTGAGTGCCATGAGAGTTTACGAATTGCTCGACTTAGTCTCCACACATAAAAACTTCAGAGTTCATAAATAATCAGCTGCCCAAAAGTGCCACTTAAACAGCCCTTTAATCATATTAAGTGTCAAAAGTGTCAGAACAAGAAAGCAGAAGTCATTTTAAAAAAATAATCACATTTAACAATAAGATCTGCACAAAACTGTGGAGGTAAAAGATTGATAAATGAGAAGCAGGAGGATGGTGATGCAAGAATAGTAATCAATCATCACTGAAATGACTGCATTTCGCACAGAAAAGTCTTTGCAGACTTCCATGCAGTAGCAAGGCCCTACAACACGATGTTCACAGGAACTCGTTAGGAACTTGTCTTCTCCCTTCTCTGTAATCCAGCACTGTTTAACATACATCCTACTGTGAACACTTCAAACGTCCATAAGGAAAAGAGATGCTGATTATAGGACAGCATTAAAATACAAAAATGATTTTTGTTATGAAATGCTGTTCTGTAATTATAATATTGTGCTTAAATCATTTCTAAACCATGCCTAGAAAGACTGGACATAAATCCTTTTTATTATTATTATTTTTAATAAAGTGCAAAGGGTAAGGGAAAGTAAAAAATTTACTCATGGCAAAACAGTATTTCACGTCTGAAATATTGTTACAATAAGAACATGCCATTTGATTATGTAACATCTGATAAATCAAAATCAAGAGGCACTAAAGCAATGTCAGAAGCTAAGCTATCCCCCTCATTTTTTTCTTTAGACTATTTTTAATCCAGTTCTCATTTTAAAAATTGCTCAGTCGTTGTATTTGCTGAGAACAGTGTATTCTGAATCTGAACCACCACCACCCCACATCTCCACCCACTGAAGAAGAAATCCCATTGCCAAAGCAGTGAACTGGTTGTTTAAAAGCAACTACTGGAAAAGACCAAACTTCCCTTTGGTCCACCAGGCTTCTGGGGGGTAGGAGAAATAAAGTATCTTCAATTTATGGCATAAGTAAGCAAAAACAAGAGGGAGCTGTATTAAATGATTCACTGGAGCATATACAGAGATGGGACTTTACAAGGATAAGTAGAATTTTCTGTATTTATAAGGTAAACCAAAAGGGATGGGAAAACAACAACAACAAAAAAGATACAGTGTGAGGCAAGAGATGCAACATATGAGAACACCTGAGGTTTAATATAATTATCTGTAATTTCTTTACTCCATTGTAACACCTACCTAACTCGTTTATCTGCTTCAAAATTTGTTTAACAATGCTGAATTTAATCCAGAATAAGGGCATTAGAAACATAAGTAATTTCAATTCAGGAAGAAAAGGTTCTACACACACCCACTGGCAGATATTTCAGCAGGCAACGAACATCTTAACAAAAAAAGGCAATTTTTCTTAAAGCTTGTTTTATTATTATTATTTCTAATGTAAAAATAGAAGGAAAAAGTATTTCTGACAACTTCCTAAATAAGTGGTGAAAGTGACATGGAAATTCCAAGTAGCTGAAGGACCCACAGCAGGCAGAGCCCAGAGCAGAGCTCCCATCTGAGCTACGGTGTGCAAGGAATGGAGCAAAAACCTGCAAGCTTTGAAAAACCAACCCTACAGAACTATTTGAAATACTTCCTGCTCATCTCTCCCCAGTAATTAAGGAACTCTGGAACCATCTAATACAAGCTGATGCATATTTTTGTATAATAAACATTTGATCCTCTTTCATTTTTTTCAACTGAATTTAGGCCATTTTACAGCCTAGTTCTTAAAAAAGAATTGTATCACAAAGGAGAATAAGAATACAGATCAAGTATTTGAGAAATATTTATAGTGTCAACAGTATTATGCAAACCAAGTTTCTATGACTCATTTTGATCTAGCCATAATAATAAAGATCATCTTTGAAGGGACTGAAGTACCTGTCAACAGAAAAGATGAACAAGCTTAACAATTTAAAAGAACACCCTACTAAAGCTCAAAAGCAGAGACAGACTCATGTTAACCATTATAAACCCACAAAATGAGAGAAAAGTTGAAGTGTTTTTTTCATTGTTTTCCTAAGTTTCACCAAAGCTTTACTGATTTTCTATGGATGAGAACAAATGCATTTCTTTGCTATTGGTCAACCAATCCATAGGAAAACTATGTAATTTAAGGCTTTGAACATGAAAACTTGCCACTGAATAGATCTGACAGGAAAACCTATACTGTTCATGGATTATATGGATCACTATTGATGTCGATTGACTATTTTCCTCAGAGATGTCAGCAGAAGCACACAACTGGCATCAACAAAATGATGAAAGCCAATGAACAGCAAGCATAAACTGCTGACAAGAGTTTCTCCTTCACATTAGCAAATGTGTAAAATGATCCAGTCACCTAAAGAGACTGTGTTGGTTTTTAAGGGAACGGATGACATGGCTGATGTGTCTGCAGGGGATTCGGAGAAGGTTGGATCAACCACAAAGGAATTAAGAATGCCCAGGGTCACCATCAGAATCCACACAAGCCGCTCTATAAAAGAGGAGACTATGAAAGGCCTTGTATCTCATTGCATGCTCTGGATGTCACGGAGATTACTGTCTCCTTGGAAGAGAAATATGAAGAAATCTCCAGAGGTGCGATGAAGACATTGCCACGAGGGAAGCAGACATTCTGTGCCATCCTGAATAGAAGTGCACAGTATTATCCTATAGAGCATTTCATTCTGCAGACATTCCAGAAATGTAGTCTCATCCAAAGAGACAAGCGCTCATTAACCTTCAAGTTTATGGGTATTTTAAAGCTTTTACTTATCTTAGTTGAAAGAATTAAAGTGATTTAATAAACTAACATACAGCAGCTACTCTAGGAACTGAGTTGCATGATAGGCGGAATGAATCATTATTTACAATCATGTTTGCTGGTAGCTTTGGATGAACACACAGCCCCTACCTATGATCTCCCAGAAGCATAAGGGGCAGCTGAATCACTGGAACCTTCCCTGTGCATCTTTAACATGACAAGATGCTCACCCAATGTGCTCATCTCTTATACTGTACAGTCTCCATTGCAGCTGAAGGGATACTACACGTTTATCAACTCTGTTACCTCAAGCGCCTTGCCAAAAGTCATCATCTGAAGCTCAGAAAAATGCTACAGTTGTCTTGAATACACTCAATCACTTACAGGTCCATAAGATTTACATGGATTGGCAGATTTCAGATTATTTGAAATTTTAATTGGTAATTAGTGAAAACAGATTTTGTTCTAAACAACAAAATTATAGATGTGTAATTCTATCATCTAATTATATGACTTCTTTATATTACTTCCTATAGTCTGTTACATATTATGCATTTGTTATCTCACTCACACAACAGTGAATTTGCTCTTTCTAGTAAAACACAAAATTGGATCTTCTTTCATTTCTAACAGTACACAGAGATCTGCTGCCTCTGTGAAAGTGCATGCGTACCTCCAAGAAAAACAAGCTACCACTAGCTTTTAGCGTGAAGATATATTTGCTCTGAAGGTCATTCAATTAAACTTTTTTTTTTAATTAATGGTTAACTGGCAGTAAGTTTGCACTATTTTAAATTACAGTTTTGCACATTACAAGCATCATGTTGAGAAGCACACGTATAATAAGGTTTATTATTTCTATTTCCATGCTACTCTTTGCCAAAAAGGCACAGTGAAACCCATCTGTTCTATTTCCTGGCTGAGGTTAGACATGAAAAGGAAACTCTGCACAGCACTATCACTGCAAGTGATACTGACTAAAGCACAGTTTGGAGTCAAAGTGCTTACTCAGAGCAGGCAATGATATACTCAGATGAAAATAAAGAGGAAAAGTGTATCAAATACAGCACGCAGAAGAGATATCTGCAGTGCTGGAATCTGTTCTGGCAGATCTCTGAGATAAAGTCTTCAGCAGAGGTTGAAGCCTCAGGTTCTGTACTTTCGTCCATGTGTACCTTCAAATCTGCAGTCTTTTATTTGTATAAGTTTGTTTTGTTTTGTTTTGTTTTAATTTCGTGCTAGATTATATATATATTATATATATATTATATATGTATTATAATGGAAGCATCTAGCTAAAAAATGAAGTATATTCGGGGTGCCTTTTCTGCACTTTGTGATGCAAGAGTTCCAATGGGGCACACAGACTGCACCTTTTTACCTTCTGAACAAAGATGGAGACTTTGAGGATTCTTTTGTTGCTTGTGGGGTTGTTTTTAGTTTGGTTGGTTGGTTTCACTTTTGGTTGTTTTGCTGTTGTTGTTGTTTTTTTCACATGGTATCTCTTTATAATGCTTTAACTGCACCAACTTCCTCATTCAAGACCTAAGAATAGTTCTTCGTTTCATCTGTCAAGCAAGTAATCTGATGATAGATCAGTGTGTGAAGGAGCGTAAGTAATCAGGATGTTGGTAAACTTAGCTGAGACAATGCAAATTGATTCTGAGAAGAGGAGGAAGAAGGGCCAGCAAAATATCAGAATTAAAGGAAAACAAATATCTACATGACTTACTTTCAAGTGAACGGGGTAGGCAGAATGCCCAAAGCCAGTTGCATGTTGACTACGTGGGGAAAGGACATATCTGAGAATTGGAAACAGTCTGGTATTTAAGATAGCACTTGCGAAACTGAAAAAGTTTAAAAACCATGACTGAAACACACAGCTGTCAACCACAGAGAAGACAGAGCTCCAAACACAGTACAGAATAATTGCAGACTGCAATTTAAAGGAGATTCAATTGAAGTATAAGGCAGCTCAACCTCTTACTGCTAAGGTAATGCCAAATCTCAAGCAGGTGTATGCAGTGCAGATGCAAATATCAACATGACTGCAAAACCTCAGCTTAGGCATAAATGCAACATATTCTTGCCTTCCTCCCTCTTTGAAAACTGTACTCCTTTTACAGAGTGCTGCTTTCAGAGCTCCAGAAAGTGATGTCTGCAACATTAAAAACTCAGCTCAGCTGTGAGCCCAAGATACATTTGGGCTCCTTTACGTATGCCAGCGCAGAAATCTGAGTTAACTCTCATGAAGCTGCAGTAACAGCCAGCAGGCTAACTTCCACAATTAACTGCCCTCCCATAATAAATTCAGATTCAACACTGAGTTGCACAAAGCCACTGTTAGGCTCAGATCCTTCTTACCACTTACAGCATCTAAATTAGGCACTCCGATCAAAGTAGAATTTCCTCTTATGTGGGACTGGAAAGGATAGAAATGTCCAAATCATACCATCTGAATTAAAATCTTAATCACTTTTTAGATTGCTTTTCCTTCCCCACTGATTGGGAAGCAGCTAACCTTTGGCTTGCCACATCACGGTGAAATTCAGGTACAATATTGCAAAGAGTTCCTACAGCAAGCAGGCGGTCTCCACATAATTTGTCAAACCTTCTTCTCCTACTGGATCAAAGAATGAGAAGTTACTCAGATCCCCATGGCTGCTAAACTTGTGTCCTCACTGAAACCGCCAGCGTTTATCAGCTGCTGTCAACAGTGGCGAAAACGGTAATGCAGGTTTGGTAAGAGACATTAAACAGCATCAGGTTAAAAAAAAAGGCAATTTTGTATTAGCATTAATTATATTTTAACAGTGTGAGATGGGCTGCATTGCAATAAACCAGAAAGCTACCCTTTTAGCTGGAGATGAAGTTCTTTATGTAGGCATGTTTGGTTTAGTTTCTTTGACTCAAGTTTAACTAAGTTTTCTTATACCCTGTAGATGTTTGGGGGAGGGCCAAGAAAACAGTCATACCAGCTTCATTCAGAGCATCTCCACATCTCCATGTAGCTCTATTACTTCTTGGACTGGCATAAAAGGCTGAGCCAGCCATGACTGAGTTTACCAGGTATCTCCCCATTCTTCCCTCTGCTTTATCAGTGCAGTAAAAAGATGACGTTCTTCCAAAAACCCCAAACACAGTGCTGTACGAGGGATGGTGCATGCAGATTTTGCATGTTTAGGGATATAAAGAGTTCTTAGCAGAGACACAGAGGTGGAATCAAGACCACGCACTGAGACTGATAAACTGTTCTAGAATTTTTGTAGATGTCGGTGAGTCATTATTTTTGTCACAGCCCTTATTTTAGGGTATGATCCTCAGCTCAGTGCAATTTACTGGTAACTACATTTTTTTCCATCTCATGGGTATATCTCAGCCTAATGAATCCATTTCTCCTCTATCTGTTATCCAAATCTACGGCTGTTTAGAAAGATCGCTTTCATGAAGTATTGGAAGCAGTCCAAAACTGATTCATTAATTCTATGTACTAACTCTCAAGCAGCCTAGAAATCTTGGAGAACTCAGGTAGAGTGGTTCTTGTACAACTAAAGCAATAAAACTAACAGATTATTTTACTCTTTGTTTAGTAGTAGCATTTGACAGACATACAGCATTCTAACAGTCAACTATAATCCACTTATAATTTTATTACACTTGCTTCAGAAAAAGGAATAAAAACATCACTGATAAAATTCATGTTAGAAGTAGCAGTCACAACTGCCATCATTTTACTGCTGTGCTTAGACGCTTGACGATACAATATTTAAGTACAATCACCTTCACAAACAAAATCAGTTTGTTTCAGATTTTTTTTTAATTACTGCAAGCTAATAGAAATGCAATCAGAAATGTAACAGATTTCCATTTGAAAACTCCCAGGTATAAGAGAATCTGTCCTTTACGCATGATAAAATCTAGTGACACAGCAAAATATTGCTGCTGCAGTGTCCTCAAGGTGTGCCCTTCCTGGAGTCCTGCGCTGCTTGCTCAGATGTGCTGCAATAATCCATTAAGCAAAAATCATTTACATGCACAAAAACAGCTCGACTGCTGAATCATGAAGGAAGTATATAATAATTATACTTTATAGCTTTTTAGCTTGATAACATTATTATTTTCTTTCAAATTTCCTCTGTAAACATGTTTCAATTATTCCTTAATAGATACAGCTCCTTGGATTGGCAAATCATTAAGTACTATTATTCTGTAATAGTTCTGTGTTTATTTGTTTTTAAACTGACTTTCCAGCTTGCTGTAAAACCAATAACGAGTTAAACCTCAGACAGTAGAAGTATTACCATCATTTCACAGCCAAGGAAGCAAAAGCAGTGGCAAACTGCTTCCACGAGGACTCCAAGCACAGCTGGGCAAGCCTTGTTCTGATTTCCCAGATCTACAAGCACGTTCCACACTGCTTCAGCAGATCTGATCACAGACTCCTTACCTGCACCATTCTTTGTTTTCTTTAAACACTTCAGCAATTCTGAGTTAGCAAAAAGAAAAATTAAAAGTACTCTCTAAAATTAGTATTTCTTACAACACCTATAAAGGGTATTTGAAGTTATTACAAGCAGTGTTATTTACTGCACAGAAAGCCTATTGGAAAGGTATTACAAGTGCACAGCAGCACATACTGGAGGTCCCAGACAGTCACATGCTGGGTTGGTGAAATGGTACCAACAAGGGGCACCATTCCCTTACTTTTGGACTTTAACAGGGCCATAGAGGGAAGCCTAAGGAATGGGAGAGAGACCCTGTGGAGTTGTACCAAGTTTGTACATGGAAAGGAGAACCTTCTGCAACCAAGGCAGCACAAAAGGCCTCTGATGGTTTCGGATCAGTGGTCCATCTTACTTAGCAGCATCTCTTCCCGATGCTGGATTCAGGATAAGAACAGTGAGACAAAATACAGGAAAAGGGCAAGACCGGCAATTTGTCTGCAGAACTTCTCCCTACCTCCAGTTTACAGATTGAGAAGGATGTGACTCAATCAACAAACCCAGTGAATTGCTCTTTCACAATGGCACCTGCTCACTTCTTCAGAGCTCGTGAAACTTTGGCAACCTCTGCCATCCTGCAGCAAGGAGCTGCAGAACTGCCCTGGTCTGCAGAAGGGCTCACTATGCCCACACACAGCCGTCCTTCCAGGTAATGCAGGGAATGGATCTGGACTTGCAAAGATACCAGGCTAGGGGTGCCAGACACATCTGAAGGAAGTTGGAGCACTGCTGTATAAGCCAGGGCTGAGGAGGGGATTTTAACTGCTACTCTTTCATTAAAGTAGGTCAAAATCTTCTTGCTTATTCCCAGAAAGGGACTCGGTGTGCTGACTATCAATAGCGCAGTGCGATGCTGAGTCAGGTCTTTCCCAAGCACAGTTCATCAGGACTTTTTCAATCACAAGCAACAGCTCTCTACTCCAGCTCGCCAGTTGGATCCAATGGGGAGAAGCAGAAACCCCAACCAAGTCCTACATGCTCCTCCAAGTGCTCATTTTCAACTACCGCAGCCCTCCACAACTCGGTCCGTACAGGATGCCCAGTGGCTGAGATGGCTGAAGCAGGCAGTGTTCACATGAAATCAATAAACTAAAAGACATTTTTGGTACCTAACTTAATTCTGGTGTTAGTTCTCAACTTCTAATCACACTGGTTTTTTTCATTCACCTCTTATTTCCCTCATGGAAAACTGAAGAGGATGGAACATAGATAGGCAGAGTTTCATTTTAGGCTCCAGCTGCAAGATCAGTAATCAACACATTGCCATCAATTTGTCATTTAATTAAAATATGGACATTGCTACATGCTCCAAACATGACTTGAACCTATTCATTTCCTTCTTACTTTGAAACCTTAAATATATATATATATATGGAAAGGAGGCATAAAAGAAGATAAAATAGCCAGCAAAAATATCTGAAAGGAGCTTCCCAACTACGTGACTTAACCACATGCTTTCATGTGTAATTAAGTACATGTGTACTTAAGGTACTTTGTGAATACTATGGTTGTAGGTACAGACAACTCTTTAAAAACTCTTAACTCTCAAGCACATTATGCACTACCAGTTCTGAATTGACTAATGCTGAATTTTCTGCCATTTAATATGCTAATCTTAAGCATTAATGGAACATCTTCAAACGGCATTTGCATCTTAAAATAACTTGACTAACTGTTGAAACCTCAAGTCTATATCTTTTTGGTCTTAGCAGCAGTTCCACTGATAATATCGTGTGATCAACCTGATTCTTAAATGAATTGAGAATGAGGAAGCTTAATGCTTATCTTCTGTAGAGAACAACTAAAACCAGCCTTTCAGGAAGTAAAGTAAAACTAGATCAGTGTCTCTCTTTTGGGCTAAATGTTAAAAAAAAAACCCTGAATAGTTTACCTTTTGTGGGCAATATATTTAAAAACAGAATTAGCATCACATTAGACTGGAAGTTGATGGAACAGGTCCAGGTGAACAGCAGACCTAAGCTGGAAAACACGTGGTTCCAAGTCCTGGCTTTAGGCATCAAAAATATTGACCACCATGTTGGTACTGCTCTTGTTACCCGAATGGTCATCTGTAGATGAGCATTTCTCTTTTTCTCTCTTCTTCAGGCTTGCACTTTTATATCAAGTAATTCTTATTGTCTTATCCCATAATTTTTACGCTACCAGAAGATGAAATTACAATTTCAGTGATAAAAAGCAATATCTGTTGTGATTACAAAATATAGAAAAAAATTATGTACATGCCAATAGTGACAACAATGTAGTCTGGCTGTGGAGTAGGCAAATAATCAGAGGTTACAGTCAGCCTATACACAATAGGTTATATTATTAACGTAAAGGATATGATAATAAATTGAACTTTTACATATAACTTCAGCTCACCCCCACTCTCACTTTCAAGGTTAAGGATTATTTATATGGAATTACCTCTACCTAAGTTTCCAGCTTTAAATAATTTGGTTAAAATCTGAAGTTTTGGCACTTTTTTCAAGTTTAGGTTTGTAAAACATTTACAGCATGTGTAAAACTGGAAAACTAAGTCAGGATCTGTCCCACATTTCAGCTCCATTCGAAAACTCTTAAAAGGCACAAAAAAGCCTTCTCAGGCTACAGAACGAAAGAGGAACTATCTGTCAGCCTTTAAAATTTATTGCTACAAATAAATCAACCTTCTAGTAAATGGAATGTGAGTGTAATTCCATTTTAACACTAAATTCCAGTAAATAAGACAAGTTGTTTGACAGAAAACACAGCTATGTGCTCCTGCAAAGCAGTGATGATAAACCTTTCATGTCTCTGCATTCTGGAAGGAGTTTGGACCTACTGAATTACAGTAACCAGAAGATGAATTTCCTGAACTAGAGTGCAAACTTGGATAAAACAAACTCTGCCATACTGAGGCACAAAGAAAGATGAGAGGAGAAAAGGCACAAACCACATCCAGATTCACAAACTACACCAAGTGACAAAAAGCCTGAAGAGAAGCAAACTCGTGTAGTAAATCCGAATTCATAGGACAAGCATAAAAGGAGACAGGTGGCAGGAATAGCAAACCTATATGTTTAAATAAGCTTTTAAAATAAAATAGCTCATTTTTTTGATCCAAAATATATGGTTACATTTTCCACTGATCCATATTGGTAACCAACATGGCTTCACCAAGGGCAAGTCATGCCTGACAAACTTAGTGGCATTTTATGATGGAGTTACAGCATCAGTGGATAAAGGGAGAGCAAATGACATCATCTACCTGGACTTGTGCAAAGAGTTTGACACTATCCTGTATGAGATCCTGGTCGCCAAATTGGGGAAAAGTGGCTTTGATGGACAGACCACTCGCTGGATAAAGAACTGGTGGATGGTCAGAGCTGTGGCCAACGGCTCAATGTCCAAGTGGAGAACGGAGACGAGCGGCTCCTCAGGGGTTGTTTCTGAGATCAGTGTTAACATCTCTGCAGGCAACACACAGTGGGATCAAGTGCACCCTCAGCAGTTTTGCAGATGACACCAAACTGAGCAGGCAATTGACAAGCTAGAGGGAGGGGATCTTATCCAGAGGGATCTGGATGGGCCTGAGAGGTAGGCATATGCCAATCTCATGAAGTTCAACAAGGCCAAGCATAAGGTCCTACACCTGGATCAGGGCAACCCCAAGCACAGATGCAGGCCGGGCAGAGAATGGCTTGAGAGCAGCCCTGAGGAAAAGGATTTTGGAATGTCAGTTGATGAAAGACTCAACGTGAGCCAGCAATGTACGCTTGTAGCCCAAAAGGCCAACTGTACCCTGGGTTGCATTAAGAGAAGCATGACCAGCAAGTCGAGGGAGGTGATTCTGCCCCTCTACTTTGTTCTCATGATACCCTACCTGCAGTACTGCATCCAGTTCTGGGACTCCCAACACAAGAAGGACATTGAGCTGTTGGAGCAGGTCTAGAGGAGGGCAATGAATATGATCAGAGGGCTGGAGCACCTCCCCCTACGGGGACAGGCTGAGAGAGTTGAGGCTTTTCAGCCCAGAGAAGAGAATGCTCCAAGACAAACCTTATAGCAGCCTTCCAGTACCTGAGAGGGCATACAGGAAAGCTGGGGAGGGACTATTTATAAAGGCAAGTAGTGATAGGACAAGGGGAAATGGTTTTAAACTGGAGGAGGGTAGGTTTAGACTAGATATTAGGAAGAAATTCTTTACTGTGAGGGTGGTGAGACACTGGAACAGGTTGCCCAGAGAGGTTGTGCATACCCTCACACTGGAAACATTCAAGGCCAGGCTGGATGGGGCTTTGAGCAACCTGGTCTAGAGGGAGGTGTCCCTGCCTATAGCAGGGGTTGGCACTAGATGATCTTAAAGGTCCCTTCCAACCCAAACCATTCTATTAAAAAATTCTATGAAAAATATTGTGCAGGTATCATGTATGAACACAAAACTATACACTTGCCTACAAATAACTTAAAAGAGAGCTTTTAAAACTCCCTGCAATGTGAGGCTTTTATCTGGAACAGCACAACAAAACCTTCATCGCTTGATTTTTCAGTCAAGTGATTACATCAAGCCAAAAAGGCACAAGTCAATCACGCTTCTGAAGGGTTTCACGAATCTGGGAAGACCAAAGT
The DNA here is from genome assembly GCA_016647715.1 of Pavo muticus. Taxonomy (NCBI): domain Eukaryota; kingdom Metazoa; phylum Chordata; class Aves; order Galliformes; family Phasianidae; genus Pavo; species Pavo muticus. Next base: position 368,680 of record JACDJE010000022.1, read on the forward strand.
TTATATCTGACAAACGTTTGGCACAACTAGTGCAGCTGACATGGAAACCCCATATGTATTTCTTATGTAAAAGGAGTAATACACAACTTGGGGGCGGGAGAGCTTCCATGTGGAAATCAGGAGTAGACTGAAATCTGCTGTTAGAAAGCATATGCCTGTAGCATGGGTTTCCTCAAGTTAATCATTTACAGACAGAACAAGAGATGGAGCCATCTACTATATCTGACATACAAGCCTCCAGACTTGCTAGCTTTTGGAAACATAAGTCAACGTCAGTAGAGCTGTTTTATTTATTTTTTGTCAGAATACTGTTTAACATTTTCCCAGCTAGATCAGGTCCATATTACACTCTGCAAAAAGATTCAAGTCTTCACCTAAAAGAACTATAATTGAGAATTCTGTAAACAGTTAAATATTTTTTTAGCTGTGCGGAAAATTATGTTTTTAGGAGTATATCTGCAGGTGCTGCCATTCGTAACAGAGAAATGCAATAAAAATCAGAGGAAATAAAGTTGGGAGATAAACATTAAATTAAAAACTAACGTTTAATGTTAATTGATTTCCAGTGCAAATCCCCTTGCATAGCAACAAACACAGAATGACAGAATTGCTCAGGTTGGAAAAGACCTTCGAGATCATCGAGTCCAGCAAAATGAACATACCCCAAAGAACACTTTTAGAAAAACTAGAAAACAAGGAATGACATAGGAATGATTTTATTTCTTCATTAGAAAATGAAACCAGAAAAAAAGTGACAGACTGACACTACAAAATTAAACAGGAAAAGATTTTGTAAATTCTAAGATTTCACTAAAAAGCATTTCAGAATTTCAGTTAAGGACCAAGACTTAAGAAACATTCAAAACAAGCTAGTACCTATTTACTGCAATTTAATTTTTTTAAGATTCAACTATGAAAAAGGAAAATATGAAGAAAACGTCGGTCTACGATGAGCTGGTTTTACAAACTCAATGATCAGAGGGCTGGAGCACCTCTCCTATGAGGAAAGGTTGAGGGAACTGGGATTGTTCAGCTTGGAGAAGAGAAGGCTCCAGGGAGACCTCATTGCGGCCTTCCAGTATTTGAAGGGAGCGTATAAACAGGAGGGGGAGCGGCTGTTTATGAAGGTGGATAGTGATAGGACAAGGGGGAATGGTTTTAAACTGAGACAGGGGAGGTTTAGGTTAGATATTAGGAGGAAGTTTTTCACACAGAGGTTGGTGACGCACTGGAACAGGTTGCCCAAGGAGGTTGTGGATGCCCCATCCCTGGAGGTGTTCAAGGCCAGGCTGGATGTGGCTCTGGGCAGCCTGGTCTGGTGGTTGGCGACCCTGCACATAGCAGGGGGGTTGAAACTAGATGATCATTGTGGTCCTTTTCAACCCAGGCCATTCTACGAAACTCTGGATTGTGGCCAGTGAGAGTGGAGCAGAGAAGACAGGGACAAGAGTAGCCCAGTCCTGAGAGCTTCACGCTGTACAAAATAAATAGGGCACAGTTTTAAGTCTCTGTCTGCAAAATTTTGCATGTGACAACACTAGAAACAGGTAGGAGAAGCTTGAATTCCCCATCCTGAGTCAGAGTCCTCAGTACCGAGCTCAGTTTTCCCTTCTCTTTCTGGCAAAATGAATCAATCTTGCAGTCTCTGGAAATGGAATTGCAGTAAACCACAAAGAAAAGATGATGAACCTTGCAAAAAAAATCACCTTCAGATCAGTAATTATCTAGAACCCAAAGCTTCACCATTCCTGAGCACATACCTACTGAAAAGCCACTGTTAAACGCAGTGCAACTCCAGAAGCAATTTTGAGACTCTGGGTGGGAGGGAACGCGACTGGAGCCCAGTGATGGAAGGTGCTTTCTTGGCTAAGGAATGGCCAGGTGCCACTTTTCATCTTCATAGAAATATCTGAGTTTTAACTAGTTTTCAGGTGGATATTCAAAGGAAACCAAGTTTATGGTATCGTATCTGTCTATCTACTTGCAAGGCCCTCCTTAATTAAACACTAGGCTCAAGAATTTCACCTGAAAGCTACCTCTAGTCTCAAGTAGAATTAAGCACCTGCAAATTTCAGTAAGGAAAAAAAAACACTGCTGGATGAGAAGAAAGAATCAAATTAAAGGCCCCATTCTGTGAAGGGCAGCAGTAGGACGCCAGCAGCAATCCTGTCACTGACACCACTTGTCTCAGACAGGCACTGACTCACCAGCACAAAGACACCTCAGTCCCAGGCCCTGTTGCCTGAATTTCTTGAGTTTGCACATGAATTTAACTGAACCACAGAATTGTTTGAGCTGGGAGGGACCCTCAGTGATCATCAAGACGAGCTCCCCTGCAATGAACAGGGACACCCACAGCTCCATCAGGTGCTCATTGCCCCTCCAACGTGACCTTGAAGATCCCCAGGACATGTTCCAGTGACTCACCACCCTTTGTCATAAAAAAGACTTTCTCCTTATACCCAGTCTAAATCTCCCCTCTTTTAGTTTGAAACCTTTTCCCCTTGTTCTTTCACAACAGATCCTGCTGAAGGGTCCGTTCCCCTTCCTTATTGCGATCCTCCTTTAGATAGTGAAAGGCCGCTCTGAGATCTCCCAGGCCCTTCTCAGAATATTTCTTGAATAAAGCAGTATCATGCCTGCTATCTGTCTGCAAAACTGTCTCCAGCTGATATGTGCTGTGTGTGATCACAGAAAGCCTACCTGATGTGCATCTGCTTAACTCTGTTGTAGGATCCTGCCTTGTCTTAACTACAAGATGTACACTAAGCTCTTCGAACCTGCAAGAGGGTAGAAAAATCAAGAAGATCTAAAAGCATGGAGGGAATTTAAATTTCATCCATGAAGTGCAAACGACTCTAAAAGGTGCTTATGGTTTTAGATGAGTGTTGATGTCTCCAGTCTCCCACGTTCTCCTTCCTCCCAAGTTTGGGTGCCTGCATCCCTTTGCAGATGTGGACTCAGCACGTTGCTAGGCTGCCAGGACTGCCAGGCAGCAAATCAGAGCACACAGATGTAAGTCACGCTTCCAGCACAACGCATCGAGCATGTTTTATTGGTAAGGAATCAATAATCTACATTGCTATAATCAAATGTAAAATGTGACCGTATTTCTCCCAGGGGGAAGAAAAAACAAAAGAAACCTGTAAATCATCTTTACCACCCTTTCAGAATAAGACTTATACACCCATTCCTCAATTTGTTATAAAATCAAATTTCAATATTAATGAACAAAGCCACTCGCATTGCACAACATGTAATTAAAATTCCTACTACTTCTTTTGGAGCTCCTTCTATTCACTGCCTCACCAAATTATTAAAACAAAGCAGTTACTATGGCGACTAATTCATTCTCTGCATTATTATATTGTTTCTAAACATCAGAGTCTAGTCATTCTGACTTGCATGCCCTAAATTCCAGTTGGAAATTCTGAACTTTTGTCTTGTCAGAAAAGCCTTTCACAATCTATGCATTCATGCAGATAAAGATAGCTAGAGTGCAGCTGCTTTTGTTTACTGCAAGAAGAAATAACTGTTACTAAATTATGTGAGTTTGATAAATTGATGATGCCTCCATGCAAGTGCAGAGCAGCACTTGGGGAACGAGCATGGGACTTAGTGGAGCACTGCACAAACATGACCATCTGCAGGTTAGATAAACTAACAGCAGCAACAAGAAATGACTGGCAGATGTTGTGGAAGCTGAGTAACACCTGCCTAAGTGGTGGCTGATACCCAGCAAACGCACGGGTAGTGCTCAGCCAATCAGCACGAGGAAGAAAATGAATGGCAAGAGACAAGAAATAGAAATTAAATTACCTGGGAAAAAAGTTCTTTTAGCAGTTAATAAAATCATTTATTTCAATGTGCATGCTTTGACAAAAAGAAACATGCATTGTATATTAACACATTCTTCCTAATTATCCATTAACAGAAGCCTTAGTCTATTTGTATTTGAGTGTCATCTGTGCACAAGGAAACCTGAGGAATACAAGTAGGAGCAAAAGAATCACGTCTTTCCTCATCACCTTTCGCTGTGCTTCCAACCTGCTCTGTAATTTTTATTGGTTATTTGGGTGTGTCTTCAGTTAATTGGCAGAAAGGGAGGTTTCAAAATTCAGTGCGTAGGATGCTACCTGAGAAATAAGGGCTAGGAGAAAAAGGAAACGGGTAATCTTGAGCAATTTATTCCTGGACAGAAAGAGAAAAAAGTAAAAACAACAAAAAAAACACTTTTAGTCATCATAAGAAAAATTCAAACTTAATATTTAATTCTCACAGGTAAGGACAGAGGAAGGAACCTTCTAATTCACGTGCCCAAGCAGGGTACAAAGCCGCTGCTCTGATCTCCAGCCGTACCAGTGGGTACACTTTTGGCTGCTCCAAACACAAGGCAGGTCAGATGGCAAAGCCTTGTGTTTTAAACCGATTTCAAGAGCACTGCAGCCTGCTGTTACTTCTACCACAGGACCTATGAAAGTGACCTACCAGTTAAGCAGAGGGGTCTGGACTCCAGGTGAGCTGCCCGTCATATCACAAGGGCTTCTCTAAGGAGAAGAGATCATCCATAGGACCCTTCCCCTGGCAGAGGCTGCCTGCAGTGCCTCCAGCTTTGGGCAGGCCGTGCCCAGGCCCCTCTCAAGGAAGCAGCCTCAGATGCCTCAGAACCAGAAGTCTGTCGCCACTTCTTATTTCTCATCTCCCGTTGTGCAATCACGCTCCCACCCTGACTGCACTACAGGAGGAAACAAACTAAAATCCCTCTTTGCATCTCACACTGCGCTTCCCTAAGGATGGGAACTGCCTCTGTGAGAGCTGAACACTTCTGCTTTAATTAGATGACTATTTAAATTTTTCAACATGTTTACCAGACATTTAATCTTTGTACAGCTCTCTCTCATTCAATTTTCCAAAGCATGGTGTAAAGCTGTGTATAAACCTAAGGCTTCTAAAGCATCTTCCCTGACCCCAGGCAGCAGTAAATACCATCAAGCACTTTGACTTCTAAAGCTTTGGAAAGTTCTACCAGGCACTCATGTGCACTGCATACAAGGTAAATATCTAGTCCTAAAGGTCCTTTTTAATTCTCTGGGGATTATTTAGACAACTAGGTGTGGCTAAATAGTAGGTCCTAATTCAAACACATATGATATTAAAAAATATAACAATTACAGCCCTGTAAACCCAGCTGTGAGTTTCAAGCTGTGTTGTGTTTACCATACTTAAACAATATCAGTTTTGTTATTTATGTGTTTAAATACACTTAAATGTTTAAGTAATACTATTTTGACTGAAGGGGGCCTGCAGGAAAGCTGGGGAGGGGCTATTATAAGGGCAGGGAGCAACAGGACGAGGGGAAATGGCTTTAAACTGGAAGAGGGTAGGTTTAGACTAGATATTAGGAAGAAATTCTTTACTGTAAGGGTGGTGAGACACTGGAACAGGTTGCCCAGAGAGGCTGTGGATGCCCCCTCCATGGAAGCACTCAAGGCCAGGCTGGATGGGGCTGTGAGCAACTTGGTCTAGAGGGAGGTGTCCCTGCCTATAGCAGGGGGTTGGCACTAGATGATCTTAAAGGTCCCTTCCAACCCAAACCATTCTGTGATTCTATGACTTGATCACAGCTGTTAGGAAGTGCTCTGTCTACATCATAACTTTGCTGTAACAAGTAATATTTTTATTTCAATACACCAATGAAAATATAACTCTACAGGTGAAATATGTAATGCTGGGCACAGCAAAAACACAACTTTTCTTTAAAAAACATCAAAATTGAAGATCAGTGACATCATTGTTTCAGTCAAATTAAAAAATTTCCTCTAAAATTCCCCTCTCCCCATCCCCTCCACCCGAGTTTTCTTGTTAAGATAATGTTTTTCATTAGCATCTACTGTTCAGCATCATTTAGGGCAGAATGGGCTTTTAAGTAATTTCTTCCCATACAGTTTGCACTGTTACCACTAACACCTCTGTAGTATTGCAAAAGCTTAAGTGCATGCAAATTCAAAAGCTGTTTGGGTAGCACATAATGAAGACTGAATTACAAAGGCAAGTTGCAGCGGCAATCCTAAAGAACTCCAACAACACCTTCCCAAGTAGATACTGAGTATTAAGAATAAAATAAAAAAGGCAACAGGAGCCTGTCCATAAGCAGTTCAACTCTAGTTGTCCCAACAAGAAAGGATGGGTTTGCACTGGGGTACACATACCCCAAATACACAGATATACAGTCACAGACAAGCTTCTTATATGGCTATTCATGGTAGCATCCTTTTCAGTTCACTGATTTCTCTTAGTCCATAGAACTGCATCCCGCTCCTTGAAGACAACTCTCATATAACAGGTTAAATACGTTACCTCTCTATTTCAAGCTCACAGAAGTATTTTCAAAGTTCTTGCATGCAGAACACATAAAAGCAGATGAATTGTTATGAACACCCCTTGGTGAAGAACAAGAACATACACATTTTTACTTCAAGACACGGAAATCTGAAAGTAACTCGGGTTATTCATAGAATATTCTGCTTGTGTTATTCATAGACAACTCTGCTTGCTTACACACTTTCATTAGTTGCAGCTGAAAGACTTGATGGCTGTTGCTGCAGAAAGGTTTTGCTAGCTGTTACTACCTGATTCCTCATTTAATTTCTACCTGATTGCTCAGGAAATAGGGAATTTTCTCCAGTTCAGAGTCCTTATTTATTTGCCAAAGGCACTTCGGGCTCGAAAAGCACATTTTCGGTGAAGGTTAATTGGTACTTCATGACAGAGCAGCTTTCACTTAGGAAACAACAAACAATAAAATATTAGGAATCTTTTAGCTCCCTCTGCTGCCCTAATCCTTCAGTAAGCTTTCTCCTGAAGTCTGTGAAAAAAGACAACGAGCAGCAAAGCATCCCATCATTCTCCTTTTAAGCAACACGCGGGATGTTCAGAATGCTTGGCACTATGAGCAGAACGTGTAAAGAAATGCATATAAAGTGCTGTGTGATGTCCACAGTTGTCCACAGTTGTATTATTTCCCTTTGTTCTCCAATACCTGCAGCAAGTCAACCACGAACATCTTCAGATCTGGATATCGGTTAAGAAGATTTATAGCTAGTTTTCCAAAGAAAATAACACCTGCAATATCCACTTAGATAGGAGAGTGCTGAAGAGAACTCAATGCCTTGGAACATTTATTCCTCTTTCCTTTTCTTTGCAGATTAAGATATGCAGTACACACCAGCTTCTGCAAAATTCCTTTCCATACAGAGAGAAGCCAAGCACTGGCCAGGCAGGCCACTGCTCTCATTAATACCCAGAAAACTGCCCAATTTCACAACTGCAATGAGCAAAGTCACAGCTCAGGTACACCAGATAGGCTCCAGCAGTGGTCATGGAGGACTGTGTGGCATTTGTCAACCTGCTGCTTTCACGTGGTAAGAAGTTAGGCTCTCTGCTACAAGCACAAGAAAGATCTGGAACCAGAATGCAGCTTTAAAACTTTTGGTCACTCTGTATTTCAAGACTTTCTCATAAATGTGGAACAAAAACCTGGTTCTGTTCATACATGGAGTCATCAACACACCACATCAACTATGAAGGAAAGATGCATCCTATTAGATCTCATACTATACAGCACCACAAACAGGAAGACGAGCTTTAAGAACACCTGCTTTCTGATAGGGACAGGAAACCTCATCTACATCCTTGAAAAGAAACTACTCCTTTATCATGCACTTTTCTGTCCTTTAAAGAGCACAATGTTCAGTTACCAGTAATCAGGCTTCCCTGAATAAAGGCTGTCCTTCATAAGAGCAAAAGATGAGAGATTTTATCTGAAATTTCAGAAACATGCCATTAATATGCATTTTCTTTTTCAGTTTAGGAACCGCAGTCAACTCTTCCTCTTTCCTTAGGTAACAAAGCCACACTGTTAAAATCACTGTAATACATTCCAAGCTTTCTTCTGGGCACTTAAAGGAAGAGGCAGCCTGTGCAGAAAGAATAACGTGAAGATGTATAAAAAGGAAAAGGGATTGTAAGGATTGCTGAGAAGCTTTGGGTGTGCAAGGATGTCTTTTTTCTTCCAAAACCTGAACTAGAAAACCATGTCACATCTGTTGGGGGGTAATGCAGGGTCTTCACAGACCTGTTGGACATGCACCATCAGTATTTTCTCTACATGCCAGGTGTCTGCAAATCATTTTTTCTTTCTTTGTTTCAAGCCATCAAACCAGAAAAATCAATCTCGCAATTTTGCAGCTACATTTCCAGTGCTGTGCTGTAGCTGTTTAATCACTAATACCTGTGCCATCAAACAAGACAAAATAGAAGGAAACACCTCTTCCACCTCCCAGGTCCACCGATACCTTTGATTCCTAAAGCTCAGAAACACACTAAAAGCAGAGGTGCCAACCAACTTATACAGTATGTTTTACAAAGCAGTGTATTTAGGGAACACTCACTGCGCTACATTTGCCAAGCCTGTTTATTCACAGACAATTCAGATGTAGCAGAACTGTCCTCACGCTGCAGCCGCCTCCCATTGCCTTCCTACCTCATCTGTTAGCTCCTAGCAAAGCACCAGGTCACACATCCCCAAGGTAACTTCCAAGCAACGGTCAGTATAATATATTCACACACTTAATTAAAGATTTCTAGAATATAAGCAAATACACAGCATTGTTTACAGAGCTGTTACAATGCGAAGTGCAATAATACCTTAATTAGAGATAACAACATTTCAAAATGCCAAAAACATTTAGATTTTTTCAGATTACTCAGAAAATGAACACATTTTATTTTTGCACTGTGACACTTCCAACTGTTCTGCCAAATGTATACTGCTATAATTATGCTTTGCAATCATCAGCTTCACTGGAGAGGGGGACAAAGAACAATATAATCAGTAACTAATAACTATATATAATCAGTAACTAATAACTAACATCTTTCACATGCCTTGTTACTATTTTTCTTCAAGAGAAGAAGCCTAAAAGCTACTTTATCGACTGTGAGCAAGTCTAATATTAGCATCTCAGCCTGCCCAGGACCGTGCTGTTATGCCAAAGCAGACTTCACAGCTACCAGCGGAAGCTGAAAACCACAGTTTTGTATCTGGCTTCTTCAAGGGACAGTCCGACTGCCATTATTGAAGTGAATGCCAGCTTACAGAACTACATAAACTGGGAAAACAGAGCACAGTTGAATAGCACCTTTTTGAGACAACGCATGCAAGAACATGGCACACCATTCAAATAAGCGGGAAAAAAAGCCCTGAAAATAGCTTCAGGATGAAAGGCAAATATTCAATTTCATATTTAAGAAACCACTGAAGGGAATCATAGGTACCTCGGAGACAAAAATTACTTACACAACTACATTAAAAGAGAACTAATTGCTCCCAAAGTAATAGAGTCAGATTTTTTCTCCGCTGAGTATTAACTGAAATTTAGTAGTAGCACTCCCATACCGTCGTTAACTTGGGATAACAGTAAATCCAGTGCTGCCTGTTCCATTTGTTGCTTAATCTGTATGATTCGTTACTGTAAGCGAGTGTGCAAATTGCTGAAAGCCACTGGAAAACAGTTCAACTCGCAGAGCGCTTCACGTGCACAGCCCTGTAGCTTACAGGAGCGCTTGTGGCGATCCATTAACCGCACAGAACAAGCTGTGTGCAGCCCTGTGCACGTGTCCATAGCACGAACATCTCACTTGGGGAATCAGTCCCACACCATTCAATTTTTAGCCACCGAATTTCAACTCGCTATCACCCCCTTTAAGCAGTGAGACAACCAGTAATGAAATGTGGTGCGTCACATCACTGCTGGCATCTCTTTACAGATGCAATAACACACGGACGTCTGCTCATCACAAGTTTTTATGTTAAACAATTTAAAAATATACGTATAAACAGCAGCAGTAATTAGCAAGCCACCGCTACCTGCTTTTAGCGAGCTTGCAATAAAACACAGCTTAAAACTAATTCTTTTCTGAGCCAAAAGGTTGAGAGAAGAAAGCTGTACAGGGACTGTTGAACAAAAAAAAGCTGACAGAGAAGATCAGCCACCTTTAATAGCTGCACAGCTCATTAAGTTTCCCGAGCTTTAAAAAAACATTACGCATCCTCCTAAAATATCAAATATTTAGGCTGTGTTATGGGAAATATGTGCAGAGAACTCTTTGATTTTTAAACCTGAACAGGACCACATACAGACAACAGCTTTTCTAAAAACAAACCAGCCCCCTCATTTTTATCCTACATTACACACTGGCACGGATGCTGACCTAACAACATCAGCCAGAGAGATGTTTACAAACCTCTGAGAACATTGGGAAATTTGAACGCACAGACACTCAGGAGCAGAATACAGATCTGACATTTTACAGAGCCAAAGTGAATTCCTGTAACCAGAAAACTTGAAGCAATTTTCTATATCCATTTTTTCTTCCCCTCTTCTCTTCTTCACCCTCCTCCTGGTCTTCCCACTCTGCTGTTCCAACACAGCATTTATCCAGCACACGGTAAATGGGATTAGGAAGTCAAAGTGGCTAAAAAAACTTTATTCCTGCTATATTTTTCAACTGCATCAATTCCCTACAGTGCAAGGCCGCACAGATAGATTTTACCAGTAGGATGCAGTGAATTGTGCAAGGCTGGGAAAACAAGCCACACAAATGGCTGTGATTATACAGTGTCACAACATGTGAACACGCAGCCTGAGGGAAGCCGCTGCTGTTTCATACAGTCACAGGGCCTAACGGTCTGCCACCTCCACCCAACAGCATTCTTTGCCACGTCATCACAGCTGATTTCTCTTAAGTCATCCAACTGATGAATATAATGATCCTAAAAGGAGGGTGGAGTTCAGTTCAGCTGTGGGTGCCACCAGAAGGGACAGGTTTCTCTGTCCTCTCTCACTTCTGCCTCCTCATGGTTTACTAATTCAGCTCACACTAAGATAGGCAAAAAACAAATAATAAAATAAAAAGGAAACCGAATATATACCTTTAATTTCTCTTGTGGAGTCAGACACAAAGACTCTAGAATGAGAACCTGGGACCAAAGGATGAACAGTACAAAGCACTGCAGTATCTCACCCCTAGGTCACTTCCAGCTGATCCTACAACAGAGTTGCCCAGAAGGAGGGACATCCTTCCCAGTTTCCCACCCTCAACAGCCAGCTCCCCGATTCTTCATGAGCAGATAAAGCTGACCGCTTGGTCAGTCAGTCAAGTAGTGACACGAGACCAGTTTGGATCAGGTACTCAGGGTGACCTTAGTCACTTTTCGTTGAGACCACATCACACATGAACTTGTACCCTCTGATACTCTGATGTCTTTCTCTGGCTTTCTCTGGCTTTGTCAGGGGGAACTGTCCCTGTGCCCCTCATTCCTCCTTTCCAACTGTCCCTTCAATGCAGCTCTTGAGTCAGCTGTGACCTGGGCTGAGAAATTCTCCTATATGAAAAATTCACAAACAAAATATTTTATTTTTAGTATTGGTCCTCTTCCAGTCTAGCTCATTATATGGGTACACTCATATTGGCACAAAGAAAGGGGAAAAAAAGGAGGACACAACGAAGCTGCCAGTGACTGCTTACACCAAACACAGCTGCTGGAGAAATGTCTCATGACTAATGCTGAGAGAAGCAAATGCTTCAAATGCAGCTTACTGCTTCAATATTAGGCGTGATGCAAAGACTATGCATCCAACAGTCTGTACACTTACTCCAGTCATACCAGAATGGGTTTGGTAAAGAAATTAACAGATCCCTTTTAAGAAGAAACAAACATTAAGTATAAAAAATCATTTAGCCTCTATCATTCACATGCATTCTTCGAAATAAGACAACTTATCCCTCAACCTGTTTTCACATCAAATCTAAAAGAATACCAGGAACATACAGTTCAGACAACTGTGATTCAAGATTAATTGACTGATGCAAGTGATTCCACTCCTTTCACAAGATCTTGGTATTTTTATTAACGTTCATTAAGTTTGGGGGCCTTCTGGGATTTTTTCTTTATTTTCTTTTCCATTTCCTCGCTAAGACCAGATACGGGCTCTTAAATCAATCTATATGAAGCATATCTGTAGAGAAAGACCCTAGAGAGGATTATGTGGTCTCCTTATCCTTTTGTGGTTGTTATTTTATACAAACCCACAAACTTTCACAACATCTTGGCAGAGCGTTGTAAAACGCTGAGCTGAAAGGAAACGGCACTGGACAGCAGTGCGGAGTTCCCACACTCTTTGCTTTTATTCATCAAAAACCAACACCTCTGCACAGTTAACACAACTTCAACGGGAACAGCAACGCAATTAAAATACACTGAATGACCAAACGAGCAGAGTTCCAACCTCCAGAATTATTTATAATCCACTAAATGAACGAAACCTTAGAAACTGAAATATCCAACCTTCAAAGATGCGATCCAGCCGTTGCCGCTTCACTTTGTGTTTGTCCATGAGAGACATAAGAGGGGAAGCTCAGAGAACGTCTCTGCACAGTTTGGTGATGGACTTCAAGTCAGCCACAGATCAAGAAACGTTTTCTGCCTTTTATAAATTTTTTTCTACCTGTGAATAGAAAGACAGATTTCTTAAAGACTGGGATTTTTTTCACCCCTTTCCAAAAATGGTGACCTATATATACATAAAAAAAATAAGAAAACATACCAAGGTCCTAAACATACTCAGTAACCTGGGATTTCACAATAAGCTTCCCCACAGGAACGCATCGTTCTTTCGCATCATAACACAGCAATCAAGAAAGAGCTCCTCTCATGCTTAACTCCAAAGATTTTGATGTTAAAATAAATCAGAGTTTGATACTGGGAAGTTTAGGGTCACAATTCAAGAAACATGTAACTGAAGATGTGCATCCCAGTGACAACGCAGACTGCCAACATCTATATCAAGCAAATGGCATTTAAAACAGCTTCATGCATGACTAGGCAAGCTCTTTGGCAGCACACACAACTAAGCACTTTTCAGATCCCGTGTAGCTGGGCAAGACAGCAGAAGGGTAGCACAACACACAGCCTGCGGGAAGGGGGTGGGGAAAGGAGAAACATCCCTCCACGAGATCCTCATCAAAATGGTAGACTGTAAATAAAACACACAGGAGCAAGTGAACACCTAAAGCTATAGAGGTCCTTGAAAAAGCACAGTAAGAGCACTGCATCTGTCCCCCCTAAGGATTTCAATAGGCTCTGAGCACCAAACTCGTATTACCAGTATGGTGCATATGAACACGAGCCAAATAATTGATTTCCCCTTTTCCTTTTCTTCCTGCCTAAGAGCTTTCAACATCAGTGGTGAACGTTACACGGCCTTGCAAGTGACCAAACCCAGAAATCTGCTTGTTTCTTTCTAGATGCTATTTTTTTCTCCAAACAAACAAACGCACATTTCATCACCGCCTGATGAAGACTCATGCTCTCGAGGTGAAGAGATAAAGAAAAATATTTTGAATACGAAGTACTGTACATTTGCATTAAAATAGCTATCTTCTTCCAGCCGTACTCTGCTTGCTGCTTTTGGATTTTTAAACAAAGCTCCTCTCTGTGTTTATTTTCATCTGAAGATGGAGGTAATGTGCAATATTCATCATGCTTTTATCACTTTATTCAACATCCTCCTCCCCTCCACTCTCCCTCCACCTTTTCCTTTATCCTCAAATTCAGGATTGTTCTAATGTTCTGCACAATGTCTGACTACAGCTGAACATAATCAACGTGACAGAAGAAACTGATAAAGAATGCTGAAGCCCATTTTCTCTTAAAAAATAAAATAAAACACTGCTGTATAATAAAGTTCCTGTTACTGTTATAATTCCCCACATTGATTATTCCTGCAAAATACAGCATCCTTCAATACTGAACATGGCTTCAAGATTACACAAGCATTACACCAAATCTAACACGCAGTAAAATGCCTTTTAAAACTAGCCATAGCTACCCGCCTTTCCTTCAGCCAGCACACTCATGTCAATCCTAAACTAGCATTTCTTTGCCCATTACCTCTGTTTTGCAACCTACCTCCTTCAACAGACACGGAAGAAGGAAAAAAAAAGAGGACAAGAAACAGAAACCAGAATATACCGAATGTTTCCAATGCTAATCTAGGTTTAAATTTTTATAGCTAATTTAATTTCCTGTCTTGTAGAAACATATATGCCTTCTGTCCTCCTTGTGCTCAGTTTTGTTTATTCATTCAGCCAAAGATTTTTCCTCTGTAGTCATTCTACAGACGAAGTTGGCTGACAGCTGTACAAAAGCAGCCCATCTGTAACTACTGACCTACCGCTGGAAGTGCCACCAGCTGCTTTCTATCCATCTACAGTAGCTTCAAAGCGTACCATATAAATCAAGTAGCTTTGTTTAAAACCCTGTTTGTTGTTTATCCGTAGCAAGATGTTTTAAGTTCCAAAAAATACGTGTGAGCAAAAATTAAATTAACACATTAACATCGTGCTAAATGTGACTCCCATACAATTTTATTATACTTCATGTTCTAATCCAAAGAGAAGATGATGATATGGGAAGCGTTTCCCAGCAAAACAAAATCGTTATAATTACGGAGCTTTCGTTACTGCAATTACCAAACCACAACATGAATAATTGTATTGGAGAAATTCACTACAAATACAAGCCCATTGCCTAACGAATTAAAACTGTGAACTATAAACACCAAGAAGTATTTAAGAGCACACTTCTGTAGCTCAGTATTTTAACTAAATGAGAATCCAGATGAACTCAGGATATATATTGATATGTATTGTCTAACTCGCATCGAGTGGTAGCTACAAAGCCATCTGAAATATCAGAGTACAGAACCTGTTTGTGCAGCACAATTTTGAGATTAAATATATATCATTGAAAAGAATATTAGAGCTTTTCTTTCAATTAAACAGACGATCCTAGCCTTTGAAGATATTTTTTAAGAGAATATGCCTCTTGCAATTATAGCCTGCAGCATTTAGCTCTATCTCTGGAATGGATGAGCTTTATTCTTTGAGACACCACAATAAAAGTAAAAGAGAATCCCCAACATTTTTATAGCAGAGCGAGCAAATCCTACAAGCTGAAATGGGAATGTCAAGTAAGTAAAGCAACTTGGACTTAAGGCAACATTGGTGATGGAGTAAAGGACAAACATAAAGCTGTGTGTGAGAAGATTTGAAAGCAGGCCATTCAAAACCCAGGAGGTCTCTGCAAAAAGATGATGAGAAGGAAGAAAGCTAAGAAATTATTTTATTTTTAAAGCAAACCAGTAGGCTACTTACACGCATATTGGTAGGCTGAGATCACAGAATCACACAATATCCTGAGCTGGGAGAGACCTGTAAGGACTGAGTCCTACTCCTGGGATGAGATGAGTTCCAAATTACTAAAGAGCTCTCTCTCATCAAACTTCAGAGGTTGCAGTATAGGATAGCTTCCTTGGCTTCATTTTCATGGGAGACTTTTAGGTGAAACAGGTAGTCTTTATACTTAATTAAACTAGGTGGTGGAAGCCTACTAAAAAAGTGACCTGCATCACACATAACCTATAAGGAGCCCACTTACAAAAAGACTGTGTGTATAATGCTCAGAACATGGACTTTGACCCATACAGCTAGGCAAGGCTGACTTGTACCTTTGCCTCACTATCAGCTTCCTTCACACAAAAGGATTTGTAGACTAATCCAAATATGGTGATAAAGTGTAAGAAATCCAAAACAGAAACAAAATTCACAGAACAGTCTGATAGATCATTAACACACTGAGAACAAAGCCATGAAGTTCCATTGTTACCCTTGGGAATCTCTATCTTCATTTAATTTAACCATTCTAATGGACGTTCTTTGGTCTGTAACTACGTTCAGTTACTGAATTATTTTCTCTTTCCACTGTCAACTTTCAAATGTATAAAAAGCTACTGCAGGAGAAGCGGGAAGTTTATTTTCAACATTCCACTGCCGTCAGTTTCTTATGACTTCATAAATTAAATAAGTTTCCAAGACAACCCAAGCAGCCTAATGCTTTGCTTCTCTTTCTCTCCCATCCAAATCAATAAGAGCTCTATTTTCCGTGACACCTAAAAGCCTTCAAATAGCCATTCCTCACAGCCTGCAACTAAGAAGTGAATAATGAAAATGATCCTCGTGCTATAAATATTTAAATCATCCCAAATAACCACGCATTTTGCAGCAACTGTTTGCTTTGGAGAATAAATAGGTTCCCAAGATAATAAAGGCCCACCATACCTAAGACTTCATGGCAGAGCAGGCAGCTCACAGCACCTCGGGCTGCTCACCGTGCAGAACAACGCCTTAGCAGAAGGACCAATGTGACTATAGTTTCCTGCTGTTTTCTTTGGTTGCTTGCTTTTTTTTTTTTTAATGATTATTTTATTTATTTGCTTTTCTCTTGACTGGCTGTTTGACTGTCTGACCAGTGAAACAACCAGAAGGACTTGTAGAACTCCCACTGGTTTCATGGCAGGACATCTGCTATGCTGAGCAGCAGAGAGATTGTGCACCACACCCGGTTCCCCTGTTTGCACAGGTGAAAACAAAGCTCCAAACCTCTACAGATTTAAACTACTAGTTATAGAATCCTGACATCCATTTTATGCACTCACCTCTCCACAAAGCATGAAACAGTAAGTCCTTCTGCAAGCCTAATTCAAAGCAGCACCCACAAAGAAGTACTAATCACCCTACAACAATCTGTGCTAAAATCAATTATTGATGTCCCTTAGAAATTAAGCTTCAAGTTTCAGGTTTTCCTTTCTGGGCAGAAAAGGACAGTAAATGACATACACTGAAGACAACTTAGAATGTGAGAAAGCTGTTAATGAGAAATGGAAGTACATCTATATTGTCAAACATGTCTCTACTCCTGAACAACTTCTCTTACATTTGGCAAATGAGAGGACAGTATCAGTTTACAAACAGCAGGAAGGAAAAGGACATGGGAAAAGGCTAAGTCAGAGAAACTAGCTTAATGTTCAAATAAAGAGCAAAGATGCATTTGCTTAGTAAAGGCATCAGTTTTCTGAGGCCATGGAAAGAGATGTGGGCTCCGAGAGAGGGAAAATAAAGCATTCTGCTTTTCTTTCACAAAGCTCTACAATTCGTCGCTCAACGCTTGCACTGTCAGTAACATGAGCACTGGTTCTGTGCAGAGTGAAACTTCTGGATCTGAGTATGCTGCTTCTGAATGAAAGTTAGGTGATACTCAGGTCTCACTGAAGTTCCATGGAGTGTTACACCTACACATGGAATTTAACTTTGAGATTAATACTGAACTCTTTTTTTTTTTTCTTTCTGAAGTTCAAGAGTGTTATTCAGCAATACCCACCACTGGACATTTAAAAAATACCAAATTAAACAAGAAAAGAAGTCTAGAGAAACCTCAAATAGGAGGAAAAAAAGAAGAGGCCATGCACATTTCTTCAAAAGGTGGCAATACTAAGAGTGCTGCATCATCACTGGATACGCTATCCAGAACACTGCGGGACAGCTGGCCCTGCTGCTGTGGAGACGCCATGACTTCCACTGGAAACTGCAGTATCAAACCATCACAGCACTTACACTGCCCTGAAAACTACTCTTACAAAGGTCTAAGCTACATTTAAAAAATAAGCATGGCCCAATGAACGCAACAAGAAGATTCACTGCCAGAAGAGAAAGTATTAAATCAGACTCCTGTGCAAAAATGGAAGCTATTCCACCTAGTCACACAAAAATGAGTATTTTTGACTGTCAGGCAATTTATCTTGTCGTTAAGTGTGGCTAAGGCACTTTGCCTTACCATTAGATGTCAGTACAATCTAAGAGAAACCATACAGAGTGCTTCAAGATCAATGAAATTGTCACATGAGGTCACTGAAGGAGATGCCAAGAAACGTTGGACACTACTCAGAAAAAGCTGAAAATCTCAAACACTGCAATGCTGCTGCCTAAATCTCAGCTGCCTTTATCTGAAAGAAGATGAAGAACTAGAAGTGCCAGTACAGGCAGTAAGTATGGTCAGAGGCATGGGACAGCTTGCTTAAAGGAGAAGAGGAAATGCATTGGTTGAAGAAAAGCTTGGAGAAGAAACAACTGTGTGGAACATGAAAATATGACGATATATATATATGTATATATATATATATATATGTATGTATATATATATAAGATATGTACCATGCTTCAATTCAATACCTCGGGAGCACACAGTGACTATCAGAAGAAAAAAAAAAAACAGAATAAGCTTTCTCATGGAACTTTCAATTAAATTGGAAAATCTGGTATCACCAGGTGTCATGGATGCCAAAACTTAAAGTGGTTCTTAGAAGGAATTAGTTATGGAAAACCCTTCAGTGGCCACTGTTAATGATGACCAAGATGCAAACCCAGATCAGAAACCCATAAGCAGAAAAATGACAAAAGAAAATCATCAGTGCATGCTTGTTTTGTTCTCCCACATGGTAATCACTGTGTTACATTACAGTGTTTAGCTCAGCATCCAGCAGCTGCTGCCAAAGGAGCAGCTCTTCATGAAGAGTAAAATCAGAACAAACACGATACTTCCCTCAAATTTCCACCTGTAGGCACTGCTGGAGACAGAAATGAGGACCTTTGGTCCCTTGTGATACACGGGCACAGCTTACATTCTTCAAATAAAGCTGAAATGAGTTAGTATGATTATGGCTAAAAGATACTAATAGAATCATCAAGCTGTCAATATGGAAAATGAAGATGATTAAAAAATTGCCAGCGGTGTAGACCCACCACAGCACATGGCGGATGCCCCATCCCTGGAGGTGCTCAAGGCCAGGTTGGATGGTCCCTGGGCAGCCTGCACTGGCTAGTGGTAACCCCGTCCACAGCAGGATGCTGGAACTAGATGATCTTTAGGATCCCTTCCAACCCAAGCCATTCAATGATATGGCTCTATGATAAATTGTTCGAACAGTGACAGTTGTAACTAGTTGCTTTTGCTTAATTGTCAGTTCAGCTATGAGTCCTAGCCATTGCTTTCCTACACGTGTGCCTGGAGGCTAGAAGAACCCCTCATGCTCTGCACAGGTGCCAGCACTTCAGCTTCTTCCTGCAGCAGAGACTCAGCTCCTTGGTATACTCCCAGAAAGTATGAAATCCTAGATCACATCAGACGTTGGCCTCCTTAAACTCAACAGCAAATCACAGAGTACTGTCTGCGGGCCCCAGAGCAAGGCACCGCCTTGTCAGAGCGGTTCCACCAGCGTCCAGGGCAGGAGAACCCTTACCTCAGGTATATCCCAGGCCCTAAGATGAAAGGACTTGGCACTATGAGGTTTGGGTCAGCAGTTTATTCATCCCTAGTGCAAACAAAGCTCCTTTTCTTCAGATGGAGCTCCCCACCCTGTGAGAACGGCTCGCTCTTCTTCTGTATTTGACCTAAAACTTGAAAACATGGTTTCACAGAGTGCAGCTCATTAAAGCAAACATGATTGCTCTGCAGCACTTCTACCTCTCTTAAAAAATAAGTATTTCATCAGCAGTTTTAAATATATTCAGTGAACTTTTTTTTCCCTGTTGACAAAAAGGTTTCAAGTAAGGCCAGGAACACACCTAGTCAGCACACCATTAAAAACAAAGCTATGGTTTTTTGGCTTATTATTCATTATTTTTTAATGTTGTGCATAAGTAATCTTTTTGTCACTATCCTGTTTTTAATCAAATTACTTTAAATCTTTAAATAAAATGTCTTCCAAGATGCAGCACAATGTTTAATAATCATAAGCCGAAGTTACGGCATAAGATGATAAAATGGCCTTGTTGAAAAAGAATATGGTGAAAACAGTAGTTTGCTATCACAACAGGAGGTTGTGACAGTAATTCCGTCATTAGAAGCTTTTTATGAGTTATTTATCTTCACCATAAGTTTTTTCCCTAAGCTGTTTTTTCCCTTAGTAGCATCCTCTCTCAATTATGGATCTGTCGACAAGCCAAAAATTACTCACTACTGACAGTGTATTACTGCAGATGTGTGTGACTGCAGACAGATGGGAAGCATCGCTGCTAACTCAGATTTCTGGGTCGGGAATAACACTTTCACTCAGACACTCAAACCAGCATTACAGAGTTATTAGAGGCTTCCTGACTGAGACACCTACATTTCTAGTAAAATCCCAGAGACGTTCCTAGTGTTGGAAAATTGCTGTTGACTGGAACCTGAGCAATAGCGCTGCTATGCTTCCCACCTGTCACAACTTCTAGAAGCCTCGTATCAGGTGCTCAGCTTCTTCAGAAAGAACGGTGTTCTGATAAGCTCCCGCCTAACTCAGACCGAAGGGAAATTAACCATCTGAGACCTGCGAGGACTTCCTGAAATTATGTATCCAATTCATAATGTACCCAATTCTGGCTTTGCCTCTTACACACAGACCTGGGCTGCGCAGCTAACCTTGCACTCTTCATTTCAGCCCTTGCTGGCTGTGTAAAGCAACACGCAGGTGCATACCCCAGCACATACAGATGCTGTGATACATACTGTTTTACAAAGTACTTTGTAACTCCCAGATGAAAACCATTAAGAAATGTCAAATAAGAGGGTTGTCAGATCGGCGTTACAGTAATCGCTTCTGTATTTTTTGAAGTCTGAAATGAAAGAAAATTACATTGAAAGAAGATCAATCTCTTCTCAATTTCTCTGCACAGACTGAAGAGCTGAAAGACTCCCTCCCTTTTGTTGAGAGGGATGAAAGAGCCGGACAGGAACTGTGTAAATGAGCTAAATAAAACCGCAGTGATTGTGAAAGACAGCACCGGAGAAGCTGAATGGCCACTACAGAAAATAACTCAAAACATAACAGTTCTGTGATTGGAATAAGAAACTCAAAATTATTAAATACATTCAACGTTTTAACGCACCTGAGGAAGCATAACAGGACGTGAAGAAGTAGCCCCAGTTCACAGCAACAAAAAGGCTAATGCCTCCGTTAATGAATTCTCTGGGAAGGGAAACAATTACTGTTGTATTTCATGGATCTCCATTGCTAGAAAGGATTGGAACCAGCAGGGACAAAAGATTACTTTTAACCTTTTATTGATTTATTGAGCCTTCATTTTTTCCCTCTAAAACAGACATAATCCCACGTCACAAGGGCAGGCACACGGACTGCATGTATGTTCCACACGTGACACCAACACGGATCACCTGGTAGCAGCAGCCCTCAGACATCCACAGCCCCGTGGTTTACAGATTAAAAGTGCTGATTTAAACAACACATCTGTTTGGTGGAAAAGGAAGAGAGTGGAAAGAAGAAAAGATTCTGCAAGCGGGTAGGAAATCATGCCAAAAGACACTGAGGACAGAAAGTTAGCTGAGGCCAGGTCTATTCATAAGACGAACCGTGGGACCTGTTTTGTTTTCTCCCCCTGCCAAAAAGGTTGGAACACTGGATTTGGGCACACAGACAGCCAGGTGTGCGCGTGCCTCTGAACAAACACGCTCTCTATGGGGGAAGACAATCTTTAAGATATTTTTCGTTCCACTCGAACAACAAAGTGTTTGAGTAGTATTTAAATACTATTACTACACCTCAGTTCTTCTGAATTGCTTTTCACATCTAGCAATAATCTCAGTGAAATAATTGTGTTTTTCCTTACTACATACAATTCATGTACAGCACAGGCCACATGTTAATTTACCCATATCACTGGCCTGCAGCAATAGCATCCCACCAATACTATCACAACAGCAGGCCTTTTTATCCCCTTTACAAACTTTACAATGCAAAGACTTTCATATAAAGAGGTAACATCCTGCACTTTCAAAATGCACACAGCACTATATCACATACAGCT
Organism: Pavo muticus; assembly: GCA_016647715.1. Lineage (NCBI taxonomy): Eukaryota > Metazoa > Chordata > Aves > Galliformes > Phasianidae > Pavo > Pavo muticus. The sequence continues at coordinate 390,499 of JACDJE010000022.1, forward strand.
GAAATCCTTTCTGCAAAGCATTTTTCAGATGGGTGAGAAGTTAACAGGTTAGGAGAAAACCTGTCTGCGTGAACTCTTGCTTACTTAGGTTTCCTGATAAAACTACAGCTGTAGAAGCACGTAAGTAGTAGAAATGGTTTTGGTTTTTGTTTTTTCTTAAACATTGTGCATAGGAATACATAATTCACGTTTGTTTATTCCTTTTTAATTAGTCCAAACATTGGCCACTGCCTTCTCCCCGTTTAATGGGAAGGCACTGGCCAGCACCTAAAAATAATAAGATGGCAACTATCAAGTGCATTTACTTTGCATTTCCCATGAATTGGCAATAAGAAAATACTTATTGAATTGAGAAAGTTCTACAGGATCATTAGTAACTCTTACCAACAGCTTCTCTTCTCTTCTTCAGCACTTCCGTACAATTACACAACTGCTACATAAATCTTTCCACAATCTGTGGTGTCAAAAAGCTCAGTTTCTTTAACAAGCAGGTAAAGCTAAATTAAGAATTAAAATAAATGTTTTTCAAGTTTAATATTAGGTATTGGAAAAGTGTCTTTCCTCATCACTAAGCAATGAAAAATTTAGTGATAAGGCAAAATAAAAATAAGAGGCTAAATAACCGACAGCTTCCATTTTACTCTCTTTGATTTAAGTTATGTTTTACAAACTCTGCACCTTACCTTACAGTCTTACTGAGAAGCACATGCATGTTTTGGAGATCAGTATCAGTTTGCAATTGTCAAAGGTACAGCTACAAGAAAACTCTTAGTTCCCCTACTTGGCAAAAGAACCAAGACCTACCGAACTCCACAGAGATACCTAGAAATACCACTACCGGATTACATCCCAGTATGGCTTTCTCATCATCAAGAAATGGCTACCTAGCCTAAAGGGCTCCCTGCAGCCAGAACTTCCACACCCAGCTAGAGAAGTTGTTTGATTGGTAATTCTTTTCCATACATTCTGGCGTCAATCAGCATCTCATGACATGACATTCCATTAAGGAATTTCCAGCTAGCTACACTCCCATCTCAATCACAGTAACAGAGTATTTTCACACCTTGCTAAATTCCATAAGCAATCCCCTATCGCAATTACAGGGATTGCTTATGTAGAAGATTAATGCTAGTGGCTATGACCTGGTATCCTTTAAGCAATTAAGTCAGGGGAAACAAAAAATGAGAAGTGCAATTAGATAGCCTCATGCATCTGAGACTGACAGACAATTGTATGCAATACTAATATATTGTAACCAATGCTAGCATACCCTACTAATTTTCCTGATTAATTACATTTTGTCTATGTTCAACATTTATGCTCATCTGCTCTCTCTTTTATTCATCACTGGGAAGGCGGAGGAGAACAGCAGAGTCAGGAGAGGCTACTTCACTAAGAGAATCTCCAGAACGTCCTTCCCAGAGAAACGGGGGAGGTGCAGGTTTTTAATTCCCCTCTTCTGTTCACACACAAGATACAGTCTCTCTACAGAAGGAAGACCTTAAAAATGTAGGAGCTGTGTTACTTAACTCGACATTCAAAAGTCACATTTGAGAGCAGTTGAATGCTGCAGAGCAGCAACTTGCTTGTGCTTTGAGATTGACTTCAATGCAAAACTGCTTTATTTTTACCGTAAAACAATTCTGGTATCTGCAGAAGTGGATGAACAGATTACATTTCTGTGCACTGTATTAGGAAGATGCTTATCTCGGAAGGCTCCCTCATGTGCACATCAGGATCCAAGATTCCTACATTATGTATATCAAAACCTGGCACAGTAAATTAGTCCAAATGCAACAAGCTATTGTATTTCATTCCAAAAAGGCTCTAGTGCAACTGCATCTGTCAGAATACCTCAGTGTATTTCTGTATCAATTGCTGTAACTGTAAACTTTCACAATTTATCCCCTCTCCTATCTGGAAATTTTTAGTTTCTTTATTTGAACACGTATGTTCTTTTCTATTTTGCTACAGAACAAAGACCAAGCAGGAAGTGCACTTGGCAGCTGGTCTGGAAAGGAAAGACCATAATGGTGTTTAATGGAAATTCATTTCAATCCTACGCTACACTAGAAAATAAGATTTCCAGCCCCTATTAACTTGCAGATCAACTCTTCTTGCTTAATTAGAATGTTCCTGCTGCTGAAGGAGAGGCCTCATCCAGAAATTTCAGACTGCCCCGAGTTCAGAACATTTTATGCCTTGAGGACAAAGTCAAAACCATAATGTTCTCTCACGTGTGTTGAGCAAAGATGTAATGAGACTGAAAGCTGCACTGAGTAATTTGCATTTCTCAAGAAGCGTGCTCAAAAATTCTGGATTAAACTCCAGATGTGAGAAAAGAGAAGTAACACTGCCATTAGTTCAAACATCATCAAACACTTTAACCAACTGTCAGGCAGGTGATCACAGCCGAAGTAAGAATTACTCCTTGTAGGACTCCCTGTAACAGAGCTCTGGTGGCACACTGCCGCTGCACGCTGGATACGCTGCTCTGAGAAAACCTCGAACCACTTCAGTGCCTTATTCTTGTCAGAGAAGCCGGATGTGCATCGCCTTGAGGATGAGACAAGACCATCTGTCAGCAGGCCAGCAGCACCCTGTAGTTTTATCCAAGGCACATTCTGCCATAATGCCAACTTTTTTTAAAAGTCTAGCAAGAAAATAAAGTTAGATAAATTAGATGAATTCTCCATTGATTTCTTGTGTACTATGAGCTCCTCCTCCAGTAATGTGAAGTGAATGATAGATGGCTGGGATCAGGAAAAGGATAACAGGAAAAATAGAGTTCTACAGCATTGCACCCAGGATTAAAAATAACAGATTTCTTCCAGGAAAGCTCAGTGTGCTACTTTTGATTACCTGCAGTCTAACTTGTTTGTAGACCTTCTGTGGGCCAACTACTCCAAAAATACCTCTCATAAATGGTGCTCTGACAGTCAAAGTCTGACCTACAGGGACCACTGTGCAGAACATAGCTCTGGGAAACTACTTTCATTGCCTTCACAACAGGGAAAACCTTGCATCCCACATTTATTTCCCTTATTTCAGGCCCAACATAGTCCTTAAGTCAATCACTGCCTGTTATCTCTATTGGCTTTCTTTTACAGTTAAGATTACTATGACATGTAACTTGAAAAATATTTAAACTGCTTCCTAAAGAATAAATTTATGCCTCTTCTTAATTAAGAGATTAATGACAGTGATTCAAAATGCAGATGGCAAGAAAAAAATAACTGGAAAAAGGTTATTTCTGGTTTATTTTATTGGTTTCAAAATCTTGCTTTTAGCAGGCTGGCAACCACTTGGCTGAAGTCAGTATTGTGATTCTATAGAGGAGGCCCAGCCAGCAACAAAGCTATTAATTCAGCCTTTTTCATTGACTTTCAAAGTGTATGTGTACGTATGCATCAACTACAGAATGATTTCTCAGAAGGATGCTTTTCAGGAATGATTGCTGACTCAAGAATGTTTGAGGTGATGCTGAAAATTCCTTCAGAATGCAAGTTCTCTATCTCAGCATTGAATAAAATGCCACCAGAAGTCAAACTCAGTAAGAGAAGACGTGAAAGCTGAGATATGGTGACTGTAGTACTGATCACACGGCTCTGAACTAGTGAGAACGGAGACCACATGCTCAGCAACTAGACATGAGGAACTGCTCTGGACTTAAAACTGATGAGAATTATCACAAAACACACCCTGAGGGGAAAAAAAAAATGAAGTTGGTGACCAGACAAGTTTGAAATCACCCTTTTTCTCCAGCTATAACCTTCTATCTACAACCTCCCCAAGAATCTATGTTTATATGAATAACTTGTTCCTGTAACTTCTTCTAGAGGGTAAACAGTACGTAGAACCCAGCCACCTTACCAGAGGTAGAAAATAAAACTGGAAGAGAAAATTTTAGGAGCTGAAATACTTATCTCAGCACAGAGCATGCAGGGCTGTACTGCTGGTACCACAAGGTACCATGCCCTGCAATTCCTCTTCCACATCCTGCCAGCAAACAGCAACTCCACCTTCTCTTTTGTGCTTTGAATAATGATTCCCTCGGCTCTTGGAGCTGGGCTTCCCTATTTTGTTGTCCTCTCTTCTCCAATTACAGCTTCTTCCCCAGGGTGATTCCTGAACTCTCCACAGACTATTGCTTACTGCTCCTTGTTCCTTCACAGCTTTTAGCTATGAGAGCTCCAAAGCCCAGCGGATTGCCTGCGGGAACAACTCAGCTCTCCAAGGAAAGCAAGCAGGTTAACATCTCTATTTGTATGACAAGTGGTAAGAACTGGGTGAAACTCTGGTTCCCCTTTCACATAAGGGAGCTTGTCTGGATGTGATTCAGAACCAGACACCAACTGCCTTATCTGCACTTAGCACCTCCACTAACATACTTGGGTTTCAAATCCAAAACAGCCAGATGATATTCTTTTGTCCTCAGCAAGCAGAGGAGATCGGCGATCCCAATGTTCCTTCTGAAACCAAGAGATACCAGGAGATGCCAGTGCTACACTTCCACTAAGAACTAAGCTTTTTCCTCTCCAGTCTGTACAGTAATTAATTGTGATGCTTTACAGAAAGAAGGAAAGAAATACCTTACAAATTCATGCAGGGAAGAACAGCTACAACCCTTTTACAGAGACCTCTCCATTGTCTATCCCCAGCTTCTAAGAACTGTCACTTGGACCAAACTAACTGGAGCCACTGATAAATACCCCCGAGGTCAACAGATACCAGATAAGAGGAGCATTGTTGGGGCACCTACATCTGAAGGAGGTTATGGCAACTTCACTAAACCGCATCTTGCGTACAGTCAGAACTGCAGCAATGCAAAAAGGCCCTCTAGCAGATCTCCTGAGTCAGAAAGGAACTTTAGAACATAAAGCCATCAGAGTAGAGGCTGAGTCTTCAAAGTTGCTCACTGGCATATTCTGCTTCTACCTGCTAAGAGGAAGAAGAAATGACACAAACCTGTCAGTAAGTCCTACAGTGTCAAGAGCAGCAATATACCAAAAGTTGAATTCTCTTTTCATCTCCTACTGGAGAGGCACAGTACATTTTTTGAAGTATTTTACACAGAAACATCGGACTACCTCACTATCTATCTTGGCTGCTTATTTAGCACAGTCAAGAGGTCAGTAACAAAGTATCCATAACTGAAAGCAACATGAAGGAAGCTCACAAACATTCAGCTACTTCTGCTTTCCAACTGAAAGCTGATGGGCATCCAGCTTTGCCTCCACAAAAGAAATACTGACCTGTTCTGGTATTTCCTAGCCGACTTAGTTTGCAAAGATGTTGAACGCCGTTTTAGCATTATTTCTACACAACTTTATTAAACAGTTCCATGAAGTAACACGTTTCTCATCACTGACATTACTAAGCTAGTTTCATATCCACCTCTCAGTGCCATTTTCCATTCACCTGAAGTTCATCCGTATTTTGATTAGTTGCTATTTTTCATTGAATGAGACAACAGAACTATAAAACAAGCCTTTGTTTTTAAAGCCCACTTAAAACAAGCAGACAAACCTCAAGCAGAGGTCTACAACACGACTGTAGGATTTTCATATATATAAAGAATCAACAGCACAGTATGTTTTATGGGCTGGCCATAAACACCACGATCTCTCTGATTTATTATTCATAAAGGAATTTTTAACTAGTCGAAACTATTTCAACTCAACAGTTATGAGACCTGCGTGGTGCACAGTTTCCTATTAGCAACAGGCAAGCAAATGTTAACCCAGCTTTGCCTGCTTATATTATTTCTCCTGAAGTAGTTCAAAGACGGCCCACAGAAGATAAAGACCCTGCAGCAACCTTTTCCTGAAGCGTTTCAATAGAACTGAGGAACAGATCTCCCTATGCATAATTAGGTTTGAAAATGTAAATGTATTTCTCTTGAATAAATAAAATCAGGAGCTCGACACTGCAAGACAAATATATCTGCAATTGTATTACAGCTCAAACACAATTTTTCAAAGCACGGATTTTCATTTAAGTCTTAAAATAGACCATAAGTACAACATGCACTTTTGTTTTATCTGACAACACTGCATATCTGGACTGAGATTCCTAGCTTTTCTGTGCTAAGATCTAGATGAAAATTATCTCTATAAAGGGAGTAAAACGTTCAGCTTTGAGTGATCCGACTTCTACAACAGATGGCCTAAAGTATTAGTGATTCAGTTGTTGCTGGCGTTCGGTCAGTTCTTCACTCGTTAATAAAGGATCTTAATTTTGAACTATTATTTCCCAATAAAATACTCATCAGAAAAAAAAATAGAAAATGCACGGCCCAAGATTTTATAAAGCTTGTCCATTTGTGCAAGAATTGCCATTCTAGATTAGCGATACAATTCCAGGTTGGAAAAACAAATCTCTTCTGCCAGATGTTTCATTGAGATCTCGGTCTTGGCTTCTGCCAATATTGGCAGCATGCAGGCATTGGAATGCTCAGCGACATCCATTTTATCACTGTGTACTGCATAGTTACAGAAGCTTAGATCACAGTGAATTGTAGGGGTTGGAAGGGACCTCTGGAGATCATCTAGTTCAGCTCTCACTCCAAGGTCCTTCTTCCAGAGAAGCTCTCCATATTTGGAAAGCATGTGAGAGGTGGGGTGACATTACAGCTACTTCTGCTTTGCAGAAGGGACATCCAACATCAGCCTTTCTCCAGAACAAACTGGAGGTCCTCAGCCAAATTCAGCTTTGCAATACAAGTGATACATTCACTTCTTTCTCCTTCAGATAAGGCACATCTCCCTACACACCAGGAGTGGATCTCCATCTCTCCTCTGTTGCAGTCTCCTCTGACTTTACTTCCTGAAAGGAGGTTGTGATGAGGAGGGGTTTGGCCTCTTCTCCCAGGCAACAAACAGGACTTGAGGAAATGGCCACCAGTTGTACCAGAGGAGGTTTAGGTTAGACATAAGGAAAAACTTTTTCTCTCAGAGTGTGGTCAGGCACTGGAATGGCTGCCCAGGGAGGTGGTGGAGTCGCCGTCCCTGGCAGTGTTCAAGAGGTGTCTGGATGAGGAGCTACGAGATATGGTTTAGTGCTTGTGGTAGCAATGGTAATGAGAGGACGGTTCGACTAGATGATCTTGCAGGTCCTTTCCAACCTTGTGATTCTATGATTCTACGACTTCAGTGCCACCTCAGGTTGCCCCAGGCTGTCCGAAGCAGCTTTCAGCCACCAGGGAATGCTCACTGCCAAATCACAGACTGCAAAAGCATAACGTTCAAGTGGGCTGCACAGAAACAGGCTATCGCACTGCAGCAAACTGAAGTCACGCATCTGAAAAGATGAAATTAAATGCAGCCACTCATTAAATCCAATATGAGCCTGATGCTCTGAAATCTATTTGCAAGTACTTCTATGGGCTGGCAGTTACATTGCTATTTGTGAACTCTAAACAAATCAGACTTTTTTTAATTAAAAACATAAATACTACAACTAAATAAACTTCCACTTTCCATTAGATTTACATTCCTTGAAAAAAGTGCAAGCAATCAACCTTGCTGATATATCTTTATCTGTAAGATACAGTGACTTTAGTTTCTCTTGAACAGAAAAAGTTCAAACGGGTGCAAACCTTTCAAGTATTACTATGAAACAATAAGTTTCACAGTAGTGAGATAACACCACTAAAATACTACGGAGCATTTCCTTGCTTTCAAAAATGAGGGATATGTGACCTCTGGAAGGGAAACATAGCAAAGTCAGACTTCTACAGGCTCAGTGCAAATGGCATTTCACTTCATTTAGAAGTTAGGCTTCTTGGCAGTTTAAATGAAGTATTTTTATCAGTAAGCAGGGCAATCAACTCTGAAAAATGTGTCCTCTTAAAGTAAATTCATCTTGACACATTTCATTCTGATTTCTGTGTGCAGGGAGTTACATAATGCTGTAACACACTATCTGTGTAGTTCTGGGAGTTCTGCTGGTCAGACTTGGTGACGGAGCAGCTGGCTCCATCTTCACTCCTGTTCTGGCATCTGCCTGCTCTATTTGCAATGCTCTCATTTCACCCCACTGCGTTAAGCTGGAGAGGTGAAAGGCTGAAACCCAACAAGTTCAGAAAGAAGCAAAGCAGTGACCATTACTCTGAAAGTCACTCATTCACTTCTATCTATTGCTTATTAAAAGGACTATATTTGCCAATGTAAACAATAGAAAATGAACAATCAAAAATCCTACAGCCCTGAGAAAGAAAAGGATGCCCACAGATCTAGTGAGCAGATTTGGATCACAGGACTTAGGATACTTCCTACTGCATATCCTAAAGACTGGAATAGCTAGCATGAATTATAATAGTGAGTCTATAAAGGTTGAATTTATACTGACATCTTGGATATTATTACAGTAAATGACAGATTAATGGACAAAGGCAAAAGATCCCAAAAGTCATCCTAGATATTTAATTACTAGGAAGTAACTAATAATCATATTAATTAGCACAGTTAAAAATCCCATAGAGCAGTAAATGATTTCAAAGGAAATTTTGGCTATAACAATGACAAGTTAAGTAATAACTTACACTGATGCCAGCAGAGAATAAAAGATATAATGATCCCCATTGAAGTTTTATTTTACTGAGATCAATATCTGACCCCCATTATATGCTAAAAGCCATGCCTAAAACCAATTAAAAGAACTATTGTTGGGTATCTCAATTACAAAGAAACTTCCTCTCATTGAGTCATTGCATCAAAATGAAATAGATAAAATTAAAACAAATACATCTTTTCAGCCCCTCCATAGCAACAGCAACTATTGATATTTTAGCATTTCATTACAAAATTAAAGGTAGCCTTCAGCAGTCAACCTGCTGGGTGAGTTAAGAAAGGAATCAAACTATCTTACAGCAACATTTCCTTCCACGTGCAACATAATTACAGCTAAGTGAACATCAGTACCAGTAACTCTTTGATACCACAGATGAAAATCAAGGCAATCACTGTGAACTTCAAGTCTGATATCATCAGAAGTGTATTTTCAAAAATTAATCCTTTCAAACTTGACTTCTATCAGCAGCAAGAAATCCTGCTGCATAAAACAGGAGTGGTTGTAATGAAAGAAAACTTTTCAACGACTGGTTTTTACCCATTCTCCACTTCTATACATTTCCAATAATACTCTTTGCAGAGCTTTGCAGAAACAGAAGTTATTATCTGAATATAATGGAAGAACAGATAATTACCTCTTAAAAGTAAAAAAGAATGTCCACCTACCAAATTTCATCATGTTTAGATAGTATATTATCTTATGGAATGATATTTGCCAATAAAATTGAGTAATATTTACATACTAAAGCTAACATATGCATTAAAAAGTTAATATTTAATAGGGTTATAAAATATTTCTAGTCCAATCTTGCACATAGCCTTTGTACAGGTCACATCCTATTTGCACAGACATCGTACTGCGGGATGACAACAGGCATTACTAAGGGTAACAATCATGTCAATCAAACTTCAAGAAGAAATGGCCACAAGTTGTACCAGAGGAGGTTTAGCTTAGACACGAGGAAAAACTTCTTCTCTCAGAGAGTGGTCAGGCACTGGAATGGCTGCCCAGGGAGGTGGTGGAGCCGCCGTCCCTGGCAGTGTTCAAGAGGCTCCTGGATGAGGAGCTACGAGATATGGTTTAGTGGCTTGTGGTAGCAAGGGTAATGGGAGGACGGTTGGACTGGATGATCTTGTAGGTCCTTTCCAACCTTGTCATTCTATGATTCTATGAAAAAAATTAAGATGAACTGTCAAAGTATGACCCAAACGATATAATTTTTAATTAAAAATTGAGAAATAATGGACATAGAGAGATTCTCAACTAACTTACCTTGCCTTATGTTTGCCATGGTCTAAGTGGAGGCTAAAGATATTTATCAGATTAAAAAGTTGACAAGTAAAGTAGCCTGCTTATACATAAGAGCATGCAGGGTGTAAGTCCTCACTTATCTTCATCATAAATCGCTTGGTGGGTTTATGCAATAAGCACTTACAAAGGAACTTACTCGTTATTGAGATCTACAGGCATTCTCGTTTCGACACTATTCTGTGTTGATTCACACCTATTTGTGTCCCAGCTTTCACACCTGCTACTCAGACACATGGCAGAAAACAAAATATTGCTTAACAAAAGCTACAAACTTGCACGGCTCCTTTTCAAGTCAGTGTTCAATTTGTCCTACTCACAGTATTGCATCCCTTCTCCGAGCAATTCCCTTAAAAGCTTCATTTTTCAACCAAGACTGTTTTCAGGACCAGAAATATAGCTCCCAGGAATGATTTAAGGAACAAATGCTAATCTCTTCAGTACTACACAGTGTAGTTATAAACTGAGGCATTAACTTGTAAATACATCTGGACAACCATTATGGAAATATGTGAACAACTGAGGTACTGCACTGCTTAATAGGCAGGCTTAAATAATGAATAGAGGATTAGCATGGAAGTTCTCCAGTCCTATTGCAAAACTGATATGAAAAACAAAGGCAAGATCATAATGAATTTCAGCAAACTGCCTTTCCTTCAGTAATGCCACTGATGGCTTTTAAGTTTCTAAATGGTCAAACAACTGGAATTCAGAATCCAAACAAAACATAACTGTGTGTAACAATTCTACAGTATTAGCAGGAACATGCTGCAATTCATCTAAACAGTTCTCACTCTGATGCTACTACACTGTAATGCAACTTAAAAAACAGGATCATGAAATAGATGGGTTAAAGATTCATTTCTCAGAAGCTTCTACAGCTGAAAGTAGATGAAGTAAGATGTAAGCAGATGAAGTAGATGACAACAGACGAAGGATGAGAAGCCTACACCACCTGTACCCCAGCAAGTATCAGCTCGTGCCTCATGCTTGGCTTCCCAGCAAAATTCGGCCCTAAAAAACCTTCCTGTTTGAAGTTGTAGAGACTGGCTGTTCTTGCTGCCTTTGGAAATTACTTTTCTAAACTCCTTATATAAAAACACACTTGAGGAGACTTAGCAAAAGATTAATTCACTTTTATTTTTTTAAAAAAAGATGATAGCTGAAGGCAACTTTTAACATTGGGAAGCTGCAGATAGCGAGAGCGGAGAATCAGGACAAACACAGCTGGTTCAGAAAGTTCTCAGGAAGAAACCAGTAATAGGGGAAAATGTAAGGAATTGCAGGGGATACTGCAAGTTGGTTATTACTGAATGTTGCGATTTAAAAGCACAGAAGGCTTTTTTTACACTGAAAATGTTTGCTTGTAAAAAGATCCGTATAATGGGTTTGAATGTATCATACCTGCTGCTTATTCTGTAAGTTCAATTAGAACAAACAATTCACAATTCCAAAATAGCTTGGAACAACCAGTTACAAGGCTACCATGAGTTTGGCATTCACCGAATTCATCTCCTCCAACCTTTATACTCAAGAAATGAAACGAAGTTCACACCAAGGTTCCCTGTTCTAAAAACAGCAACAAAGACATCGTCAGGATTCTAAGTGCATATATCAAAAATAGAAAAAGATGTCCTCTAGTGCCTAACCAGCAACCAAACCTCTTTACAATATCTTTAATTCTCTAATAGAAACTAATGTACAAGAAAGTACTTCTCATGGTGTTAAGATCCCAAATAAATTTGACAATTACTGTAAATATCTGAAATAGCCTTGTTACAATCCTTACTATGGAAATCACACCTAACAGAACCAGAAGCAAGGCAGTGCCAGAGATAACCTGGGAGCAGCTTTCCAGTGAATGAGCCAACAAAAAGAACTCAGCCATTAAACAATCCCCACCTACTGCTGCAGGTAACAAACAGACCAGCAGCCAACTAAATGGTGCAGGACTGCCAGTGCCCAGCCCAGACAAGAGAACTCCTTGTAACCTTGGCTTCGCTAACCTCACTAGTTATGCTGGAACATCCCCTCATCATTTTGAGGAGCACCATGAAAACTCTGAGAAGTAATCTGAATGATCTGCTCTTAGGTAGCAAAATAACCCATTACATTCTGTATACCCAAAGTGAACTGCTACTCACTCTGTTCTGTCTTCCCAAGGGGCATGGACCAGTTCCAGAGTTCTTAACTGTCAGAGTTACGACAATGTTTCCATGCTCTTCATTCCTCAGGTGCAGTTATGTAGCTCCAGCTGTGATCTTGCTTGGGTCCCCTGTGCTAACCCTCTGGGAATGTCTCCTTGGAAGCAAAAACCCTCCTGTTACGAAGCACCTATTTACTTATTGCAGAACTTCCTGATCATTTGCTGTTCCCACAGATTTACCAGGGGCACATTTTTACACCTTTACAGAAGTCAGTGATTTTAGTTTTCCTCTAAACATAACTAAGCATGTCTTCATCGTTCTTAGGTGCCTCAACAATCAACGTATTAGATGTGGTGCACGGGCAGAGCTATTAAAATGCAGACAAAAGCAGACTGCGGCAACATTTTAAACCACGTTGACTAATCTATTACTAATAAAACAACAAATAAGTTTTAAATATTCACTGTGTATACACAAGTCTGAAAGCATCATCACTGCTGGGCTTGCAGAGCCCATCAGTCTACACCTCAAAATATATGGAGACAACCAGTAAATGGAAGAATACCCTCCTTGGGTCCCTTCCAACTCGGGATATTCTGCGGTTTTATTCTTTCCTCCCAGCCCATGCCATCTTAAGAACAAGCCCACCTCACCTACGTCCATCACACTCCTGACAAGACACAACCAACCAGGTAAGACCCACCAGTTTCTGGAACCACAACACACAGAAGCATAAGGCACGTTTCTCACAAACACGAGAACGCTTTCAGCAGGTAAGAGATTCCAGAACAAAACTCCAGGAATGCGATTTCTTAGAAAATGTGTGTAATGGCTCCTGTCAAGCTGTGCCAATAAACTAAAAGGACTGCTTGCTATGCTCTCATCTTGCCAGAGGACAGTTCAGGCAATTTGAGGTCTCCAAAGGACTAAAAAAAGCAAAAATCACAGAAAACAGGGGTGAAAAAAGAGAGTAGACCTTGATACAGCCTTCCTTGAAGCCAGACAAGGAGTAGAGCTGCTTGAGGAGCAGGAAGCCAAGGATGGGCATGGGCAGCCCCTTCTGTGCCAAGGCGAGGCTTGGATGGATGGAGCTCAGCTGGCAAGTAAGCAACAGGCACTGCTGAGAGCCCATGTGTCACAGGGAGGCAGAAAATGGGGCATCGCATGCGATTTTGCACAGAGCAAGTTTCCTGTGATCACACAGGAGCAGAATTTTTCAGTGCACTGAAAGGAAGACCTCAGTTCCCCAAGAGGATCCCACTGCAGTGCTGCTGAAAAGCTGCCTCAACCTCAAGATGCAAATGTGAAGATGGCACCAGGCACAATGCAGATATTCCTACAGACAGAAACAGGCTGAAGGCTTATTTTATTGGGATTCAAAACTGTAGTCAGCAAAGGTGAAGTATTCCCACCTTTGGAAAAAATCCCAAATTACTTGCACTGCTTCTAGCTTTCAGTACCAACATCTGCATGTAACCTTACAAAACACAATCTCATAGAAATAACTCCAGTGTTTATGAAAATCACTACTTTGAGCAGGACTCCTTTCTACCAACAGTGAGGTTCACTTTCATTCTAGTGTGTTAAGAACAGTGCATTTTCAGGTGATTTCATTTATTACACAAAGCTTAGAAACGAGCACTGTATCTATGTGAAATGATATTCAAGTCATTCATAGAATCACCAAGGTTGGAATAGACCTACAAGATCACCCAGTCCAACCATCCGCCTATCACCAGTATTTTCTGTGTCTATGCCTCAGGTTTAGAACTATTCACAGTCAAATTGCTGTCCAACTGCTTTAAAGTTCTTTTTGTTTTTGTCTGAAGAAAAAAAATTGGAGAAGGAAAACACACACACAGACACACAAAAAGCCCAACCACACAACATTTCCCAGGGCACAAATACAGGCAGCTCAGGACTTCTCAGGTTAATGTAGCTTTACATTTATCACAGTAAGGAGAGGAATTTGACAGCCGGTTTTCCCCTGATCTCTGATACCTTGATGTCTCCTTCTAATGCATTCACTTCAGTACAACAGTATCAATCAGACAATGATGGCTTTTCTGGTAGCCCTTGAGTCAGAGACCAACACCCCTAGGGATTAATCCTAATGAAAACAAAATATGCCCCTTTATAAAGGGTAAGGCATCAAACACCTAATAAACAAGCAAACATTTTATCAAGTTGCCAATAAGGAAAACTGATCTGGCAACTCTACAAAAAATTCGCAGGCCACCAATTTAAATTCATTTCCCATTTCTGCAATGACTACAACTTCGCCCTCTCGCAGTCTCAAATGTGTGTGTGAAAGAAAAAGCAAGGAATAGAAAAAGGCTTTTACTGTTTGATATTGGAACAACTATAAGAAGAGCAAAGGAGTGGTTCTTGGAGATAAAATACATCTTGTCCTCTCTTCAGCTGAAAGCCGTACTCACAAAGCTGTCCTGTACTGACCAACACGCCACAGTCACGGGCCTGCTACAGAGCTTCCTTTTTCCAGGAAAAAGACTTCAGAAACACACTTGTAATTTCTTTTTTTAATCGTTTTTTCTTCCCAGGAAGAAGTTGACCACACGTCATCTTTACTTTCCTGTTCCGTCTCCCTTCCCATCCAGCCCATTTCTCTCAGTTACGAACTGAAAGCATCAGTTCTAACCGTGAATCAACACATCTTCTTCGCTACTTCCCATCACGAGCTGGAGTGTAATCATGCTGAATATCGTTCACAACTGCATCACGCTCCACAACTGCCTGCAGTACTTCTTTTTAGACAAAATACACTGTTTCTCTGTATGGATAGATACATTTAATCTCAATTAAAAAAACAGTTACTGATTAAAACATCTCTGGCATGTATCTTATTGCATGTCCTCCTCCTCCACGTATAACTGATATTAGGTATGTTGCAAATATTGCAAGGCTAGACTAAAACCTGCCCTATGAAAGTGGTGTCTAACTTCCATGATCTGTTCAACCAACTCCAACTTGTAAAGGAGAAGTCATCCCACGAGGAAACATTCCAGATACTGAAGCATTGGGCTTGTTTTGGGAAGGTGAGACATAATTCAGGTACGCAACAGTACAAGTAGGGAAGCTTCAAAAACCACTGACGTCTGATTGGATTTGTGAATCACTGATATAACCTTAATGCATTCATGGTGTCATCCTCTGACAAACACCACCTTTGATGCATAAGCACAAACAGCCCAGCTCCAGTTCTATGCATGCACGTTATAACCTATCCCCACTTTGAAGATGTGACTAATTCAGTCTGCGTGTTTCTGTCACAAGGCACCAATCCTGTAAGTGTTCATTAGCATTATTCCAGATATGCTTTTCTCTCTCATTGTTACATTACAGTAAATTCATCACTTCAAAAGAATGAAAAAAAAATACCAAAGGCATTTCAGACACCCTTTGCATTCAGAAATTCCACCCAAGATGACTTTCAACTTGTTCTTATTGTTCAACCAGGTGACGTGAAAGACCTGCTAAGTCATCCTAAAGGAGGACTCATCCCCAGGGCGTCTTCTGCAAGTGATTCATTTCATTGACTGATAGTAAAAGGGTCATAAGCAGAAGCAACAAATATGCAATACAGAATAGAATTCTGGATTTATTAGAGAAAATGACAAGTACTGCAGCACCAAGCCTAATACAGCATTAAATACAGCATAAAACATAACAAGCACCTCTGTACCTTGCTTTTATTTTATGTTTTAAGAATATTTTTAACTCACAGTGGATTAAGCTGTTTTATTTTCAACACAGGGCTACAGAGGCGATGCATGAGAGCTACCCCTAATTTCTTCTCCACTTAAGAATGTTCTTATGTATTCTTCACATGCAGTTCATCACAACTTCATTTAAAATGACTGTTCAGTAACTTAATCCACACCTTTTGTTCCTTAACCCACTATCTGCTTTCACAATGGATTCAAGCAGTACAACACTTAGAACGTTCAAGTTGTTTTCCTGTAAAGAAACCTGAAAAATACACGCTTTGGAAGACAGCAGCCAGTACACATCACTGAAACACATTAATAGCAATGTGTAACAACACATTTGTAGTGAGCACAACATCCAGTTTTCAGTGTGAACAACAAAGGTAGATGTTGAAATACATTTGGGGGCTTGCTGTTTGCTTTGGTTTGGCTTTTTGCGTTGTTTTGTTTTTAAATTGATAGGTTAAACACAGCTATAGAAAACTCTGCCCATAGCAGGAGACTGAAAACAGAAGTTTGCCAGATCAGGTGTTTGGTGCCCTCAAAGCAAGTGAGACTTTGCCCAAAAATCAACTCACGTGGATTAGAAAAGTCCGCATCCTAATCAAACTCAGTACAATGTATTTGTTGCGAGGAATGCTCAGTTCTGCCTTCTGCAGATCAACTGCCCAGAAAGAGCTCAGACAGCAGGCTGACGCACCCTGACACACAGTGATGGAGAAAATGAAACTGCCTTTAAAAGTAACTGCAGAAGCACGGCATGAAAAGCTACCAGGAACATAATGTATGAATTCTCCTGAAACTGTCAGCAATAAAGTTCTGCAGAAGCTTTGAGGAAAGTCGAGACGTTCAATGTGTATTCATTCATTCCATCGCTGGCTTTTGCCACGTGTAGTGGGCGACAAAAGCCTCAGGATTCAGAAATCCAATCCCTACCAGGAAACACAAACAGTGAACGCAAGGAACGTTTTTAGCATACTGTATCGCCACACAAGTTCCTATGGTGCACACTGAAATAAAGGAAAAAATAAGCAGAACTTAAATTAATACCGGGCTCTTCCATCTCCCCTCCGCCAGACTTCTCAGATATTAAACTGTGTCACCACAGAGCACTGCAACTTTAATTGAGTTTAAAATAGCAGGCAAAGATTAATACAACACAGCAGCTTTTACGAACTTAGCAGTGAGGCTGTAACTGGAAATTCAAGAGACATACATAACCACAAGGACATCTGCTACAGCATTCAGGAGGACCTGACACTTATATTTAATACCAGATACGCTTTAGCATTGTAGACGCATTAAAACACTGGACTTGCACTTAAGTACACTCCTAACTTTTAGCCAGTGCTTCAGCGCTGAATGCTTACATTCTTAAAGGAATCTTTTAGCCCAGCTTTCAGCTTTTTCTGGCATTTATACAAGATAGGAACAACAGACAAATCATTCAGCACAATGAAAGCAGTCTTAAAAGCGATAAAAATACAAATCGATACATTTTAATTGTATTTAATTTAATTTCAGTGAGATCTCACCTTCTCTAAGAAGAGCGTCACCAAAATAATACAGAACATGGAAGTGCTGACAAAACAGAGTCTGTCTATGCAGCTTTGAAAAATATCAGGCTTTTCCCCCAGTGCCTACATAGGAAAGACTGTCCTGATTGCTCATTAGCCATTGCCACGTTTCACTTTTCAAAAGCATTCAGAATCAAAATCCCTCAACTGAGAAAACGCGGCCATTTATCAGGCCTTAAACATGAGACTCCTCTATATCTAAGTCAATTGATTTGATGCTTTCCTGGTTATATAGCTAAAAAAATAAAATAAACTGCTTTATGAACATCCTGCAGTTCCTCTGAGAACAGCTGTTACTGTAAACATGTTTTGCTAGAGGCAAGCTCTGTTCTTTCCCTCTTCATATAATTCCTGCTTCTCCCTAATTTTCAAGGTTGCTTTAGTAGGAATAAGACAGCAGGCATTTGTTTTACAAATTCCTTTCCTCACACAGTTATACATATTTCATACATCCAAATCTTCTTACAAATACCGAGTGTGGAAAGTTGGAGCCATTCCTTGTTTTATTGGGGTTTTGGCTTTGTTTTGGTTTTGTTTTTTTCTCTGAGAACTTTCAGAACTGTCCCAAGCTGCAGCACTACAGCACTGAGTATCAACACGCATCTTCCCGCATAAGTCTGATGTTATGTATAAGCTCTGCTTAAGGCACTTCTGGCTTAGTTTGTATAAGCATTTCATTTCATTACAAAGGAAAAGAAAGAACAGACTTTATAGGTTATTTTTCTACATTCCCATATAAAATCTAAGCAAAAAAAAAAACAACCACCTCTTTGTACTGAAATCAAACTACTGCAGGAAAGGATTCAACAACACTGAGATCACACACACATTATTTTAACACTTTGTTGTCTAAAGATAACAATCATCTGACACTACTGAATCACTAAGGTTGGAAACGACCTCTAAGATCATCCAGTGCAACCATCAACCCACCCCCACCATGCCCACTAACCCACGTCCCTCAGTGCCACATCTACACATCTCCTCAACAACCAAAGCGACGGTGCCTCCACCACCTCCCCGGGCAGTCCATTCCAATGCATCACCACTCCTGAAAAGAAATGTCTCCTACTATCCAACCTGAACCTCCTCTGGTGCAACTTAAAGCCACTCCCTCTCATTCTATCACTGTTACCTGAGAGAAGAGGCAGACCCCCACCTCACTTCAACCTCCTTGCAGGGAATTGCTGAGAGTGAAATCATCTCCCCTGAGCCTCCTCTCCTCTGGACTGAACAACCCCAGCTCTCTCAGCTGCTCCCCACAAAACTTGTGCTCCAGACCCGTGACTGCTCCATCACCTTCCTCTGGAAACGCTCCAGGGCCTCAATGTCCTTCTTCTAAGGGACCTAACACTGAGCACTGCACACGGGGCGCAGCCTCAACAGCGCTGAGTACGAGTGCCCTCCCATGACAAAGGGACTGAGCCCAAGGAGACAGAACCAATTACTTGGCTGGTAGAATGTAATAAGCCAGGCAATGCCAGGAGTCAGCACTGTGGCCAACGCTGTTCAATATTTTTATTTGTAAGCTGGAGGATGGCACAGAATTGCACGTGCAGCAAATACTTCATCAAAGAAAGGGAGGGGGTGATATGGTGTAAGGCAGAGTTTCAACTCAAAGCAACTTGAATAATCTTGGGGACTGTGCAAAGGAAAAACCTCAAGAGGTACCCACAAACCAGTATAGACCACGAACAGGCTGCAGCTCTGCTGGTAGGATCCTGAGGATTAGTACTGTGGGTGTAAGGTGAGCATGAGCCAGATAGGGGAACCACAGATCCCCTATCATGGAGCCCAAGTCTTTGCAGGAGCAGCAGAGAGGAAAAAACAAGGTTTAAATGAAAAGTTGTTACTTGGGAGCTTCAAATTCAGCCATGAGGTCAGTCTTTTCCTCTAGCAGGTAAGTGGCAAGAGACTGGAAGAGGGCACCCAGAGGGATGGTGGAAGCTGCACACTGGAGGTCTCCAAAAATGAGGTAGACAAAGCTAGAGACAGAAACAGCTCTCTAATATGATGTGGAGGTTGCATGAGATACGCTCCAGAGGTCCTTAAGTTTTATGGTTGTAATCTGCAAGAGCTCCTTACAGGAATTCCTCTGTATCTTAACAAGAAATTTTTCTACTGCAAGGTTCTCTATACTAGCTAAGAAAAAAGTCTGTGTTCACTCCAAATATATCTTCTGAAAGAAGCGGTTTTCTCATGCAAGTACCATCAACTCCTGCTAAAACTGATTTATTACACAGATACTGAAGTTGGGAAAAACGCCTCTAGATTTCAGCTGCTGAGTAACTGGTGCAGTAACATTTCCTTGAACCTAAAGCAATATTGCTTTTAGGTAGAAGGGACATCTGCAGTAATTACTGCATCAAAGAAAAAGAAAGGATTGCAAATTTGCCTCCACGTACTCATCTCTCCCCAAAGCTTCTGTCTGTAAGTAACACTGAGCACTGACTGAAAGGTTGACCTTAGATTAATTGACTTATTGACTTGTGGCAGAGCAAAATATTGGCTGCAGGGCTTTTTGTTTTGGAGTTTTTTTAGTGTTTATTTCTTTTTAGCTGAACATATGTAAGGTACATGTCTGTGTAAGAGAAAAGACAAAATTAAGTCTTGATCACAGTAAGCATCACCACCACCACCATGTTTACAACTTCAGTTTGCATCCTTGGTGCCAATCTTAGTGTCAGACCTCAGCAAGTGCTCAAATTCAAACCAGGTCTAAATACTGCTGAATCAAAGGTTTATAATTTACATGCAAATAGAATTCTAGTCTAGGGTGTTACTAACATGCACCTTCATTATTTCAGTGCGGGTTTTTTTTTCTGACCTGAGAATCCAGACCTTCCCATCATGTAGCCTCCAGCACAATACCTTAACATTTCTTTGGCTTAATTTTTGAATATTTCATCTCTTTTCCAGCCTGCCATCACTTCTCTGTTACACTAAACTAACCTACTGGGGACTGCACTTTGAAGACTTCCATAGCATACCCTAATGACAACCTCTGCCTCTCATTCAGTAGCTGGGTATTCATTTATGATTCTCCAAACCCATGAAGCCAGATTCTATCAACACAACTGTGGCATTTTCAAACAAGAACCTCAGAGCTTACTGCTGTGAGATGCCTCCCTCACACTTCATAGAATCATAGAATGGCCTGGGTTGAAAAGGACCACAATGACCATCCAATTTCAACCCCCTGCTATGTGCAGGGTCGCCAGCCACCAGACCAGGCTGCCCAGAGCCATATCCAGCCTGGCCTTGAATGCCTCCAGGGATGGGGCATCCACAACCTCCTTGGGCAACCTGTTCCAGTGCGTAAATAGAACTTAAAAATAAATATCATATCAAGTAAATATCAAACATCATCAGACAGATAAATATCTACAAAGTCACTCAGCTAAGGCTGTCCCGTAACCTGGCAGCAATCCAAGCACTGCTGAGTACATCGGTGCCCCAGAGGATGGCAGGCACACCCCAAGGTCAGCTACAGAACTCTTGATTCTTGACCAGGTGAAATACCAGCCCTACTAAAAAAATAAAAATTGAAAATTAATGCTCTCCATTTTCTATACACAGCATCCCAAAATGTCAACCTTCAGGTGAATGATTAAAATTCCCTTTCATCAAAATTCACCAAAGACGTGGCAAAGCAAGTCTAGAATAGGGTATCTTCTGCCCATCTGGTGACACCTGAGCCACAGCACTGATAAGAATTCAGAGCTGGAGGGAGCAGCAGCGGAGCTGTAAGCAACTATTGTGTAAGAGCCAGGACACCCAGCTGAAACAGGGACCTCAGCTTTGGTATCCGCATTTGAAATCACTTCAACATTTTTAAGCAAATAGAGCAGATCTGACAGTTCAACTTCCAGAGCAGGTTATTCAAGGTGATTACACTGCTAAAGGTAAGGAGGTAGTATTTCTTTTCCTATTTCATGACATTCAGACAAACACTGGAAAGGAAGCATTCCTAGTGCCTTATTCTCAGGCTAGAGAAGTATTTCTCATAAGAGCATCCCACCAAAGCAGTAAACAAACACATGTTGCCACCTGCTAGCATGGGAAGCAACTGTTCACAGCACACTGCAGGAAGAGCAGCACAAACTTCTGCTTGTCCCCTGTACAGTAGGTGCAAACTATTTGTCTAACTTGGCAAAGGCAGCATTAGATGAACTTTACAAGTCTCTCGGCTTGTTTATGATGAGACATTAATTTATATCATTCCTGATTAGATCCAAGCAAATACTTCTGATCTATAAATAAAGCTCCCCGTTGAAGTGCGCAAAGCTAATTCAAAACAAGACATTCTTTTTCTGGAATGTGAGCAGCTGTGCAGAAAATAATTGGGATTGCTAGTCAAGGATTGCTATTTCGAAGTATTCCCCAAGTTAAGACTATCTTTGTTATTCTACTCGACTATTCCACTCCATTATTTTCTGTTCTACTTCTACTGACAGCATGAAGCAGCAACTCCGTGATAATATTAAAAAGAGTTAGAGCACAGGAAGGACCCTGTTTCTGTCAGCAAGGGAGCCACATCTCTGTCCCACCCTCCCCCCAAATGATCCATCTGTTATCTAAGCAAGGATCAGAGCACAAAGCAATACGATTTCATCCCACAAAACACTACTGCAGAATAATCATCCTATGACTACAAGATCTTGTAAAAGCAAACTCTTAGATATGCCCAGTAGCCACCCTTGAAGCATTTCTCCCTATTTCCTCTCCCAGCAAATCTTCTGATGTACTTTATACCTAGCTTATAATCTCACTTTAATTTTCATTCCGTTCCTGAAACTCTGCCATCTGTTATGCCTCAATTGCTGGATCAGTCTGTTATGCTGTCCAGAAAAAAAGATCACAATGTTTTTGCCATTGTACGAGTCTCAGCCACAAACTGCCATTTCTCCAGTGAATAAAGTAAAACATTAAATGTAACCTCTCAGCGTGATCAAACACAGCCCCAGCATCCAGATACGTGGGCTCTTAAAACACTTCGTCTTCAGAAGATTTCTGAAAACCAGCATTAAGAATCAGTATTTGTTTACTCTGGCTGTAATCCCCTCTTTATTACTACGTCTCCCGGTAGCCTCCAGTTACAGTAGTTACACAGAACAGAAAGGCAAGAGCTTAAATGACTTTTTCTTCATACGCACTGTTTGCAATAGGAAAAGTGTTTCATTAGTTCTAAGCAGGAAGTTACCACTGAAACACAGACTTTCAGCTGGTAAAAAATGATTAAGATTTTTGGTCAAGAAAGTGTTTTACTTTGAGCTGCTTTCCAAAAAAAAGCACCTGGATTGGTCTCCTCCTGAGAACTCCCTGCTCAGACAGACGCTGGTGATACATCTGGTAAGCAGCAATAGCTCTGAGTATCTCCCCTTCCAAACTATGGGAAACTCAGCACAGCAGCCTCGTACACCAGGCTGCTCATGGGATGAATGCAGCCCTTGCAGTCCCCAAAGTCATGAGCTTTGTCCTGTGCAAGTAATGCCAGAACAGAGGCTGAAGTGCTGGGTTTAAGAGCACGAGAAACTGAAATTACAGCAAAGGAACAGGAGATGGGTTAAAAAGAATGAAGCAGAGCACAGAAGTTGAGTGTGGTTTTATTCTTCCTCCTCCTAAGCTGCACGTTTCTTTGTCATTGAATACAAAATTCTGCTACAACTTCTTAAATCCATTTTTCTAAGTTGTCAAGAGTTCCCTGCTAATGAAACTTCCCCTATTTGAAATCACTTCATCACTGCCCAAAGCATCATTTAAAACAAACACAATAAAATTCATTCTAGTTCTATATTGAGTTTTGAAAGTTCACGTATTTCTTTAATATAGAAAAGCTAATAAGTGATTAAGATGACTTTAAAATATTGAAGTCTTAATATTCAACCAAACAACCAGCAGTATTTTGCAGAGCTTACACCAAAACTTCAGATGAAACTTGACTAATAAATATAGCACCATTTGTGCATGGCAGTTCTGATTCAAGGCTTCCCTTCTTAGTGTGTCTTTCAGTTATGTTTCATTGCATATAAAACTTATTTGACACAATTAAATCAGACTAAGAGAATATGATTAACAGTGCAAAATCAAGTGTGCCAAAGTTAGGAAACAGTATAATTAGAAAGTAACACGGTCTGCATTTTTCTAAATGCAAAGCATTACAAGAGAAATTACATTTACAAATTCTTTTCTCCCCAAAGATCCTGCCCCATTCAGCAAGAATTTGTTGCACACGATTCAAATCCTGCTTTGAAGAAATTCCTAATGTGCTTTTCTTTGGCACTTTCCACTCTAAGGCTTAAACGCTCACGTTCCTATAATGAGCACGGTGAAGGAAGGATGTTTTCCGATCTGTAAAATAAGTAAATTAAGGCAGAGAAAGGATAGCACCAAAGGTATTAAACTGACTTTGAATAGCTATTATGAGATTCCTAGGCCTAATTTCTCAAAGGACATGACAGCGAGCAGCAATTCATACAAATATCTAAGCCCTGTGTTACAGTTCCAAAGGTATGGTCAGGCAGCTAGTAAGTCAACATGACAGCTCACTGCTGCTAAGGAAGCTAGTCATCATTCTGCTCCTTCTGTTCCTCCATACGAGGGACTCCAGCCTTCATTTGTGCAGTTTGCTACTTGACTACTCAGCAAAGCAATATCACCAAAAAAAATTAAAACTGAGATAAAAAAAATCATTGGCTTCTGTTGACTTTGTGAGCTCAAGTATTCATTAAGCAGTCTGGCAAGCAGAAGACTGGACGCAAAGGAAGAAAGTCGATAGGGCAGCAGGAAGGGAGCGGGGTTTCCCCTCCAGGAAGGCAGTCCCGTTGGTCAGCTCACACATCCCATCCAGCCAAGGGACCGCCTGCTGTGCAAACTGACTGCAGGGACTTGAGAACAGGCTGCCCAAACTGGCAGCTGCCCCAGGAAAAAGGGGCAGTCGAGAACCCTTCTAGCATCGCAACAGGAGAAGAAAAAAATCCATCCCATTTCCTCAGTAAACAGACTTTCTGAATTTGATTTTGATACCCACCACTGCTGCGATTCCACGGGAAGGGATTTATCCAGAAGAACTCACTGCTCTGCAAAGCACACGCGCTGCAGTTTTTGCAGTACCAGGTGAAGGGACTCACAGGCCGCTACCTCTTTAGCCGCAGTTCTTAACTGACCCTTCCGCACAGCTGACTGCAGGACTTAATAAACGGGCCGCACCACGAACATGCACAAACAAGAAGCAACCCATCCTGCATGCTGACTAAGGCAGAAATCCTGCTGACAGCAGAAGGTACAAGCAGCTAATGGAAGATGCCATCACAGTGAAGCGCAGACAATTTATTTTATCTGAACACCAACATGTGCTAAGTTCTGAGGGCTTTCCTTTGGACGCTTAATGTATTAAAATACGCAGTGCACATATTCTTCCAGCCCAATCTTTAAAACCAACCAAAGGAACACAAATTCTTTCCAATGGAGTACTGCTGAGAGACCAAAGTTGCAGTTATGGACATTGCCAGCTTCAGACTGAGACCACAAAGAAACAGATCCAAATTGTCCCTGGGCAACATGACGAGGCCACAGGCTTCCCTCTGTAAATGCTTCCAGCCGTGCTGATGCAAATGTTCCCAAGAATGCAAGGTGGAACACAGCACCAAAATGGTTTTTCTGTTAAAAAAAAACAATAAACCACCGTCTTAAAGCACAGTGTACTTCACCAGCAAAGTTTATACAGCTGAAAGGCATTAGACCTTCTTGGAGGATAAGGGAGGAAGGAACAGCAAATTGTCTTTTTACACATGAAACAACACAATGATGTCTCACTGGACTTGCCCCAGTGGGTTTCTTTGCCCCTTGTCTGGATTCAACACATGATCTCCACGTTGGAAACAGGAGCAGGTAAGCATCTGAAAGATTTAACAGTTCAAACATTAAATTTCTTATTTTCAGCTCCCTTGTTCTTATTTTGACAGCAATGTTAATCTTAATGGACTACAGGTTCACAGGCAGAACCTATTTACTGAGGTTAGTATTTGGATGAAGTGACTTTTTCACGTCTGGGTCAAATTCCAATGAATTATCAGATCTGAAATAATTCCAAAAGCAATCCTTCCAATTTGCTGCCCAGCACTGCACAGGTGGAACAGCTCCTCCTTTTCCAGCCATTTCTCAGCTGCAGAGATGCTCCTCAATGCCCTCAAACAAAAGTAAGGCTCTTTTGGACACCATCGGTTCCCAGCTGAGGTTTAACTTCTGAAGACCCACAATTCACAGATCCTGGATCACAAACATCACTGATGTGAAGTAGCTGAAGAATCAGAAGTTTGTTCATCTCCTCCTTACCCCCTTTGGGCTGGAGAAATAATTTCTTTATAGAATTCTTGAACTACAACCAATTCCACAAACATTTTAATTTTAAAATCAAATCTCAAGGTTTTTTCTTTCTATTTCTTTATTTGCAACATCCCATATTAGTATAACATTCACACTTGTCTAAAAGGTTTATGTTGGAGCCGTTAGTCACAAACTGCTCATTCCAACAATAATGTGGATGATTTCAATGACAAAGTTCCAAAAGCTCTTTTTAAATCAAAATAAGTCTTTTTCATCTAGTTGTTTTTTACAGCAAAATCCCTGACTAAGCTGTATCGCCAAAAGAAACAAAGGAGGTTTGTCTGAAACACTGGAAAGAATTTGTGTAGCTTGCTTTGTTTGGTCCTTGGTAAAGCAGCCCAATGCTGACGGCTGGTCACCAGGACGTGGTATCCAAGTCTACACAACTTTATTTTTGCACTTCTTATGGCTTTACGTGCTACAAGTAACAGGCAATCAAACAGGAATCGAAGTGTTACACAGAACTTAACATCCCAAAGCTTTTCATATACTTCAAGTACTCCTTTAAAGAACCCAGTATACTGCAAAGTTCCACAAGTTCAGCAACTCCTCATTTGGTCTTCAGCGTGCTACGTTCTGGCTGACCACCTCTCTTATCAGTCATCAATGGAAGATCAATTCTCATTTCTACAGAGCTCCTGCAATTCCATCTCATAGAGACTAAAACAGCATAAAAATATTTGACAGCTATTTTTAGAATATTTGAGTTATTTTCCAATTATTTTTTTAGCAAAACAAGAAAATGTATAATCCTCATATACAAATGCTATCGTCCAAAAGTGGCAAGAAAAGCTCAAAAGAAATGAAAGCATTATCTTATATTCCTCCATTCCCCTCTCCTTTAATAACTTACAAATCATACTCAGTGTGAAATACTTATGTACTCCAAACGCCTGCACTACACAATATTCTGATATACTATTTAAACTGCTCTTCATTTATTCCACACTGAGAAGATATTTATTAAAACATATGTTGAAACTTGAATGTAAAATGCTTGTGAATTAGACAAATTTTAATCACAGAAAGGAGACCTTAATAAGTATTTCTGAGACTCAGCACACTTTCTCCTGCACTTTCCCTGTAGCTGTTTACACACCTAGAATGAGAAACAAGGAATGCAAATTTATGAGTAATTCCAGTCACACAATGAGATACTCATTATTTTAAATTGTACCATACAAGAATTTACAAAACACTCTGCAAATTCTCTATTCCAGCCTCCTCAGAAGAACAGGAGTGAAACAAAACAAGCTATAAAGTCAAGGTTTAGTTACCACAAATATATTCTTGGTTCGTTTTTAACATACTGAAGAGATTCAACTGTAACAAAGAGCACCAAAAAAGACAAAGGGAATGATGTAATGAACTACTTTCCAATTTGGGTTAGAGTTATTTTAAACCAATTTTTCATGTATGAGATTTCAGGGGTCATTCTGATAGCCTAGCATGACCCGTTATTAGGGCACTACTTCAAAACAAGCAATGGTACAGCACAAGAATTTCTGCGTATCATTTCTTTGTGCATTATTCATCTTTTTTATTGTCTAGCTAACGTTAACGAGCACCACAACTTTATGACTAACACTGTATGGATCAAGCCAGAAAGGAATGCAAAACATAGCACAGAGGGTTTAGGGGAGCTTTATTTTCAATAATCAGTATCAATTAGATGAATCTACAGAACAGTCTGTAGTTACGATACAGGTCAACAGGGACATTATCCCTCAGCAAAAAAACAACATCAAAAATTCTGAAGGCAGAACGCAGTAATGAATTATTTGAACAGAGAGCTAAGGAAATCTGTGACTAAGAGAAGATACAACATATCCTACTGCTCTATCTTGATGGGTGGTTCCACTTATGTGGATCTCTAGAAACTTGCTTTCTGCTATGGAAATACCAAACTATGAGAGGAAGGGGAAAAAAAAAAACCACCTTAAAAGCTTTAGTAGCTTCTGTGTGCATGAATTCAGTTTTGATTAATTTGAGAACAACCAAACGAATCCCAGGCCCCGCCATGCTAACAGAGCGCATTCCTCAATGCCTTGCTTTCAGTTTCAGAACCACATGAAGCACTGCCACGTTTCCATGGGCTGTTTTGGCAACAGAATGCACACAATTCTTCAAACCGTCCAAAAGGAAGTTCTGAAGAATTAACCTTCAAAAAGAGGCAGACAAAAAGAACCAAGCTTAGGAGCTCAAATAATTCTTCATTCCTAGGGTAGAATTCCAGAATTTAACTTCTCATCAGGCACTGAGAGCCATGTGGGAAATAGCTTTATTAAACCTTTGGATTAATGAACAGTTCAAATTACACAGTCTGAACAACATTTACTTATTTCCACATCAAAAGTTTGATTTTTTGCAAATAGCAAATAAATGTATTTCAGTGCAGACACTTCGTAAGTGAATCTGTTGTTTAAAAAAAAAAAAAAAGGAAAAAAAACTTGAGTATAAATTTGTAGCAGATAGAACCTTAAAATAATACGGTCATTACTGGGTGCCTGCTTTTAATTAAAGTTCATTTGACCGATTTCAACAGACTGTTTCTGTAGGTGGGCCTCTTAACATCCAACTTAATTAGGTCTCACAAACTAGCCCTGGGGCCATGAAGAATAAAAGGAAAGTTACTGTTTCTCAAGGGTAACTTTAGGCTGTCTACGTACACCCTGAGATAGACAAAATCAATTCCTTCCATCCTAAAACTATAGGAAGAATTGTTCTTATTGTGAACAACAGATAAATCCAACCATCGCATTTTAGGGTGTGGCTTTCAGGTGGACCAGTAAATTCTCAAGAATCTTAATGGGTTACTGCTGGTGTCTTAGACTATGCCAGGAGGATATGAGGACGTTTTCTCATTAAATCTCTCATCTTTAAGTGGGAACAAAAATGTGCAAACAGAGAAGAGGCTGGACCATGCACCTGAACTCCCACCCACCTCCTGGAGACTCAGCAGTGGAAATCAGCACACGTGGCCGAGCAAGAATATATTCCAGTGCTGAGCTTCTATTACATAAGGAGTAATTGCACAATTACATAACAGTAGGTCAACAGCTTTGGAAATTAACAAGAAAAAAATCTTTAAAAACTCTACTTTCAGAGAAAACAACTTCATTCATGTGGAAGCATGAACATAATGAACTCCCAAATACTTCAGCGATATAGTCATGAATAAACCCACGAGGGCTGAATAAGCATTTACCCAACTGCACTTAGAGAGTTCATAAAATAGCAGGCCACACCAGATTAAAAAACCCAGAGGAAGAAAATGCTCCAGAGCTGCCTCTCCTGTCGTTGAGGCCAAACTGCAGAAAAGGAAAAGCTGGCGCGTTCTGAAGAGACGTTTCTTCAAAAGCGATGACAAACGAAGCACAGATCGGCCCAACTCATTGACTGGGGCTGCTAAACAGCTGCATACTAATGGCCCCGCATACATTAGAAGTATTAGAGAACACTCTGAAATGAACAGACAACTCGAATCTTGGCAAACTGGTGGAATATAACGCTTACAGAGTCATACTGGAAAGTAGTTAAACGTGCTAATTAGCACTGGTAGTTCACTGCCTCAGAACACATGCCCAAAATAAAAAAAAAACAAAGATAAATGTTGACCAGAAGTTCTCCCTCTTTCCTTATGAACCACAATAAAACAAGTGACAAATACACAGACTTTTCATGCTTGTGCTGTTCTATTCTTAGGCTCATAGACAAAAAACTGGAAGAGAGAGCTCAAGGGTCATCTGGCCACCCCCCTCCCGAGCTCTGCTCATCTACACTTCTGTCATTGCTGACACACGTTGTCCAAACTGCAGCTTAAGGTCTTGGTTAACACAGACTGCATAGGACTGCCAAGCAGCTGATCCCAGAGTTTCTGTATCATTATGCTTTGAAATAAAATTAAATCTTCTGGTTTATTTCAGCAAAGCTCAATCTGAATAACTCTTACTGAGATCCAAGTCCGTCGTTTCTTGTACTCTTCACCATGACCCTACAAAAACTTCTTGCACACCTGAAAGCTGTTACTTCAGCCCTTCATAAGCTCCTCTTCAGATTAACTCCTTTTATTCCCCTCTCCAAGTCAAGATTTGGACTCAATGATCTCTGGAGGTCCCTTCCAACCCCTATGATTCTGTGATTCCGTGACTTAAGTTTACATGACAATCTCATATCTTGCTGTTTGTAAAGAAACTGGAAATCCAGAGTACAACAGAGTGCCATCAAACAAGCAAGCAAAAAGTCTTCGAAGAATCTTAAAATATTTCTTCATTTACAGCTTAATTTACTTAATTTTGCCGTAATAATAAACACCTGCCCAAAATAAAATCAAAAGAAAACATTGTTTTTTTTAAGAGCAATTCATCATAGAGAAATAGAAAAGGCTATACAGCTTGTTTAAAGCAAAACTGAAGAACTGTAAGTAACAGCTCTAATTATCGCCTGTT
Source organism: Pavo muticus (assembly GCA_016647715.1). Taxonomy (NCBI): domain Eukaryota; kingdom Metazoa; phylum Chordata; class Aves; order Galliformes; family Phasianidae; genus Pavo; species Pavo muticus. The sequence continues at coordinate 420,666 of JACDJE010000022.1, forward strand.
CAGTCTGAGAGGAAGGCCTATCAGCCAGACTTGCGTGTGACAGCTCTGTGCTTTAACTTCTGTTGACTTCTCATGGATATTCAGCCCTACACTTCCAGACACCTGCCAACAAGACCTCTCCTAAAGTGAAACAGAGAAGGAATACAAAGGAATCCTGAAGGCTTTATCTCAGTTTCATGCATGAGATTGCTTGGCCATACCAGCACGAAAGATCACTGAGATTTTCCCTGTTGATTCCAGTGGCAGTACAAGGAAAACATTTGGCTTTGGTAGGAATGAGCCACAAGATCACCAGTGGATATGTTTTAATACCAAACAGATGTCAACTATGTTTTATGCAGCTTGATAGTGTTTTACTGTGCTGCAAAAGTTACTGAAACATAGGGCAGATACAGTAGTTACTCTTCTACTTTTCAGGTCTATACCATCTCTGCAGTTCATCAACTAGAATCCAAATCCACTAAACCCACAGAGAAAGGCAGAAGCATCACGTAAATGTCACTATCGCGTCAATCAATGACTTTATCAACATCAAATAAGACAAGTTTTCTATGACAAACTGAATCCAGAACACAAATTTCAATGTGTTTCATCTCTAAATCATAAATTCTCTTACTGCTAATGCCATCTGAAGATCTGTACCTAAAAGCAGCAAGAGTCCCACCCAGAAGCTCCAAGTCATTTCCATGACACCAGGCCCTTGTTTTAACACAAACTTTCGGGACATTTGAGGCTTTGACTCTTTTATGTTTTCCCAAGGTCTCCAGTTTCGATACCTCGCCCAAATAAATAGTTAAGATTAAAAACAGACGTGGATCTAGAACTAAATTTAATGCTTGCTTCAGTGTCATAAGATTAATTATGAATTTTATTTTTCACAATTGAAGGAGATGCATGCTCTCAAAATTCCCTTTCTCTCCCTGTTTCAGAGCTCTCACAAATACTTAAAGTCGCTCTGGTTAATAATAATATCATTGCATAACTCTTAACATAACCCACATGGATGCAATGACCCACAATGAAGACATTCTACAGCTGAGAAGTGGAAAATTGAAAACTGTCAGCACATCATTTTTTTGTTATTCTGCTTTTACATCTGAAGTACATTACGGGGTATGCAGTTAAGATGAAGCTAAGTTCAGCCTTCTTTACTCCTCTCCCCAAATTAAGACTATTTGTTAAAAATCAGGTCAATTTATTTGTTCTTTGACTATAGCACAACTCTTTCTCTAAAGGAGCAGAGAGGCATTGAAACCTTCTTCTCCAAGCCTCTATGGGGACGCATATCTACAATGCTGAACCTCCTTTCTTACCAGTATGACAAAAAAGTAAGGTAGATTTTTTGAATGATGCAGCCTTACAGCAACACGTCCATATGCTCTTGTTTAGTCCATTGGAGTCCATGAAAGATCTCACTACAGGTAAGTGCAGCACATCCACTGGGCTTTTGTCGTACTTCCAAGCAAGCACCACTTACAGTTCAGTCCATCTACATCACACTTAAGTAACTGCATTACAAGAAAGATGTTTACAAGCTTTAACTACTCACTATGTCAATCCAACTTCTATTACTTGAGTCATACTCAAAGAAAAAAAGATGGATGTAATATCCAGGAGAAGTGAAAACTGATCTATAAGACATCATAAATACAAATTCGGTATTGATTCAACTCTGATTCATCTCACACAAGATTTAGCACACATCTCAAAACAGAAAATTCTCAAGGTCCTTTTTGGATTGTATTAGGATCTCTGAAAACCCAAACAATGAAAGCTTCTGGCCTGTCAACTCAAATTCCAGATTCTTGTTGGCTCTGGGCTGTGCAGCTGGCAACGTGACAAATTCTTTTCCCACACAAGAACTACAGCAGAAATTCCCCAACACACACTTAGTACAACCTTCCTAGTCACACAAAAGTCAACCCTGACGAGGGAAGCCTTCATCAGAAAGCCTGCTCTGAAATACACTGCTGCCAACAGCCACGACGTGTCTTTCTTTGACTTAAAGTAAAATGTATTGGGTTGAAAGTAACATTATTTATTTTGGTAGAAAGACTAAGGAGGGACAGGATGTTTGCTTATTCTGCTTGTGAGTACAGTCTGTCAAGGGTAACAGATAAAACCAGAAAGAAAATACTGCTGGAAACCATTTTCTTTGATACATCACTTATTTGTTAAACCCCATGCATTACTCACTTCGTACATGTACCTGTTTCATTACTTGCAATAGTTGGCTTTTAAAAATCCTATTTTTCCCTAAGAGCATCAGCACACATGTAAAATAAAATGTCCCTGTTACTGCACAGTAATATTTTTCCTTTATTCAAAAATGTTTCCTTTATTTAAAATTTAAACTGAATTCAGTCTTATTCAACCTTGAGTTCGTCTTATCCAGAGGTACATACACAGATCTTGAAAAGCCAACAATAAGAGGATGCTGTACTGTCGTCTGGTGTGGTATGCTACTGCTTTTCTGAGATCTGTTTTTATTGTCATCTTGATGTCAGTTTGAACACCAATTTCAAAGAGTGTGAATCAGGCTGCAAACTGTTGAAAACTTTCACAGCAGCGAAACTAAACAATGTAGTCATTAGGATAAAGAGAAATGTCAGCTATTACATCTGGACAGATTATTTTGACAAGTAGCTGGGCGTAACACTATTTCAAGATCAGCATTTTACTGCAATCCTGCGCTGAAGAAATACGTAACATCCCCATCATCAAAGTGCACCAAATCTAAACCATAACTCTAGAAACATTCTTCAAACAATTCTTACAACAACTATTTGATGTCTATAATACTTCTTGCTTACACTGTGCCTTTCATCGGGTTGGACTAGATCAGCTCCATAGGCCCCTTCCAACCCCTGCAGTTCTGTGATTCCAAAGCTCTAAAGCAGACACTAAGACTGCTAATAACAAAAAGGAGAAGAACAGGTTCACTACCTCATCAGATGCTTCGCTAACTGCCCAAGATGACAGGACAAATTAACATTTGCACTGCACGTTTTTAACCACTTGGCAGTTAATAGCCTGCTTTGGGTGCTTTCCATCAAATATTCAGTGGTTACTATTTGCAATGATAATGACTGTCATTTCTAAGTTAGCATTGGCAACGGCCTATTAACAAAAGAGACTTCCACACTCACAATAAAATAGCTGCTGGCTCAAAAAAAGTCTCGATGACAACCTGAGGTATACTTTGGGGACTTCAGTACATACACAGCTTCTTCCAGAACTGAAGAAATTTGGTTACTGCCATCTATAAACAATTTCATGGCAGTTACCAATTTAGGAAAGAATCCTGAAGCTGCAGTGGGCATTTTCTTAGAAATTGATGCTTGCACCACTAAAAAAGTGCTCTGTGAATCCAGCAGTGAAGATGATAAATGCTAAAACAATTTGATTATTTAAGTGTAAAGCTGAACGATGAAATGAAGACCGCACTCCCCCCAGGATACAAGAGTAGTCTACTCTGAATATTACGGTTAAGAATTCAGGCAAAAACAAAACCTTAATTTCTATAAAACAAGATAATCAACTTATCATGAAAGGATATGTTATCAGTGCTCCAACTTCAAGGAAAACTTGAAAGAAATTGGCACGAGGTATGAAACAAGCCATTGTTTCACGCCCAGATCATTTGCTTTCCAACACTGCTGTTTTGTTATGAAGATCCTGAGATGCTGTCAGAATCCACAGCACACAGCAGTATGGGAATGGTTGGCACGTACAGAGAAGTGGCTTCCTGCAAACACTACCAGCCCGGCTGCTCACACGGCCTGGCGCTCCGCACACTGCAACGTTAACTTTCAAGAGTCAGAATATTTCATTCATACTTTCAAACCAGTAGAAAAAATTTTAGACTGCACCCTCATCCAAACGATTTGAGGATCACCAACTATCAGTACTCCAATAATCTGGTTCACCATTATTATGAAGACGGAAAAACGCTTACAAAATCACAACGCTGGAACAGAAACCACTGGCAACAAGTATTTTAATGAGACAGAAGTGAACAAACACACTGAGGAACTTTCAGGACTAATCACAGTTTTTGTCAGAAGGTGCTGCTGATGTTTTAGAAAAGTCAGCTTAGCATTTTATCTTACATACCTTTCCACACAGAAAACTCCAGCCTACATCTTCAGCTTGCTAACAGACTTCATATTTACCTCAAGATGGATCTAGACAATCACAATCTATTATTTATCACCTCAAGATTAAACTGCTGTACCTTTCTTTACCTTATTCAGGCATTGCCCTTTCTGGAAATACATCCAAAGGGACAGAAAATCTTACTGGCATTTCTGGGAAGTGTGTGACCAGCAGGCAGAGCTATCACTGAGGGCTCTACGTTACAATTTAGAATACATTACTGTAAGACAAAACACTATCAAGTCACGATCAAACTGGAAAAAAAAAGATGAACGAAGAGAGTTGTGGTGAAAATCAGAGCTGAAAAACCAAAGGCAAGCATTCAAAACTTAGAATGACATTCGAAATTGATTGAAATATCTGTCGTATCTCCTAATTCAGTGTCTCTCAATTTTGCTGTACAATGCTAAATAGAAACTTGAAACTATCCTTTCTTACTTGCACTACTGCTAACTCCCTGTCCTCTGCAGCATTATACTCCATCCCTTCCCAATGGCAGCAGGCAATCTTTTCTGCCCTTTTTTTTCCAGCAGTTCCACAGTCTCTCTCTTTCATGGGCAAATGGGAGATGCAGGAGTAGGAAGCAGTGAGACCCACATTTAATTAAGTATCTTCAAAGTAAGTATCAATAAGATCCAGAAACTTTGACCTACAATCAAAATATAAGAGAGTTTGTTTTGATACAATGATGTCAGGATCAGTAAAGTTAGATTTCAAACTGCTCCTACAGGAATGAAGGTGTCATCTTGTTTTTGACATCTTCACCAGCCTAACAATTTAGGGCTCAAAGTAATACAGTTTATCTTAAATAGATTAGAGGATTTCATCTGCTTAGCTTTTATAGAGCAGTGACCCCACCACAATCTTGACTTTCCTCAGTCTGACTTCCCAGGGGGTAAGAACCAGCAGAGCCAATTTCCTGTCCCACAGACACTGAGCAGAGTGGGCAATGGCAGCTTTCTCAAGAGCATCTTTCCCAGATACTTTGACACAGGATCTTTTCTTTAATTTCTGTGCCAAGACTTTGGGTGAACACATCAGCCAATAGGCAACAGCTCAAGTATAACAGATCGATTCAACTGCTTCTCTGTCAGAATTCCACTGGTCACCTTCTCTCAGCTCACACTGGAGGATATTATGGCTTTTGTTTTTCCTATCTATTCCTACCAGAGGGCCTGAAGAATGATATACTAACTGCATTAGATCAAATTCACATCACTTATGCTGAAAAGCCAGAACGGCTGTGACACTGCTATCACTCCCTCACAGCAGCAATGGAGGGTGAAAGGAGAGTGGATGTTTAAAAAAAGGAAACAACAACAACAAAAAGATAATATGCTTAAAAGTACTCAAGATAATCTATTAACCTACTACTGACTTCTACCTCTACTTTTCTGTCATACAGTAGCATAAACAACAAGAGATTGCATCCACGCGCCCATACATTTGGCAGTCACAGATGTAAGAAAATATCATGCTATGTTTTTCTTGGAGGAGTATCAGGAAGCAAAACAGGGAAAAGAGGACAGATTAGGACAGATTTAAGAAAAAGGGGCACACTAAAGCTTTCAAACTGTCATTATTTCCCTGCAAAATACAGGGATGTTGTTCCAACCTCTACAGGCATTACCAGTTCACAACCTCACTGGTTACCTTTCCTCACCCCATGCGTGGTTAGAAAGGCAGAGAAATGCCTTAACAACAAAGCAATAGCTATAATGATTTCCACAGAAAACACACCAGATCTTCATTGTTTTAAAGGAAAACCATCAGCAGTTGTGGTTCTAAGACTTACCAAGCTAAGAAACATCCAAATCTTCCAGATAGGGCACAGTTTTCAAAGCCAGAAATCCCTTCTCCTTACCCACGCTTCTTACTGAGAAAGATAAACAGAAGCTGATTGGATGCAACAACTTTTATTTATCCTATTATTTATGTTCTAAGACATATTCCAGGCACTGTGTAGAGAGAAAATATCACTGTATAAACAAATTTCACAAAGTAAGCCATATCGGCTTGCTCTTCAGATGAAGAAAAAACATTCCTGACAAATGGAAAACTGTTGGAGACATTTTATTGTTAAGATTCTGAAGATTTTTTTAGAGTGAACTTACTCCTCAAACAACAAAATTGTATTTTCAAGTGTTTGGGTCTTTTTCAACTACACCCAAGAAGAGAATGCAGCAGGTGACCACTTCCAGTAACAAAATACAGACTGCAGCAGGTGAAGATACCAACAGACAAATCAAGAGGAGAAACACATGAAGGAAACAGTGGAATTTTAAGACACAACTCGTATTTCCAAGTACAGTTTCTTCCATTTAATATTTACCTGCTCCTCTCAGGCAAGGGCTTTATTGATAAAATTTATCAGCCCTTGGCAAATCACCATACCGTGAACTGTGATGAATAACCTGTACGGGCTGACACTTCACTCTAATTCTCACTAAACTTCAGCACTAAGCTATTCCATATACCCTGCACCTGAAACCTATTTAGACAGCTTTACATGAAGTGAAAATGGAGTGAGAATCCTTTCTCAAGCACCTTCAAACAGCAGCCTTTGCACTGCAATGAAGAATTTCCACGCACGTTTCCACTGCACATACAAGCCGAACACGATAAACACTGTAGAACTTAATCCTGCAAACCTTCACTCAACTTCTGAAGATCCAGTGACTGAACTGAAACTCATCTGTTTGAGCACAAATGCAGCTGTTTGCAGTGAAATTCTCAATTTCTTGTCTTTGCAATCTTCAAATTGAGAAGGCCAGAAGCTCCCACTCCACAGCTAACACAAGCACTCTCACTGGGGAAATGGAGTGTCCCTTCCCCCCCCACACCAACATCCTAAGATGATGCTAAAACTACACTTGGGGCTGAATCAGCAGAACAGCTGAGCAAGTCAGTTAAGACCTGCCTCTTGTCCTAAACCTTAAGAGACTGATACTCTGCCAATACTCAAGATTGATACTCTGTCAGCATTCAGTATCAAGGTATGAACCAGCCACCTGATAACCAGCTGCTTAGAGTTACAGAAATAGCCATATTCTGGAAATACCTCATCAGCACTATCCCTGGGATTCTTCCTGGATACACTTCTTTATGAAATAACTCGGGATTTATTTATTTATTCTAGTGATTAAGGACTTTTATTGCAAATATTAAAGCATCACATGAGTAAACACCATCCACTGGTCGCATGTGTCCCTCTAAAACACAAATACTGCTTGCCTCAAAATTTCATCAGAAGATACTGAAGTACTTCAGAAGGAATCATCATCTTGAAGGATGAAGAAACAAAGGTGAAGGGATTTGACCCAATCCAACAGCAAAGCAAAGGAGACACTTCCACTGTCTTATCCATGAGGCTGTACAGTGCCCTGAATGTGACTTATCAGGCACGCATCTCTCTTACACACAGCATGGCCTCATTATGAAGAATGACAAAACAATTCAAAAATACATGGAACAATTAAATTAATTATCATGCATCAGCAGCTAAATCTGAGTTTTGCTCTGGTGTATGGAAGCTTTTTGCAACAATATAAAATTCCATCAGAAATAATGATTATTAATGCAATAACAATGTACTTATTCATTCTAATGTCAACTCCAACAAAAGAAAAAAGCAAAGTATTGTCCCCTACAATAAGGAATCCTTTTCTTTCTCTGTCTCCCACTTAGGGCATAACACCATTTTGTGTATTTTAATATGTTTCAAGGAACAACAACTTAAAAAGAAAAATTAATAAAATTCGTGGTCTCTATTGTGAAAAAGATCTGTGAAAGATCAATGTGAATTACAGTGCAGTTGGGCCTATGACTTACCAGCTTGCTTGAAGTCCAAAATGCACATTCTATTCACATCTATAACACAGTGAAGCACTGCAGAAGTGAATGGGCTCTCCTGAACAGTATCTGATAACACACTGACAACAGCTGAGAAAGGAAAGCGTGGGATTATGACCCACAAAGGGCTAACGGAGGTTTCCTAGCACATCCACACACATCTTCAGAGTTTCAACATCAAGTGTATGAAGCACGCTGAATTCCTAGATCTCTTGTGGACTTCCACAGGTTTTCTTTCCAATCACTACATGAGCAGGGAGGGAAAACTCAGAGCTTTAATACATATTTTTTTTAATCAAAGACGCTTCTAATATAAGGCCTAACATCTTGACAGTTTTAACCTCTGTGACCAGGAAGCCAAACACCTCTTATTCCCAACACGCCTCTACACTGTAATAGTGCACGTACTGTGAGAAATGGTCCTTCCCTACTGGAAACGAAGCCTGACCTCCCCTCTTTCTGTTTCCTGTCTATTCCCAATAGCTATTAATTCGTAACCCAAGAAATTCTCAGAACACACAACTCATATGCAGGCATGGCGATCCTGCCCAGAACCCCCTGAGCTGATCAGCATAATCTCAAATTCCTCCCTGAAAAGCCCGGGGTAATGCTGCGCCCTCTCAACTCAAGGAAAACCAGGAACAAGGTCAAAGTCTCTCTGGCTGCAGTCCAAACTCCCCCAATATTTACTGGCTAAAATACTCAACTCTCATTCAGTTTTCCCACTTCGTATGACCGCCATTTTTGAAGTTTTTCAAAGAAACCCTAAATACGTATCAGATGCGTGTTGAAAAATAGGAACAGGAATAGGAATCCAAATAATCAATATTGCTTTATTCTGCAATAGCCTAAAACGAGTTAATTCGGAATATCAGACTTCACCTGATTTTATGCTGTCACTTGGTAAAGATCCATGCTGGGTTTTGATTATTTGTTTTTCTTGGAGTAGGAGGATTATTTTCATGTGGAGAGGATTGGTTTCATTCCCGGGTGAGCTGCTGTTGATATTCCCACGCAGAAAGATTCCTTTCTAGAATTATCATCAATATATATTACGGGAGTGTTTACTTCCATCCTGCCTCTGTTCTAAAAGCCTCCTCTGTGCTAATTCCCAGAGCAAGGCTACAGGTCTCCTGCTCAAAATTTCTCTGTAGATTCTCTAATCCTTTTCTCCTTAATCTCCATTATACAAAAAGAAATGCACATATGCATGGTCTGTGAGAAGCTAAGTAACTTTACCTCTCACCATAGTTACCACATCTGATTTAACCACTGGCTCCGGACACTGAATCATTGTCCTTTAAGATTAAAGATTTTTATTTGTGTATGCCTTGATACGATCAACAAGCATGAAATCCTAAAAAGATTGATTTTAATATCATTAGTAGATGATTACATTTCAATTTATGCAACCGCAAGAGAACATGCCATCCACCTCTGCTGTTTCTGTACCGTGTTGTTTTCCAGGATCTCAGAAGCTCCAACGTTTAAACGTGTTACTATGACTGTTATTAAAAAGATTTTCAGCCTAATTCAATTCTTGGAATGGTTCTGAAGCAATTTTACATTCAGGTTTTCATCTGTGTGCCCAACTATTCCATTACACTTTTTGTCTCTCATGGTAACCAATTTTATTTGACTTAACAGAAGCTGTTCAAATATTTAAAGGCACTCCGAGATGGCAGGAGTTTATCTAGGAGCATACATGTTGTGTCACAGATATTCCTTTCCTCGTTCTCACTCGCTGCCTTTTTTTCCCCTCCCTAGGAAACAAACGAGCTCTGGACTGGCCCCACCGCACCGGGAACGTGCTCACTTCATCTGTTTATGCGAATATTCAAGTTACAATGGGCACGTTTGGAAATTACAAGCTCGGCAGTTAAAGCAGATGCTTCTTACGTTCCTTCATATGCACGGTATCCCTCTGCCAGGATCGGCGAGCGCAAGAACTAAAGTATAAACATCTGCAACACCTCGCCGTTTTGTTAACATTCTTGCACGCATTTCCTTGCTAACTCCAAAAAGGCACAACGGTGTAAAAACGGGGAAATCGGGAACATCTGGGCGATAGCGACGGCAAACGGAATGAAACATGAATAAACAAAAACATGGCGAAAGTGGCCTGGGGTTGTTACACTGTCAGATCATTTTTCCAAGCCCAACATCAAGGCTTTTGTTACAACCAAAGCGGTCATTTGCATGGAGAACCAACAGGGTTTCTTCTTCTTCAGCGTTTCCCGACCGCAACACACACTCGCTCTCCCCGACACACACACACGCAGGCAAAGCTTCTCTCTGGCAAACAGCCCCCGAAACGCACACATATTCGCAACTACGGAACCCGCGGATCGCGAGCAACGCTCCGCATACCGAACGCTTCGCTACCGAGGCGGAATTTCGGCAGAAAAATAACAGACAAACCTTTGGAGCGCTGCCCCAGCCGGAGTTGCTCTCCCTCTCCCTCTGCTCGGCTGTTACTGACAAGATCAGGCTGAGATGAACAAGTCCCCGCTCCTCCAGCCTCGCCGCCCTGCTCTTCCCACCCGCTCCGGGCTTTAAATAATGGCAAACTTTCACAAAGTTAAAAAATGCCCTGAATTAAAGGAACGCGAGGCACAATGACAGGAAAGCAGACAACGCAGCCTGGACAATCACTGCAGCAGCACGAAGGGCACCGCTCCGTAGTTAGGGCTGTGTCAGCACTTTCTTCCTCAGCCCCCCCACTTCTCAGGGGCCGCGACTCAGAGCAGTAACGAAGTGCTCACGGCTAAAACGGGGGCTTCAAGGTGAGCCCCCTCCCCTGCGCATCCGAACCCACCCATTCACATCACTCACAAAGTTACGGGAGCGCAGCAGGCTGAGTGCTTCCATCAGAGCAGCACATCCCAAATGTTGTTGTTGTTGTTTTTTAATGTAAATAGGGCTCTTTTAAAAATGAAATTTCACAAGCGTTTTATCTATGTTGTGCATTTTGCCCCCCCCCCCCTCTCTCTCTATATATATTCATATTTAAATCAAAGTAAATCCACAAATCCTTTGACACCTGAAATTTGCTTTGTGTAAGCATGGAGCAATTCCTCCATCCCTGCTAATTCTCATGGCCTGCTCACGCTGCTGGGCTGCCCACGGCCTCTGCCGAGGGTTCGGCTCCCATCCATCCAGGCAATGCTGGAACCTCAGCTGCTTGCTGAGCACACCTGCATCTTCCTCTGATAAGCCAAGTGTCCCCACAGTTATGCTAAAATAAGAAAACAATGTGTTTGATCCGCACATCAGTCATGTCTTTTAAGGTAAAACTGTGCATTTAATGTAAAAATGCAAAACAGACGAAGACTGTTGGGCAAGAAACCCAAGTGTACATTGTGCCCCTTCAGACTGATACAGAAGAGCTCATTTATCCTCACAAAACTCAGCAGATCAACACTTGTTCATCGAAAGAAGGCTCTCTGCTCTCTGTGAATTTCTGACTCTGCAGTTCTGGTGTGTATCTATTACATGAAATGAAATGGTATCCATCTGTGTGGAGAAACCCCTTACAAATGCTTTGTTGCTGTGAATAACTCAACAAAGCACCAATTTGCCCAATAAGGAGCTCTCAAAATACTCCAAGAACTTATTTCCCAAATCCTCATGGATCTCCTAAAAATCATAACAACTCCTGAATATCTAAAGGTACCTGAAAACAGCATTGGTCACCTGGCATTTCTGTCCTACTAACACAAATGAGCTGCTGGGCATATTTTGAAGGCAAACTACTTCTATATTAACACCTTGTTATGTATGCAGTAGATGCTAAAAAAAAATAAACTTCCATTCTTCAGAGAGAAGATTAACGTGAAAGGTGAGGTCCTCAATATCTCACACACATCTTAACTCACCAGAAGAATACAGCAGAGGCTTCTGCTTCGACATGATAACACAGACAGCACCATAACTGCCCATCTACACAGAGGAAAGACAGCTCTTCCTTGCCTGCGTGGCAACACCCCCTCCTGCCTAATCCTTCCACCCAATCCCTACAGCAGCTTTGTGCGCTAGAGGGAAAAGATGGAGATACACGTTGCCTTCTGCCACCTTGCTATGGAGGCTATCACCCCAAAGCAAAGTGGAAAACAACTGGAAATGCCTTCAAGATATCTTCAAACAAGGCTGGAGGATTCTGTATGCTCTGCTTAATTGTAACTAATGGCTAATACACTGGTAAGATGCTAAGCAAGGACAAGCATTAACAGATTATGATTCAGCTGGACAATGCCAAGAAATACAAAATGGAAACTGATTTTTATTCCATTCACACCACTAGGGGTCAAAGAAAAATACACAAGATGCAGTATGTAAACCTTCCCAAGGGATCCAAAGTTGTGTTTCCTATTTACTAACAGAGTAGTAGAATTTACAAGACCTGTAAAAGCAAAGCCATACTGGCAATTAAACTGCACTTAATTGAATTAAACCTGGGCTTGATAACTTTGTATGGTAGGTTAAGCAGAAGACATTTATTAACCTAATATTAAAGAACAAAGTACAACCTCTGTATATGTATAACCATACCCACGAATAGAAACAGCCATAAATATTTTGTTAAATTCAGCAGGAAACTACAGATTTTAACAAGTCCAGAAGATCATTAGCTTAGTTCTCATCTCCACATTTACCAGGCCAGCATTTGTATTATAAATCAACAGCTGCAACCTAAAGTTGAAAACATGCCAGAAATATGAATAGGTTGTATCAATATTTGCACATGGAGCCTAGAACATAAATTAGTTGACACTCAACAATTAAAGCTTCCTCTCCGAAGTTGCAATATTTAAAGGTTAAAGATTAGACATGCTCCCTCTTGTGTTAAACTAAGAATACATGGAATACATGCTGTTTTCTCTGACATGATGGTTACTTGGCCATCTGTTCCATTAAGCAAGCCCTTTAACTTTGGCTACTAATGCCTGACAAACCATCACCAGTAATTCTCAAGCTTAAAGACAGGTACAGCCTGAGCACACAGCCTTTATCCATAGAATGTTTGTGTTACATTAACTACTGTATTAACAAAAAGGACCACTAAGGACATTACGTATGAAAAATCTGTGTGAAGCACATTTTTGGACAAATATATACACAACTGGGCGAATTACACAGGAAGACTCCCTTCTTCAGTGCCTGCACGTATCACACAGGGATCTGAGGAGTTAAAAGCGCACCCAGTTCAAGCTGATCAGTAACATCAATGATATAGAATATTAAACAGCAGATTTCCTTGTAAATATTGGCTTACAGAATATTTAAAGCAGACTGGAACAACAGGAAGAATCCCATAGCATTATGTTTGTAAATTCAGCAACAACTGAGCTAAATTCTCAGTTTGACAAGCTTACAAGCTCACATAAACCATTCCCTGCACAGAGCCTTCCTGGAGTCAGACTCATCCTTACACCAACCCTCCTGCAGAATCCAGCCCCAAGATCATGCCTGGACATGAGCGTTAATCCCAGGTGTAACAACTACAAATGGATTTACTAATAAACCTTTTAAACAAAGACTTTGCACCTGGTGTGGGCTTGGCATGTTATGTTCAGGCATACATTTGCTGATTATGGTCAGCATCAGGGGAGCTGAGAGCGAACACGAGCAAATAGTTTGCAGTCAAAACCTGAAGAGAATCTAACACACAGCAACATGACTTCACACATCTCCTTTTAATTACCACCAGCCTATGTGTGAGGAAGATGCAACCAGGCCCATGTCTGCTGGAAACGGAGAACACTACCAAACACTGTGAAAAGCAGCTCACTCTTTCAAATCAAGAAACTTGCTTCTGTAGACAAACATAGGTCACTCCAGAAGTAATGCCTCCTACTTATTTCAATAGAATCTACAACTGATACAAAGAGAACAATAACACTATTTGATAGCACAGATTTTCAGCTATGAAACACTGTTTTTCAATGCAGTCACCACCATTAGCTATGCATTTCTGCCAGGTATGAACAAGAGACTGTGCACCACACTCAAAAATCTGCACCAGCAGAGGTGAACCACTGTTGCCAGTGCTGAAATGCAGCACAGAGAGGCGGTGAGTGCTCACGTCCACTGTTTGGTCTCTATAAACATTCAGCGAGCATCAATGAATGTCAATGGGTGCCATTTTTTCCACACAGAGGAATGCAATGACACACCTTTGCTTCATGCACACTTCCATGTCAGGCGCCATTTTGTCAGAGTGCCCCTCTGCTGCCATCTGTCACACGGTAACGAACTGTAATGGGATACTGGTGCGAAGGTTCAACCCCTACTGCCATCCCACCAACATCCGCCTCTGATGTTGTGGGCCAGCATGGTAAAACAGGAGGCATTACTTTCAGAGCAGCCCGTTTTCTTGCAGACTGGAAGTCCCAGAACTACAGAGCTTAGGAAAGTGAGCAAAAACACGACAACGTCGTCCCACACAGGCAGCCATCAGCTTTACACCGGCTGCAGACCCCAGGGGTGCCTCACAAAGCACCGTGCCCGGATTGTAGGCTGTGTCGGGGGTCACCGAGGAGGGGCAGTGCTGTGCGGAGCCCGCAGCCGTTCCCCGTACCACCAAGCAGAAGACCGCTATTGTAGCAGTGCCTTCACCCCGTCACACACGCAGGATCGGCCCCCGTGCCACAGCACCATCCCAGCACGCTCCGTGCGCTCGCGTAACCGCCGCTCCGCAGTGGGACCGCTCTCGGGACTCGGCAGAGCCCCATGGAAACAGAACAGCCCTGTGCGAAGCGCTGAGGGGAACCCCATCGGGAGGGACCACCCGAAGCCCAAACCCGGTGCAAAGTCCCGGCGCAGCCCGGGCTGAGGAGGCGGCTCCCGAGGGCTTCAACGGCCACAGCGGAGCCAACGGCCGAAGCCGCCCTCTCCCAACCCTGCCCCGGGGAAAGGCGACAACTGAGGCAGCCGCTCCCGCCCCTCACCGGTAAAACTCGGCGCCGGGCTCGGGGCCTCCCCTCAGCCGTGAGGGAGACGCTCCGGGCCGCCCCCTACAGCGAGGGGTTGGGAAGGGGGAGCCCGAGCCGGGCTAGGCTAAGGGAACTGAGGGAAAGGGGACTCACGCTGTCTCCGCTATTTAAACCTCTTCCCGCCGCCTCCGCCTCACTGCCTCTCACTCGCTCTCTCCTCCCCGCGGAACTTACTAAGGGCGGCCCCCTCCCTTCCCTGCCGGCCAATATGCACAGAGCCACACTACGGGCACGCTGCCCCGCCCACTATCTCTGGCCGCGCCGCCCATTCGCTCAGCCGCCTGTCCGTCAGCTGAGCGACGGGACACCGTTGGGCTGGGATCCTGCCTATCAACACCCGCCCCTGCTGGGCTCCGCCCCTCGTCCCTCCCCTCCCCTTCCCGGACACCTCGAGAGAGTGTTAAAACGGCCGTTTCAAGTCACCGGTAAAATTTACTTTTAGGTCCTGCCTACTTATATCTGTGAAAGATCCTGATTGGGCGATGAGAACGCCTCTTCTACCCTGACTGGGCGGTTCGATGTCCACCACCTCTAAACGTCCCGCCTATCCCTGTGCCGTAATCCTAAATTCGGACATTTGATTTGTCCGCGTTTGCAGGCGGCCCCGCCCTTTCCCACAGCACCATCCAATCAAGCGCGGCTTCTCAAGCTCTAAGGCGGTATCAAAGCGCATAAACGGAGCATGTGAAAGAACCACCTTCATTGGTCAGCGCCTCTCGCCCTGCTATTGCTCTTCCGCTACCACCGTTCCGCAGAGTGTACCACGGCGTGGCGGCGGGGGGGGAGCAGTGTGGGCGGGTAGGAGCGAGCGGCGTTGGTTCGCGCCGTCTCCATGAGTGATGGGGCGGAGGAAGGCCTTTATTGCCCGGCATGCCGCGCGCGCTGTAGGTAGCTGCCTCCGCTCCGCGCTGGGGAGGGCGGGGGAGGAGGAGGGAGGCTGGTGCCCGATCCAAGATGGCGGTGCAGGAATCAGCTGCTCAGCTCTCAATGACTTTGAAGGTGCAGGAGTACCCCACTCTCAAGGTGGGTGCCCGGCACGCAGGAGAGGGGCAGAGCCGCCCGCGTCCCGCTGGGGGAGCGCTGAGGGGAGCGGGGGGCTCTGCCGTAATGGGGCTTCCCCGGCTCCCTTTCGCCTCGCGGAGTACCGCGGTGGCCGCGCCGTGTGTGTGGAGCTCCCCGCGGCCGCCCCCCGCCTGTTCCCCGGCTGGAGCCACCACGGCTTCTCCCCTCCTCCACTTCTCGTTGCGAGGCGAGGGACGTGCCTGGAATACAGCGCTGCTCTGCGAGCTGAGGGGAAGGGGCAGGCCCCGAGCGCTGCGGGGTGGGGAGGAGGCAGGGCTGG
>JACDJE010000022.1:437082-555502 GCA_016647715.1 Pavo muticus
GTGGTTGTGCGAGGGGGTGCTGAGGGGAGGGAGGAGGGTGGGAGAATGGGGTTCCCTGCCTCCCTGAGGATGGAAAACGCACAAAAAAGGAGCGAATGTACTGAAAAAAAAGGCCTGTAGGGATATATGTGTGAAGTAATTATGGTTAGGCAAAGCTGTGCTGAGCATGGAGTGTTCCTGAAGGCGCTGTGCGGGTCTGAAGGATGGTGGCTTCCCATCTGGCCATCGGTGTGGTGAAGGGACTGAAGGACTCAGGGCTGAGCCTTGAGGTCGTCGCCTCAGGAATGGTTGAGTTGGAAGGGGGATGCTCGTAGGAATCAGTGGAAACCTTTGTTTGGAGTCCGGTGGTGTGCACAGGAGGTGTACCACATTAATAGGTATGGTTGTGGGAGGGAGTTGGGAGAAGGAGCTGTGGTGCAGAACGCTGATTTGGGCATCTCCCAGGACAGTGCATCAGCAGCTTTTCGTGTATAGGAGGTGGTTTGCAGCTAAACTTTGTGATGCTGAGATCATACTGCACTTTCACACAGTCAGTACTGTGTGCCTTGAGCAGTGTTTGTTTTGCAGGCTTTTTGGCCATGTTCTTCCTGTGCATGTCCTCATTCCCCACCCTCCCAGCTTTTAATTTAGTTCCAAGAAACAGAAGAACAAAATCTTGATTCCCTTTTTTTTTTTTTTTACATGCAGAGGCATCTTTCCATCATTGTTTCCCTGACACTATCAGTCTTGAATTCTAAAATGCATTTAGAGAGCACTCTAGCACTTTCCATGGCCACAGCAATGTGGAGGCCCTTAAAGTTAAGAAGATCATTTTACAACTGCATTTCAGACTTATTCCAGTTGTTATCACAGCTCTGCTTGTTACATTCCTGAAAAATTACTGGCAGTGAGGATCAGGGAGTTCTTGTTTTCTTGGTTGTGACTTAAGACGAATTGTCAAGGTGCCAGCCATTTAAAAGCTGGAGAGTGTTTTGGACTAATTCTTACATTTCCCTAAGCCTGCTTTTTCTCTGAAAAATCTGAACAAAAATATACATTGAAGAATGGAATGTTGTTTGTAATGTTGGGAAGCTAAACAGTAAGAGAGTGAGACACCCTTTAAATTTCCTAGGGAGGTTGCTGTTTATTGATTCTTCCCAGCACCCTTTCAACTGCTGGGTTGTTTCTGTAATCTTTAGTAGCATTTTTTTGCTTAAAAAACCTGCCATAGTAATGTCTGCTCAAAGCTTTTCTGTCTGTCCTCTTAAATGCTGTTAACCGTGAGTCATGTATCAAAACACTTCAGTGGGGAAGGTGAAAAAGCAACAGGGAGAGGTGATCACAGAAGGCTCAAGTTTGCTGAAATATGTTGACAGCAAATTCCACTTTGTTTACTAGGAGGCAGGTGCCTAAAAGTTTCCACTGGACTGAGCCTCTGTGGGGATTTGATTTCCAGTTTTGTGAAATGATACACAGTCATTTGTGCTTTTAATTATGATCACCAATGCAGTGGCTGAGGTATTTCTCTTGGAGTTTTGGATACTGGTGATTTTTCCCTGATGTGAGGGAAAATATACAAGATTATAGACTTGTATTTATATCCTTCCTGTTTTCTCCCTCTAGCTTCCTCGTGCCGACATCACTAGACTGGTTGTGTAATAGCTCTGCGTTTACTGTATGTTCTACACAGTGCCTTTCATGTGAAAGAATGCTTAAAACTGCAGAGGGATGTCCCTTTGCCACTGCTGGATTGTGGCTGCTGCAGAAGTGGAAATGCTTCAGCTGTTCTTCAGCAGTTCAGCTGAGGAGGAGTAAATTGACTTCTTCAGATGAGCCTAGAGAAGTTATTTAAGCATACAACATAATGCTTGAGTATTTCCTCAGCATGCCTCCTCCTTGTCAAGGACAAGAAGGCTGCCAGCTATTCTTCATTTGAAGTGCTGTGGAATCTTAAAGGGGGGGGATGGAAGCCTGCTGATCAAGAGTTCTGCAGGCTCGTCTGGAGGATATAACATGAAGGCTGGCAATTTAAAAATGAATGAATGTGAACATTGTTATTGTGGTTCTTTGCTGAAACAGTAATAAACAAGTGATGACAAGAAGCTCGATAATTCATCTGTTAATTCATCCTTAGCAGTAGAGTAATCGTTAAACTGAACTAGCAAGCAAAATGGAATAGGACCCCAAAACTGTAAGGTCCTCCATCTTAAAGAAGGGGATGGTCGTGTGTCACAATATTCTTGTCTGGGTGGTTCACTGGCAACAGTTTAGGGTTAGCTGTGTTTTTTTTAAAGCTAGCTGCTTTAAAAAACAGCTGATCAAAATGAGGGCTGTGGAAGCACAGGATTCTTGAACATCATCTTCATGCTGCTCATTGGCTTCTTCTGTTGGCAGCTGTGTTGGGGGAATACTGGCAGCAGTGGGTTGATGTTAATTTCTCAAGGAAATACCATGTCTACCTGATCTTTTAATAGGGGAACAGATAACAGAACAGGACTAGGAAGCACATGTTGTTTCTGTCCTGAGTTACAGCATCACTCCAACCAGCTGTGCTCAAAGTGGAGGCAGTTAGAGCAGGTTGCTCAGGGCATGTTCTGCCTGGTCTTGAAAGTCTCCAAGATGGAGCCTCCAGCCTCCGTGGGCAGACCTGTTCTAATGCCTGACCTCTGTTATGAATTTCAAAAAAAACCTGCTTGCATGGATTTGTTCTATCTTCCATTTTGTGCCTGTTGTCTCTCTCTCTTGTCTTACCAGTCAGGCGTAGTCTGTCTCCGTCTTCTTTCCTGGCCCCATCAGGTGTTAATGCACGTGGATTTGATTTACCGGGAGCCTTTTTTCCTCAAGGCTAAGCAATCCTTGTTCTCTTAGCCTTTCTTCATGTGTGAGGTGCTCCAACCTGTTGGTAATCTGTGGCCTTTTTCTGTGCACACTGCTGTGTTCCTCCTATAGTGGAGGCCCAGAACTGGTTACAGCATTCCAGATGAGCATAATTCATGTGGAAGGGAAGGCTCACCTTTCTTGCCTTGCTGGCCATGCTCTTCTTGACACAACTCAGGGTGCTGTTGGCCTTCTTTGCTCCAAAGGCCTCTTACTGCTGCACAGCCAGCTTGTCCACCCTGACCTCCAGGTTCTACTCTGCAAAGCTGCTTTCCAACCTGTCTCCGGTAGGTACTGCTGCACGTGGTGGTTTGCTCCCAAATGCAGGATGTGGCATTTCCCTCTGAACTCCTTAGGTTCTGTTTGCCCTTTTCTCCAGCCTGTTGAGGTCTCCCTGAGCAGCAGCGTGACCATCTGGCATATGAGCAGCTTCAAGTTTTATATCACGTGCACACTGTGAAGGTGCACTCTGAACCCCCATGTAGAATCTTGAGTGCAGATGGCAGATTACTCTGGTCAACTTTTTTTTTCCTGCTGAAGCAGAAGAGTTTATTTCCACCTTTATATGCTTGATTAGAATTTATTTTTGTAATCATAGCTTTGTGTTTTGACAGAAGTATTCAGTGGTGCATGTCAGGCTCCAGATGTACACCAGCAGAAGTTGCTTGGTGAGAGGTACAGACAGCATGAGGACAGAAGTAATACAGTTGGAATACCTGGTGCACTTTCAGTGTATCTGCACAACAAATTCATGGCAGTTGTTGATCAGAAAGCGACCGAAATGCTCCTCAGGTGGAAGGCTGAGGCTGACTCTTGCAGTCAGTGAGCTCTGTGTTAACTCGGTGTGAGTGCTTGTATCTCACACTACATCAGTCTTCAAACTGGCTGATCTGACTCACTCAGCACGCATTAAATATCCATACCAAGCATTAGTATGTTGCTGAACCATGCACTTCCTGTTTCAACACATCATGCTTGCATGCCAGCAAACAGGTGTGACGCCTTGTGCTGCTGCTCTGCTGCACTTGGCTCACTGTGCTTCTGGTCAATGAGAAATCTGGTATTGGGACTGCAGGGGGAGCTTAACATTGGAAAGCAGCGACGGTAGGAGTTGGCTCCTGTGGGATTTGGTCTCTTTTCCACCCCTGCCCACTCCCTGTAAAATACATTTGCAAGTGATCAGTGCGGGAGGAAAACACAGTTAAGGCAGCAAGGAGCCATGAGCTAGAGATGTTGTTTTGTTTTGTTTTGCTGCTGGAAACTGTCATGGTAAGAAGAAACTTTCTGTGGTAGGAATGGAGCCCTTATTGGATGTCGGGGACTACCCAGTGCCAATTCTCTTTTCTTTGAACCTCTTCCATATTTCATTTCAGTAGTTCCTGTAAGCAGCATGATGATGCACCTTAGAGCCCATAAGCTTAAGGGAAACAGTTGTGACAGGTGGGTATTTTCTAAAAGGGCTTGCTGGCAAAATCCATCAATCCTTGTAAGCTTCAGAAGCTGCCTTCATTATGTGTTTGGTCTCCCATAGTGAACATCCCAGAGATGCACCCTACAGAAGTATTTGCTCATACAGAATGTGAAATATGCTGTATCAATGGCTACCTAATCCAATCTGACATATGTTATTGCCTATTTAAATACACCAAGGTTTTATTGTCAGGATATCTTTATCATGGTACCCAATAATAGAACTGTTTCACGTCCTATGCTTGGTTCGCTTCAGCTTTGATTTTGAGCTCTCTGGGCATTGCCTTGAGGTGTAAGCTGCAGTGAGCACTGATGTAATACGGGTAATCTTATTGTGTAGACCTTTGGTTGTTCGTATTTCCTGATAGAGGTCTGCTGAGCCAATAATCCTTAATTATATGTTAGGTGCAATGCTGTCACTTCAGCTGGAGTTGGTTATTTTGGGAGCAGTCAGGCCAAAACCAGGATCCCCAGCCTAAAGGCTCATGGCTGTGCAAATGTGGAGGAGGAGAAGTTTTATTTAAGGAGATGATGCTGTGAGTAAAATGAGCAAATATTTGGAGAATAAAGAAGGATTTAAACAAAGAAAGGGACTTTCTTAGGGTGCAGACTTGCTGTGTGATCTTATCCAGTTTGCTGCTTTGGGTGGGGAGGAATGCTTCATTTCTTCTCCTGAAAGGAGGAGAGCAAAGAGCGTTCCTCTGAGGTGTGAGTTTAAGACAGCAGCTGTAAACCAGTGTTGTGAGAAGTCTGTGCCCATAGTGTGGCTCGAGGCAGGACTCTTAACATGGCTGTCAACCTGGCATTGGGATGCAGGTCAGTTCTGTCTGACCATACAGCAGCTTCGTAAAGCATTTGGTTAAACTTATTGGAGATCCTACTCAAAAGCTGCTCACGTATATTGATGAACACTTACTGATATGCATTACTAGCAGTTTGTATGAATGGAAAGTATTTGGGGTAATTGCTGCTTTTTAATAAATGTGTAGCAGATGAACAGTCTGAGATCTTTCACTGCTAATTCTCTACTGTATTGAAGTAGCAGCTTCAAATACTGTGGCGATGTTTTCTTTGACATTTTTAACTAAGGAGAGCTATTTGGCTTTATGGTTCAAAAAAAATTGTTTTTAAGAATATTTCTAAAAAAATCCAAATGATCTACAGCTGCATTTAAGGCTTGTGAAATTATTTTTTCTCTTTTGATCTGTATCTCTTTAAGAATTCATATTCACACTTGTACCTAATTCAGCCTAAATCTAGCCATTATTCTGAGCCTCTCATTTTAGATGTATGCTGCTTCTCCTTTCTTTTAATTTTCTTTTAATTTTCTAATTTTGCCTGGAAACAGAAAGAAATATCACTACAAGGGATTGATAAGAGCTGTGAATCAGAATAATTCATTCTGTGAATAAGTGATGATATAATTTACATTTTGGATGAGTTGAGTGAGAAATAATGATGCCAGTTCAGCTCTAGAATTATCTAAGAGCTGGAGGAAGAAATAAAAAAGAAACATTAAGACTTGCAGTGATTCTGCATAGAAATGCTTATGTGCTGTTGGCTCAAGTGGGAACTTGCTGCAGTTTATTGTACTCTGCTTCATGTGTAATAATTTCTGTTGTTGAAGGTAAGCGAGGTGACCAAAACTTGGTCTCAAGGAAGCATCTTAAAGCTCAAAAGTATTTCCTTGCTCTGTTTGCATCCTCTTGTTGTTGCTTATTTTCAAACTTGGTGATAATTCTTCTTTCCTCTTCCATGTTCCTTTTCCTCCTCTTTCCCCTCACATAAAGTAGGACTAAGTTGGCTTTGCTTCTGTGTTTGTTTGATTTTGTTTGAGATCATTTAATCAGCCTTGCTTTCTGTTCCCTACTTATCTATGGCTAGACTTAATTTCGTATACAAGCATAATGTATTGCATTTGAAAAACCTTATTTATACCACAGAAAATCTTCTGTTGGGTTGACTTAAAGACGTGTAAATTCATACAACTCTCTGGTGTTTGCAGGTGTTATAAGCTAACACAGTTGAGAGGAAGCACATCATTTTTCTGACCCTTGAAAGGAGAGCATAGCTCTGTAATGGTTTCCCCCATCTAATCTGGTAGGACTCTGATTTTATTTTTCTTGAATCTTCCTTTTTTTGTTCTTCCCACTATTTACCAGACTTGATGTACCTGAAAAGAGTTTTACAAATCCATTGCAAATTGCTTCCTGCCCAGGGCTGGGTTCTCTGGAAGAGATACGCTGTGTAGGTATTTCTGTACTCACACAATTCCCTCTTTGTGGCCAGAAGTTTTACTTGCTTTCAGCTGGGAGGCATTAGTGTTAAAAGAGGATGATTCATACAGACATCGCTGAGGTTGGGATTTATAGCTGAAGTTCTCTGCATGAGTTAGCACTGCTATCAAGCTGGACCTGATTATCTTTCCATCAAATAGAGGGGAATGGGTTATTCTTTTACAGGAGTTTTAAACCTATGTAAAAGATGTTGTCTGTGCCTATTTTTTCTGTGGAAAAACAGGTTTGTTGGTTGTTTATTTTTAGAAAATAAACCTTAGAGAATCCCTGTTAGCTGGAGGCTGGAGAATGGTCAGTTCTCTCTTTCATTTCACTCTTTCACTTGGAAGTGCTTCCACATAATTCTTCCTTCAGCTGTGGTGATGTTTTTGAAGTATCGTCCTTGCTGTATAATTTCCAATAGTTGAGTGATAGCTGTAATTGAAGTAGTTTTTATATGCAATCACCGTGGAATAGAAACTTTTTTAATGTTCTGCTCAGACAGATTGGTTTTAGTTTCTGCTGTTACGTGGAACTCTTCAGGCTTGAATCAGTTCAAGTGAAGAAGAAATTCAGTCTGTAGGATGTGAGCAGATCAGTTTGAGAACTGGAGTTCAAAGGCTCAAGACTTGAGGGAGGATAAAGGCTCAGCTTTGCTCTTAGATTTTTTTCATACAATCCTCTGTCCATGGCTTTCTGGAAATTCCCTGTTAAATGCAGTTAACACATTTCTTCCTGAAGCATCGAGGTGTATATTTTAGCATAGCTGTGACAAAGTAGAAGGCTGTGTTTCCGTGATTCTGCTTCCTTAAGGAAACTTTTGTGAGTTGTGTGATTGATTTCCCCTTCCAACCAACAGCTTATTGATGAAGAGAAACTGTTCTTCCTGGTCAAACAGGTACTCAGTACATTAGTTAGTAGGGCCCATGTGAAAATCCTGGACTTGTGTGATCTTCTAAAAATAAAGGTAGAAGCTGGGGGGTCTGCCACTTTGCTATTTAGTGTTATAGAAAGCTTTTTGTAAACATTGCTTACCAGGAACTCTTGAAAGAAAGAAGCTCTTAACTGGGTAGGTAATTGGGCAGAAGAGAGGAAATAAACATCAAGGTTTAGTAGCCAGCCTTACATAGAATAAGGTTAATATTAGTGTTCTGCTAGATCTCTGCCAGTACTGCAGAGATTTGACTTGAACAGCTTGGAACAGAGAACAAGTACTGAGCTGATTCCATTTCCTTGATGATACAGAGGTAATTACGGCATTATAGATGCAAACTGAGTGTGAGGCATTGGATAAGAGATGGTAGAGGTATTAAATAAATGAAATCAAATGTAGGTAAATGTGTGCTACAGTTGTTTGAGACTGTGCAAGGAAAAACGATCCTAGTTTTATGTGTAAAATAACAGACTCTGAAGTCTTCATTATTGCTTAGTGAGATTTAAGGGTTACAGTGAATGTTCTGGGAACAGTCGGGAATAAAGTTGTATTGAGAAAGGGAGAAAAATGGAGAGACTGATTATTGTAGTGGTAAAATGCATGGTATCATCTTTAGTACGACTTTCTTCCTTGCCTCATCTTGAAGAAAGATTCAGTAAAGCTGGTAAATGTCCACAGAAGGGCAAGAATGAGTGGGGACATGGAAGGCTGTCTTCAAAGAGTGGAGAAGCCTCTTCAGTCTCAAGAGACAGCGTGAGGGTCGTGGGGATGGTGAATGTGCTTTTCTGGTCCAAAAGAACTAAATGGTTTCAAATGAGGCTAGTAGATGACAAATGAAACAGTGAAATGCCTCACTGCAGGGTGTTGCACTGCTGAAATTCTGCAGGTCAAGAACAACCAGCAGAGCTCATGGATGATAACCTGTGGTGTTTCTACTATGAAACTCCCACCTCTTGCTCAGGTAGTCTTAAGAGACCATTTGGGATTAGTAAATTCTTGCCTTTTCAAGTGCTGATGCTGTCAGAGGAAGGACAGTTACAGTGGGACTTCTGGTCTCACCACTTGTCAGCTATGCCTCCTTCCTTTTTACTCTAACTCGGAGGAAAGTCTGAGAAGCTCTTATCTGTGACACTCATATGTAGGTAGCAGAAGACTGCTATCAGGCTAGGCCCCTCCCAGCTCTCAGTAGCCTTCTGCAAGTGAAACAGGTCTGCCTCTCAGCCTCTTGATTTCACGTCCTCCTGCTGTACTCATCTATATGGAATGGGGAAGGGCCCTGAAAACCAGCCTTAATATTCCAAATGAGTATGCTGTAGTTCTGGGCATAGAGAATAATCATTCCTCTTAAGCCTCTGTCCTCAGTTTTGCTAATGCAGCCAAGTATGTGGTTAACTTTCTCTACCTTAGGAGGCTGTTGCTTATTCTGGTCCTGCCTGTGATCCATCAGGACCTCTGCATCATTTTCTTCAGAGGTGGTGCTAGCCAGTTACTCTGCAGCCTCTGCTGATACATGGAACTGTTCTGTGTGAGGTGCAGGGCTCTGGTTGTTGACTTGATTGGATTTCATGAAGCTTTTAGTGCGCTTCTCCAGCTTGTCAGGCTTTTTCTTAATATCAGCTCTACTATCCAACAGTACTGAGCACTTGGCTTGTTTGTTGTCCTCTGTGAGCCTGTGGATTCTGTCCTGTTATGTGGATCACTGATGAAGGCATTCATATGGGGGCTGATGACAGTCCTTGGGAGTCGCACAGTGTAAGTCATCAGGTGGATTTTGAATCACTGATCGTTGTTGTTTGAGCCTCGCTGTCCAGTCAGTCCCAAACCCAGGTTATATTCCACTCATTCAGCCTGCACCTCCCTAGTCTGGCTACAAAGGAACTGTAAGAGACCACTTCTTCCATCTTCTCTCTTTTAGAAGAGACACAATAAATGTGGCCTTCTGTAATCATTGAGGACTTTGCTTGTTTGCCGTGGTGTTTCAAAGAGGTGGTAGCAGCTTTGCAATGTCATTTCCTCCTTTCTTTAAGGCTACTTACTGTTCTACCCACCCCCCCGCCCTGACCAGTTGATTGGTGCAGGAGCAGGAAGGTTTGGGAGAAGACCTGGCAAGTGAGCACAAAGACAGCATTTACTACTGAAGCTCTGCTGTCCTTTGTTGCTAGGGCACACTTTCAACTCGATGCTTTTCTTCATGTTCATTATTCTGCTGATCTGTCTGTAAAGCCTTTGTCACTTAAACTGCTTATTAGTGGAACTGTAGCTGAATAAAATGGATGTCTGTTTACCATGATGATAGGGAGTGCTGGATTTCCAGTTGTGACTCAACCTGCTTTTTGTTGTGGCTGGATTAGTGTAACACCCCTCCAAAGACCATCTTGCCATAGTTAGTTTTTTAATCTCATACATGAGAGGTTCTGTATTTGGGAGAAAGTATGTTTGGAAACCCCAGTGCCTAATGAATGAGGAGTGGCCGTCTGTCGTGGGAGCTTGTGGGTATGCTTAACAGCCAAAGCATTACAACGTTCTCAAGATGTCATTAAGCTGCTTAGTGGAATTCAAGGTGCTAAAAGTGGCAAAGTCCAGTCTGCTTCTGACTCCCACCGATGTTAAATACCTCTGAGGCAGTGGAGATCTTGGAGCTTTGATCACTGTAATCACAGAACTTCTGTGAGGGTGAAAATGATGCGCGTTCCACTCCCCTGCTGTAATGCTGAAGACTGAAGATGGTATCTCCTTATGGCATGTGGTGTTTTTAAAGTCAATTTTCTCTGAACCTATGGAGAAGTTTGGGTTGAGGTAAATATTTATGGGCAGTCTGTTTCTATATTTTGATTTATGGGTGGAATACTAAATGTGTGCGTGTAGGTGCATTTAGAAGAAAATTAAAGAATCTCATTTAAATGTTGTATAGAGGATTGCTTGTTTTGACTTAATGATATTATTCATATTTCTGTATTGAATCCTTTAAAATCTGATAGTAAACATTTGAGAAATGTATACAGTCTGCTAACCATCAGGATACAATATATGCAAGCATTGAATACTTGCTGTTTCTCCTTAGTTTCATTATGCATTTAGAAAATGTCAAGAAAATGGCCTCATTTAGTAAATGAATGGCTTCTTGCAAAGTGTAGTTTGATGGAAATTGTATTTAGTAGTTAATTTCCAATTCAGCCATCAGTATATTTAAAGGTATTTCAAGTGGTGTATTAAAGCTATTGTTCAGCAGTTCTAGCCACTGGTCCTACATGATTTGAGAATCAATCTAATCAGACTGAAATCATTATTTTTAGCCTTAGTCAGTCTTGCCCTGGTACCTTGTGTACATTCATGGGCTGAAAGCATGCATGGCAGTTAACACTGCAGTTGAGTTCCTAAGTATAAGCTTAAAGCTGCCACTGTACATTCTTAGCTCTGTTCTTCATCTGAGCAGAAGGGAGAACAATTCAGCTGTAGTAATCAGGGTCATCCTTCCTCCTCTTCTGCTGATTCCAGCTTTAAGACCCGGAAGAGTTCTCTCCTAAGATTGTCTCCAGAGCTAGAAGTGGTGGTGCTGTCCCAGAACGTGCTCTGCCAAAGCTTTCTGGCTTCCTTTGCTCACGCTGCAGAGTGAAGTAATGGCTGCTATGAAGAAAACACTTGGATCAGATTAGTCAGTTATGTCTGCCTCTCTGTTAGTACTTAGCACCTACAAGCAGTCGTGTGCAGAAGCCTCCAGCCAAGTGGACTGTCCTTAACGCGTCAGTGGGAAAATGTGGATCTTGGAAAAACTTATTACCATGACTTTATCCATTGTGTAGGTTGTTTTAACTTCGATCTTTGGAGGAATTGGAATTAAGTTGGGCTTGTTTTAGTGCATGCTTCTCTTGGATGGTGCGTCTGCAGCTGTGAAAGTTGATGAGGAAAAGATGCAGAACTGATTTAGTGACACTGAATTCACACATGGTGCCTGCAAATTTTGGTCCTTTTTGTCCTCTTGTGTGCTTGTGGTGCAAGGCAACTGTACTGCATTTTTTCCAGCTTCAGTGAGTGGGACAAGTTGGTGTTGAGCTTTTTCCAAAATAGGTCCTGGTCAGCTCCTGCAGCTTTGTTTCAAACTGTTTGTTGTTTAGTAGTGTTTTTATTTTCCCTTTAAGTAGTGATTTTAAACCAGGCTGAGCTCTGTAAACCAGTTGCCCTGATGAAGGATAGCTGTTTCATCCAGTTTTGGTGGTGGAATGGTAGGGTCAGTAAAAGTGTTACGTCTCTGGTAGTCTGTGGCAGCTTGGTTACTTTCTCCTTCCATTTACTTTCAGTATTGGAATAAACAGTAAACTTCCTGATGCAGTGCCTGTAACCTTTTGAAGAGTTCTGTAACAACAGGATAAGAGGTCAAGATTTACCAGTTGTGCAAATATGTCCTTTTACCAGTAATCATTTCCCTTGATATGTTAAATTGTTTAGAGATATCTGTATCTACTTTTAGAGGATGTAGTAAAATTATTCAACTCCGAGCCTCTTCCACATCAGATTGTAAAAATCTTTGACATGGAGGATGGGGAATGGATAAAACAAGATTCAAAAACCTCTTGTACCTTGACACAATTTAAATGTGTAAGGATGTCAGCTGGAATTGAAAGTCCAGTTGTTGTAAATGTCATAGGAACACAGAGCATGCCAGGAACTTGTGTGGTGGAGACAGAGCATGGGAAACGGGAAGTGTTATTGCTCGTGTGCTGCAAGAGGAGCTGAGGAGAAGGGAGCTTAAGGGTAAGGCTTTCAGACCAGCGTCTTCAGAATTTAACTAAACTACTTTTGATAGTCAAAGGCACCTCTAATCAGTAGTAACTTGTGCAAGTGCTGACTGAAGCATCTCTTCAGTGTGGTGTGGAAAGCTGATGGGCAAAATGCTTGCAGAAATTAAACCCGGTAAATGCAGGTAACTGAAGAAAATGTATTTTTCAACGAATAGTAAGAGCGGGGGGGTGGAAGGAAGGTGCTGTCATAATGTTGTCTGGCATTGAGCTGTGGAGTTGGAAACAAGCTTTGCTACTGTGAAGCGTGTTCAAAACCATGTGCCCCTACACAATGCGTGGTATCTGTGGAGGAGCTCTAAAACTATGGATTTATTTTTGTGGAAGTCAAAAAGGAAGGTGAGGGCTAAAGATGGATCATGGTGTAGACAAGTAGGCATTCACAAGCCTTTTGTGGTGTTTTATTTCACATAGTTTCAGTTAGGGGGATTGTGGCGCTGGGATTTTTTTAGGAGTGTTACAGGGAAAAATAGCGTTTTATTGTGGTACTTCCCATGGTAAAGGTTTGTTCTGTCTTTTGGGTCTTTGAGGTGGCAAAAAAACGCTGCATAGATCACCTCAGTGTTTCTGAGAGGAGGAGGAGTCCTGTCATACCTAATAAGGATGTTGTTATGCTTCCATGGCAAATAAGAACCACCTGTTGTAGGTCATGTGAAGTCTTAGGAAGCTCATCTTCCTTATGCCGAGCCTGAGCTGCTTCTCAGTGCGTTTCTAACTGTGAATTGCAGTGGTTGTGCTGTGTCACTGTTCCTTAGAGCTTGGGAAGAGATGGACCCTGGGGATACTTTCTTGCATGCAGATGATTACAAGGAAGAAAATGGACACAGACTTGATAAAATGCGATCAGCAGTGGTGAAACTTGAGGGATCTGTAATCAAACATACACATGATATGTACCAAACTCTGATTTACGATTCCTGTTCCACCTTCAGTCCTAAGTCTGGTGGTTAGCAAGTTATGCCTTTCATCAGTGAAAAAGCAATCAGGATTATTGTAACGACCCAGTGGAACTCCTGGACTTCAAGATAAGATACAGATCAGTTGTGTGCAGCAGTAGAATGTTTAGTTCTAGAGTTCGTGTTACCATTGGAGCTCTGAAGTAACAGAGCAGTTCTAACAGAACTTTGTCTGAGTTGCTTGTGCTCACTGTAGTGGAAGTGTCATGATGGGAACTGCTGAGCGCTGTTCTGTCCAGTTCTTTTGGTACCATAAAATCTGAGCAGGCTGTATGCTGCTCCCATATGTGCTTTAACTGCCATCAACAGCAGTTTTGATATGGCTGTTTTGTAAAGGCATGGGACAAATAGGAGGACGAGACCTCCAAGAACAGTTAGGCTTTAAACCAAGGTATGGAATTTTAGGGTAATTGACACAACTCAGTCATACGGAGTAGGCTTTTCACTGAAGGGAAACCTACCTGCATGAAGTTCCTCTTAGCATTATAGTCATAGCAGAACTAGTACTGAAAGTAGTCTTAAGTAGTCTTTTGTGCTTAGAAGCAACTAGGATACCTATTGCATTTCCTGAATAACTGTTGATGTACCATCTGTAACTGTTTCAGGAGTCAATATGCAGAACACATGGTTTTTTAGAATGTAATTTGCAGTTACCTTGTGAACTCCTGCATCAAAATCCTGTTCTGAAGGGTGATCTCTTTTTGGTGGTTTAGTTGTAGCTTTCCTTTAAACACACATTTCCTTGCTTTCTGTTTTCATTGGTGCTTGCTGCAGTGAAAGCAGGATAAGTGACATAGGTATCAGAAAATCTCCAAGCTTATTTCCTGTCACTGTTTTTCATGGTCTTTGAAGTGTGTTAGCACCGTGCTGAGAGCTTAAATAAGGGCTTTGAAATGAGAACTCAGGTCATTAACCAAACTTGTCATGTCCTGGGACCTGGGTATTCTCCTGACTGCATCAAATCAAAATCTAAGCTCTAGAAGACCTGACTTTTTCTTTTTTTAGATACAGAAATGCTGATGACTTTGTATTTCTCACTCAGGTGCCGTATGAAACACTGAACAAACGGTTTCGAGCTGCGCAGAAAAACATTGATCGAGAGACAAGTCACGTTACCATGGTCGTGGCAGAGCTGGAGAAGACACTGAGCAGTTGTCCTGCTGTGGATTCAGTTGTTAGTCTTCTAGATGGAGTAGTTGAAAAGCTCAGCGTGCTGAAACGAAAGGTAAGTGGTGTTCTACCTCACTGCTGTTCTGTCTTTGCAAAGTTTATCGCCTGTTTTTCTGCAGTGCTCTCTGCTTTGATTTGCTTCTCAAGGTATGCACTGTAAGCAAAGAACATAGAATGCACAGCGAAACCTAAGAATGTACTGAACCTTGCTTCACTGCACTTATGTTTCACACTGTTCATAACTGAATAGAAGAAAAATGGAGGAGTAAAATTCATGTGCTTATAGTCTTGAAAATCAATTTCTCTGCATACAGAAAAGAAACAGCAGCAGAATGGATTTTTGTATCAATTCCTGCTCATTTAGTGCAAAGATTAGTGCAGTTGCTTTCATTTATCACTTGAGAATACACAAACCCGGGTGGAGATAGTTGTACGCAGCGCTGAGGATTCACAGCAGAGGAAAGTGAGAATTGTTCTGGATTGGTGACTTGAATGCTTCTTGTAGGCAGTGAACCAGCAGGTTGGAAAGCTCACTGGGAGTATTGCTAGAAGCATTTTAAACCAAGTTCAGCGAAGTAACTTGCTTCCAGCTGCTAACCTAGAATGCTTGTCTGAAATGCATCCAGACTTTTGTGCTTATACGGCAGATTTCTGAGAAGAGTGAGTTATAAACACACGTAGAATAGTGCATCTATGCTTTGGATGGGAGTATTACTCATCCTGAAATTCATCAGAAAAATTACTTGACATATATATTGCAGAAGAATGAAAATAGTTCTCTTGCCTGGCATTAGAGCAGTGCTTCTCTAAAAATAAGCAAAACAAATGGTAGCGAAGGCATTTCATTAAAACTTAAATGAACTAACAAACAGATACAGATCAGGAGACTATTAAGTGAAGCATCAAAATACTTTGGAGGTTTGTAACGTGAAAACAACACTGTCGTGTTGATTTGGAGTTCTCTACTCGAGCAGGTTATTTAGGCTTTGAAATAGCCGACGTGCAAAACCCTTCATAAATCTAATTGTTGTATTTTCATCTTTGGTTTGTGAGACTTCAAGAGGTTTTAAAAGAAGTGGATTTTTTCACTTGCTGCATACAGAAAGAAATGGCAGTTTCTAAAAGAGGTGTTAGATGTTTGCTTGTAGGTGTGTAGTAATGATGTGGAGGAGTAAGTTATTTACTTGTTAAATCTGCTGACTTTGGGAGTGTCTGAAGGCACTGTTGTATGCTTTGGGTCTAAGGCTTCATTGTAATTGCTCAGTTGTTTTTAACTGCTTTGAGAGACTGTGGGAAATTTTGCATCTTCTCAGGAAGGACAACAGGCAAAAAATAAATGGCTGTTAACCAACAGTGAGTCTTCTGAAATGAAGATCCTGCTTCTGCTGAAGACTCCAACTGTCTTGTCTGTAATCTCTGCCAGGAGCAAAAATGATTGTTTTCTTTAGGGCCTTTGGATGCAAGTGGGATCTCTGCTTCCTCCTGTGTTTAGACAAGGATCTGATGAACTGCTGAGACGGCCGTAATAGAACTAGATGGATCCTTTATTTAACACCTTCCTCCCTCTTAAAAAGGAGCTTTTCAGCACAGTGGGTTTCTTGGGTTCTGAAAATGATCCTGCAGAAGCTTAGGCCTTTGTTTTTCTTCTTGTATCCTTTTTTAATATGCTTGTTCCTTCAAGTTTTATTAATGTCCAGCAGGGCAAGTCCAGATAGACTTAAGAGAGTTTTGAAGAGTATCTGTAGTGTTTGTCTGCATTAGAAGGATCAAAAGAAGCCTAAACAGCAAGAGCTGTATAAATCCAGGTACAAAACCATATGAAGTGAGCCCTTTGAAATGAGAACAGGTTCAACCTTTGTGCCTGGTTGCCTTGAATTCTCCTTGTATTCAGAGTAATTCTTGTGGTTGTCTTCACATCTGATAATGCTGCAGACTTCTGAGAAATGAAAGTATGTTTTGGTTTGAGTTTGTTTGCTTGCTGAAAAGAGGAAAAAACCCTCTAACATAAATGAAATACTGATCTGATGTTACAAAACATAGCTGAATTCAGTAATATAAATTTCTGCAAGCTGAGTTATTTTTATGAATTACAGCAAAACATCTTGTATAGGGACTGGTGTTTTAGATGCTTGAATGGAAGTTTGTAGATGAACATACATTGTAAAAGTGATTAGAATCAGCCTGTGCTTCTGCACCTGAAGGTGTCAGCAGGGATGATGTTGTAGCCTGGGTACATTACTTGAGTACTCAGAAGGGAGCCGTGCCAGTGTGGAGCATGATGTAGGCTGCCTGAAGTTACCCAGGTTTTTGGTCTGTGCCTGGATGACAAAGCTTCATGCTATTTCCTGTTCCTGTGGTCATGCAGGTACTCAACACAAAGCCAGCAAGCTTAAATTACCACAAGTAAAGTAGCCCAACTTGAAACTGCATTGCTGGTGAGATATCACACATGGGAAAGGTAGTAAGCTTCCATCTTCTGGTTTGCTTTTACCTTAGCAAGCATATAAAAGTACTGCAAGCATTCTTGTGTTCTGTTGACAACTGTGGGCCATGTCTGCCATGTGCTGTATATGGAGTCAGCGAGTTTTAAATTACAAATACAACTGTGGTAAAATTGCCTGGTAAAACTTGAAGCATAAGTAGTCGACCATGGAACTTCAAGGCTGAATCAGAGCAAGCTTGACCACAGTGTTTGGTGGTTTTAATAATGAAGTTATGGGAATACTGCTGTCTTTTGCACTAGGCATGCCAGTATGTGAATTTAAGTGTTGGAGTAGAATAATTTCAGTTGCAAGGGGCATAAATAGAACAAGTCCAGCTGTATCCTTCCTCCAGATACATTTATTTTTCCTGAGTAAGGCTCCTAACAGTAGAAACGTGCTCGTAGAAGTAACCAATCATACCACATTGATAATGCTAATAATATAGGTAAAATTCCTCTAAAACCCTTGGATTAAAGTTGCTAAAAGGCCCAATGTGTATATAATTTTCATTAATGTAGGAACTGATTAAAATGGCTCCAGCACATTAGAAATAATGTGGGTTTACTCTACACCACTCCTTAGTAGAACTAATTCAGTAGGACAGCTGCTTGAGGAAGAAGCCGTGCACAAGTTGGAGGTGGAAATTCATGAGTTCCAGATGACTGTGAACCTCCAGGAAGGTCTTTGCTGGGTATTAGGCAACTTTATGCCAGAATTGATTTTGCTTTTTTCTTACTAGCTGAATGTTAAGCAGGCAAAAAAACTGATTAAATGTGCATGTGCTCATAAGCAACTTATGTCAAAAGTTTGTTGTTAATATGCCAATGTCTCAAAAATGAACCAACCATGCTGAAACTGATGTGCTACCATGAGAGGTGTCTTTCTAAATGAAACGCTATCAAGAGTAACTACATAAAGAGTAGCTATATAAAGAATGCTTACAAACAATTCCTATTTTATTTTTTAAAAGCCCATTGAAGTTGTATAGCCCTGATTTGTTCCTGTGAACTTCTGCTTTTTAGGCAGTTGAGTCAATCCAGGCTGAAGATGAGAGTGCAAAACTCTGCAAACGTAGGATTGAACACCTGAAAGAACACAGTAGTGACCAGCCAGCTGCTGCAAACATGTGGAAGAAGAAACGTATGGACCGTATGATGGTGGAGCACCTCCTGCGCTGTGGCTACTACAACACAGCTGTAAAACTAGCAAGGCAAAGTGGTATTGAGGTTGGTAATGTAAGCTACAAAATGGTACTAAAGAGGAAATCGCTAAATACAAACAAGCTGCTTCAGTTCTATAGCAGCTTTTTCATGAACTAGTGCCTTTGTTATTATTGTTTATCTACTGGTATTTCTAGGGCTGAGTATGTTCTCCTTACGTAGAAATAGGATTTATGTGAAGTATTTAATAAGCTGAAATTGAAGGCAGAACTTCTAGTCACAAATGAAGTGCTTCTGGATAAACTCCTTGACTTTTAAAAGTTAAGATTTTTTTTACCAATGTCATGCTGAATTTCTTGTCCAAGGCCTTTAGGCTGCTGATGAAGCATTTGGTGGAGCCTCCCATTTGTCTTAAATGACTTGTGTAGGTGAGTGGGCAGGATAGCAAATGCTGATTGCAGGAACAACTGTAGTATTGTATCCTGGTACCTAATGCATGCTGACTTGCACTTCAGAAAATAAATTGTCATATGATTGAGGTATATAGGTAGCCTGTATGTAGTCAGCACAGATTTTATGTGGTTCTCCTTATTTCCCCATCTAAAGTGCTGTGGTTGTCATTTTCCTTTCCATTTGGTATCTAGTTGGTTCTGCTTCTATCTCATAAATGCTTAAGTGTTTCAAATGTGTTGTTTCATAATAGTCTAGATTTCACACACCTTGGCGTAGCTTCGTTATGCTATGATGAATCTGCACTGCTGTCCTCTCATAACCATGCAGACATCATTAAAACTGATTTTAACAAATTGCTGTTCCCTTAAAGTCTTGTTTTGCTAAACTTTAGGTAGTATTTACTATTTGTTCCTCAGCGATTGAAGATTAGGTTCTTTTGGTGTTCTTAATGCCAGAAGGTATATAGTTCATCTCAAAATTATTTGTCTGTGGTGATAGTTGCAGAGTTAAGTGGTATTGAGATATGTACTTTGCCTCTCCTAGGTGATGTTGCTGAGCATCTCAGTGAGCCAGTTGAGGTGAAGAGATTTTAGTTACTGATGTCAAATTAGAACATATGGGCCTGTTGTTCTTGGGCTTACCAGTCTGATCCTGCTCAGTCTGCACTGATAGTGGTAAATACCATTGAGGAAACAAAAAGAAAGTGAAGGGAAGGAAGAGGGGAAAGAAATGAGTTGCTAACTGTTGATAGGAAATAATTTTGCTCTTGCTGAAAAATTTTCTGCACTGAATCATTAAAGCAGAGGAAGACAGTGTTTCCATTCAGGGATACTGTAATTGCAGCTAAATGGTCAGCAGCACCTCTGGCAGAACTTAATATGAAGGGAAAAAATATGCTTGAATAAGTAATTATGGAATCATAGAATGGTTTGAGTTGGAAGGGACCTTTAAGGTCATTTAGTTCCAATCCCCTGCTATAGATGGGCTCTTCCCACTAGACCAGGTTGCCAGAGCCTCATTCAGACTAGTCTTGAATGCTTCCAGGGACAGAGCATTCACAATGGAATGGACAGAGGTTGTGAATGTTCAGCTTTGGTTTAGACATGGAAGTCTGTTACGATAGATTACAAGACAGCGGTATGAGACACTGCACTTGTGAGGCCTCTTAGCTTTTTACTCTACTGAACAGAAGCTTTTGTTTTTGTTTATTTTCAAATAAGCTCATGTAACTGCTGCCTCCAAGCTGAAGTATTTTTATTTACATACTATCCAAGTGTAATGCAGCTTAGCTGTACATGCGGTGAGCCTGTTCCTTCCAGCTTGCTAAAACTATGCACTTGATGCTCACATTTACTCTGGCAAACTAAAGATATGCATCCCTCAGTATCTCAACTTTGTATTGATCTTTTACAGTACAGTAGATGGCTTTTGCAGCAGTAGGATAATGAGACTTGATAGTTGCACAGAATTTGTGGTGTTACGAGTTCAGTAACAGACTGCCTTCCTGCTCTTTATTCCTCTCCTGCTGGAAGATACGGGCATTGAATTGTTCTCTAATGCTTAGTAATGCAACTCTGCTCTGGAGATTACAAAATACCATGATATTTTTCTCTCATCCCCAGTAATCTTTCTGTTTACTGTAGTCTCAACTGTAATTTTGATAAATGCCTCTACCACTGCAGGGTTCAGGATCACATTTTCTGCTGTAAATCTGGTTATGTCTATTACCTGTTTTTTGACATACCGAGACAATATTATTACTGCTCAGTAGGCATTGCAGTCTAAGTAGGAATCTGGAGAAAGGCCTGCAATACCTGCATGTTGAGAGCAGCTCTTGTTTTCATTTTTTTTAATTTAGCTTTTGTGCTTCTCTCCTTTTCTTTTTTTCTCCATGTCTGGGAGGCAGCTTTTCCTCAAATCCTGAGCTGTTAAAAGGACCTGCTCCTCATTAATTTTTAGCACAGCAGCTAGGATCGAAGAATTGTGATTGTTATGACCTTACGTTCAGCTTAAGGCCAGTCATGAGCGTGGTAGAGCAGAAGTCAAGACTGGGTCCAGTACTGCTCAGTGTCATTCATCATGAGGTAGATGATGGGGCAGTGTCCTTAGAAAGTCTGCAGGTGATGAAAGCTAGGATCTGTGGTTGATACAGCAGAGGGTTGTGCTCCCCTTGCAGGTGCCTTGAACAACAGGGGAAATGAGCAAACAGGAGCCTCATGAGGCTCTGTGAAGGGAGCCCCATACCTAGGGAAGTGTAACTCCACGCCACCAGTACGTGCTGTGTGTGACTGGAAGGCAGCTTTGCAGAAAAGGAAGGGGATGATGGGTGGTGAGACTGGTGGGAAAGTTGAACATGGCAGCAATGCACCTTTCTGCTGGAAACTCCTTAACAGCATTCTGGGTTGCACTGGGATAAGCATTACCAGCAGGCGGAGGAATGTGATTCATCCCCTCTACTCAATGCTCTTTAGACTTGCCTGGTGTTCTTCATCTATTTCTGGGGTCCCCAGCAGACATACTGGGGCATGGAGTCTCTGTTTTTGGAGATGTTTAAAACCAGACTGGACTGACATAGTCCTAAGTAACCTGTTCTACTCAGCCCTGCTTGAGCAAAGGGGTTGGACTGAATTTTGAGAACTACCAGCCCTAGCTGTTCTGTGATTTGTTGTTGTGGTTGCAGACCAAATGGCAAAACATGGAATTTGCTGGTGTTTGAAAGGCTGAGCTTTTTCCATTTCAGTTGCAGCTTGGGGATCCTAGGTTAAGTATTTTTCAATAGTTGTTAGACCAGTCTTGGGAACGAGTTTCAGCCTGTGTGTTTGAAGTTCATTAAGTGGCTTCTGAATGCCAGGAGACCTGCAGAGCTGCTATGGTGCTTCATGGGTGGAAACAGCTTAGAAGTTATTCTGCCTCGGTGGCCAGAAGCCATTAAATCATTCACATGTTTGCCAATAGTACATAGCAGACAGTTTGCTCGCAGACTGACTCACCATAGTGTCCAATTTTAATAATTATTGATGGGCTGAGGCAAATTCTAGTCTGCTTACTGAATTAAGTATCTTAATAGGAATTAGATTCTTGAATTCGTGTCGTGGAAGATAAGCACTTAAAAGTTGTGGTTATAAGCTAGGAAGCAAATGGCTATGAAAAGTGCTGATGTGAAAATCATATGGAAGTTTAAATGCCAGAATTAACTAGCTCAATTTAGAAATAAGTTTTGGTGCACAGCTTATATAAAGCACGAGGTTATAACGCATAATACAGGAGGTGAAGCTACTTCTGTGTAGTCTGTATGGCATGTCTTGAAGGAACAGCAATACTGCTTGGGAATGTATATCAAAATGTGAGTCATGTTAAAATAAGAGCTGACAGTCAAGGACAGAAATGTCATGCTTGTGCCAAAGTAAATGTAGGGGGGAGAGGATTTTATTGCACTTTTTTTTTTCTTGATGTTTTCTGACTCCTTAATGTGAAAAATGGTTTGGATTGAAGTTATAAACTAGATGTTAAAGGTGTTTCTTTTGTTGCATATAAATGAAGCTCATCAGTATCAGCTTGTTACACTTGATGATGATCTTACTCTGACTCCATTGTGACCTTGCAGTGCAACACCAACATAAAAAATGTATATTTTCATTTACAGATTCATATATTCAGCTAGCTGGCAGTTGTCTCTAAGCTTAGTCTTGCCATTCCATGTTCTATTGTGTTAAATGTTGTTACAGTTCTGTGCCACTAGCTGATCAGCAAATCTAGTTCTTTACTATGAGAGTGGTGAGGTGCTGGAACAGCTGCCCAGAGAGGCTGTGGATGCCTCGTCCCTGGAGGTGTTCAAGGCCAGGTTGGATGGGGCCCTGGGCAGCCTGGTCTAGTGTTAAATGTGGAGGTTGGCTGCCCTGCCTAGCAGGGGGTTTGCAGATTCATGATCCTCGAGGTCCCTTCCAACCCAGGCCATTCTGTGGTTCTGTGAGGTGTGGTATCTTAATAGGAAATTGGTTGCTGTTTGTCTCTAAGTTTTTGTGGTTAAGTATGCAACCTTTGTTTATGTTTGTTGGAGGGTTGTTTTATTAATCTGGTGCTTTTTCTCTAGCCTCTTTTTAATAAGCTGGGAAGGAAAAAGCTTCCTTATCTCTGTTTAATATGTAATAATAGCAATTTTGCCAATATTGTGGAAAACAAATTAGATTCTGAAATTGTCGCTCTGTGCTGTAAATATTCTTTCTTAGTTTACTATGGCATGGTAAATATTCCTGCCTCACTGCATGTGTTGTGCAAGTTGTGCTATTGCTTGTTTTTCTGAAATAGATGCTTTAAATTTACACTGTATGTTAGGCCAGGGAGCAAATGAATCAAAAAGCTTGAAACTGAGAGGCAGAAGAGCTGCTACGCCCTATGGTGTGTTGGGGGAGCACTGGCAGTGAAGTTCCAGATGCAAGAAAGCACTTGAGTTGAAATAGTTTTAAACCATTAAGAAAAGTTAACTTGACCTTGTGTTGTAGGTTATGCGTGCCAATCAGTTCTGCAAATTAATGGTCCTAGATCAGTGATTAAGTAGATGCACGATCCTTCCAGGATACTCTGCTCAACATTTGTGTTAGTGCCAGTTTGCTTTTTGCTTTTGAGAATTGCTGGGAGAAAATAAATTATATCATTGACTTCTGAAGTTTTGTGGCTGTTATAAGTGTTGCCTGTGTTAGAAGGACTTCTTGACTCTCCAAACAGTGCTACACCAGTTAAGAACTGTTCAAAAGGAAATCATTTTCTTGGAGTGAGAATGCAGATCTTAGCTTTTTTTTTGTCAGTGTGTTCTTTCTCAAGCAGAACTTGTAAGATTTTGGTCAGTGTTAGTCCCTGTGGAATACTAAAGCAGAGCAGACACTGGAAAAGCTGTTCTGGAAGTACTTTATCTTTGAAACTGGTGCAGCAGATATTCCTTTCACTTACAATCAAAATCTAATTGAAAAATGCAGCCGTCACCATCTCAATAAGTTGATCTGCTGTTCTCCCTTCTGTATAATTTGGTCTGGTTTTTCCTCCTTACTATTGCAGACACAGCTTCAGTTTTAATTGTTTGGAAATAACTTTGGGCAGATCAATTAACTCTGAACATTTGGAAAGATGTCTGCAGCAACCTCAGGTGCTCCATCATCCAATTTGGTTGTGGGGAGTCATGAAATCTTATTTTGATGACCTTTAGAATAAGAGAGACTTATATTCCTCTAGACAAGTTGCGTGGCTTTTGACCAAGCGCTGCTCTCTTCATTAAGTACCCCATATCACATCACCCCTGCCTTCAAGTTAAAGATTTTCTCATTGCTTCATTAAAGAAAGAAATCCTCAAATCTGTAAAATGGATCTTGGAACTGAAACCTGGGATGGCTGCTGAATGATTTCTGTTATGGAGCAAAACCTGATGCCAGAGCTGCACCTTGTGAAATCACCTTTTTCCTGAGTAACTTCATCTTCCTGCTCTTTAAAGAGTCTGGGCCCCAGAAGCCTGAAATGGTCATTTCCACTGAATTTGTACAACTAAAGGAAGTAGGGGTAAAATCTCAATCTAAAAGCTGGATAATACTGATTCAGTGTTCTTGGAACCTTCTACTGGAGTAGGAGGAATATCAGTAATATGGCTGCTTCAGTAAGAAATAAATACAAGTGCTTGTAAAAACTGAAGTTTGCATGAAGGAGGCCATGTGATGTTAAAGCTGAACTAATGCTTCCTAATGTAACTGTCACAACACTGAGCACTTAGAAATCTTGAAGATGTGGTCCAGGTGTTAGGCAGACACCTGAGTATATATTCATCAAAATAAGTTTATATTCATAAGGCTTCTGTTTGAAATAGGTAAATAGAAATTTGCGATGCTACTTGCATGTAGCCTTTGCCTCACTGTTACACAGAATGCAGACAAGTTGACCTTCTAATTGCAGGCTGAATGGCGAAAGCTAGTTTGTCTGAAGCTACCTGTTGTGTCCTTCTCCTATGGTTCTCACACTGGAGAGCTTGGAGGAGGCTGCCTGTAAAGGAGCTGCTGAACTGGCCATGCTGTTACCTTGAAGTGCTAAGCTGTATGCTGGCAACGCAGGAGCTCCTTTAAATGTTCATGGCATGGCAACTTCCAGTAGATTGATACAATGAACATCTGAGTGTGTTCATCTGAATTTCCAAGTGCTTTAATTCAGCCTTACATCTGCAGTTTGTCTCAAGTATCTTTGGGAGTTACAATTATGTAAATACGTGATAGTCAAGATCGATCTAGAGTAACAAACTTTCTCATCACAAATCATTTGACACTTCAAAGCCAACAACATGAAGCGTGCTGGGATGTTGAGGCTGTGTTCCCAGTTTTCTTTTAGACAAAATGGATTATCTGATTGTAAATAATATATCTAACAGACCTTTATTTCAAAATCTTAACCTGAAAGGCTAGCAAAATGTCCTGTTAACATGTACTGTCATTCAAGATTTTCGAAGCAAAATACTATCTAATGGTAGAATGGAGTTCTCAAGTAGAGACTGCCTAGATGTGTTAGGTTTGCTTTCATTTCTGCCTCTGATATTTTTCTTTTACATTCTTCCCGCCAGACATTCCTTCAAAATGTAAATGTTGCTGCACATGCCATGCTTTCTCCTGTTACTGTACTGGGTGACAGGAGTTGGTTTTTGTCCATATTGTTAAGGCAGGCTGTTCCTGCTCGGGTGATGGCAGCAGTTTGTGCCCACCTGGCCAACGGTTGGAGCTCTTTCCTCAACCAGAAGAGGCTACTACAGAAAACAGTTGTGAGCAGAGGCTTTTTTCTGCCTGTGGATGCATCTTAAAAGCTCTGAAGGCTTTGTTGCACTAGCCTGGTGTAGGCATGACTGTGTGAAGCTTGGTATAATGTACTGCTGGGTAAAGTGCAGCGATTTGCTGAGCTACAGAAGCTGCTGAGATTGGATGAGAGGCTTTGGGAAAACAACTTGCTATAATAACCAGCCTAGCTAGCTGCACTGTGAGGCTCCACCAAAATGACTGATGTGCATGAGGAAAAGTAGGCAAACAAAACAGTTCTTTATTTGCCTGTGGAGCTGTCAGTAGCAGAATCTGTACGTTTTGGTCTCAATACTTCAGTAAAGCTGTTGGAAAACATGGCAGGTGATTGAAAGATGTAAGGACCGGGCTTGGGGAGTAGCTTGGTAAGAGAACTGCAAGCTACAGGAGCAAAGAATAGTAATTTGAGGGACTGCTTCATCTAGTGAGGAAAGGCATAAGAAAGAAAGC
This sequence comes from Pavo muticus, assembly GCA_016647715.1. Classification (NCBI taxonomy): domain Eukaryota; kingdom Metazoa; phylum Chordata; class Aves; order Galliformes; family Phasianidae; genus Pavo; species Pavo muticus. The sequence continues at coordinate 462,896 of JACDJE010000022.1, forward strand.
AGTGCATGGAATCAGGAGTGTAAAGAAAAAAAAATTAATTTGAAATAAAGTGAACTTGTAGGTTTATTCACTGGAACCACTTGCCAAAAGACATAGCAACACTGCTTCATGCCAGACAGTATTTTGACTGACAGTCACTGAGTTACTGGAGTCCTCTAGAAATAACTGGGTAAAATAAAAGGTCTGAGCTGTATAGAGGTCACAGAAGATGCTCTCATGCAAAAGCTCAGCTATGTACACCATGGAATACTGTGTTTACTTTGTAGACAAAAACTCCTCTGCCTTGTCTGTTGATGGATCTGTGGTTTGGCTGTCTCTCTGCTTTTTTCATACAACTGGCTTTGCAGCTGGCTTCTGAGCAGGGCATTCCATCATTTACTGTTTATTTTCTCTGTAGTGCCGTTAATGTGTAGCATTATAACACTTAATAGTAGCTTAATGAACTTCAGGCAACATTATTTTACGAGCAGAGAGTAAGGAGACCTCTTAATGTTAATCTGTGCCTCTTTTTAACAGAACTTTAACTGTGATGTTGCTGGTTTGTCACTACCTATGCTTCTGTTTTGTTTGGTTCTGCCTTCTAAGTCAATGCGGTTGTTATACTCTGAATTCACTTTGAAGGATGGGTTCTTAAAACCAGCAGTCTTTCCCTTTTCTTGTTGTACAAGGACAAAAGAATGGACCTCTCAGGCACTGTGAAATGTTCTAGTCTAGACTGACACATTTTCATTCTTTCTCCATTGCAGAACAGTGGTAACCTCCTTCTTCCCCAGGGGGTCCTGTTGCCCACCTCTGTAGGTGTTTGCATCTGCCTTATTCCTGAGCTGTACAACAACAGTTGCAGCATCAGGGCATCCCCTGCACTTGCTGTGTATTCATCTTAGAGGAAATCTAACAAATTAGTATACAAGTATGTAATATTGATGTTACCTTTTGTTTGTAGCTGTTCATTGCTGCACTTCTATCTGTTTTATAACTACTCCAGTAGTTTTATAACTACTGGAGGTTAGGCTGCATGTTCAGGGTAGGTAGCTCAATATGTGAATACTCACTGAAAGCTTAACACAGCTTTTTTTTTAAACTTGTTCTAGAGTGATCCAAGTGTTTACTGTATTTCATATATGAGTAGTTTGAATGGATGTTTATACTGAATGCTTAAGCACTTCAGCAAAACCTTTTTTAATATGACAGTGGTGCTCTTATGCTCGTAGTATCTATAGAAAGTCAATCTCACTACAACTGCCATGCATCCACTTGGCGTCAGGCTTGGTTCTTGTTTGGGAACGGACTTAAGAATAGCAGATGACTGACTTGTTAAAAATGATTTGTAGTGAAGCTCAGAATTTCACCTGCTGTGAAACAAACCACCTCTCACACATGTTGCTGTCTCTTGGTTATGACTGGAACTAAGAAATAATTTGTGATTTAATGATGAAGTTTTAATTTGCTCAGTGAGTGATTACAGTCTAAAGATGGATAAACAAGTTCTGCCAAAATGGATGAAGGATTCTGCATCTGTGCTGATCTTTAAATAGGAGCTTTCTGAAGATGTCCCGGGGGAACTCTTGCATTGCTATCTTTGAAGAGGTCACTTTTATAAGTCAGTAAAAAAAAGCTCTTGGGTTGAATTATTGCTGTCTTTGACTGCGATGCAGTTAGCTTGCAGTGAAGTGAATAAAGTTTGCCTGTGTCTTGAAATAAAGGAATCCTGTGCAAATACGTATTGTCAGCAGTTGTGCAAGTCCTACAGAGTAAGAAAGACAAACAAGCTTGGCATTCATTATTCTTAGCAAGACACTGCCTTTGCTGTATTTATTTCCTACAGGTATGTGGATTTGCTGCTTGTTCTCCAGTTCACTACTGAATTCTGTTTCAGTATAGGAGCTTAGTTACACGCTTTGCTTAAATTCAAATCAAAGGTAGTTCACATCTGAATGTGTGGTCGCCCATTTCTCATTTGCTTTAAAACTCCGTAGTAGAAGAGCTTTGCAGCATACATAGTTGTGTTCAGTTTTAAATTTATATGAAGTCAAAACATCCGTAACTTAAAAGCAAATAATCTTACTGCCTGTAGCGTGTACCTTTTCATCTCACAGCTGTTCTTCTCATACATTGTGCAGTGTATTTTGTTGTGAATCGTGTTGTGGTTTTTTCCAATACAACCATGTGAATTCCTGAAATTGAGCCCATTTTTCTTAGTTTTGATGCCTGAAATTAGTGTTTTTGTTGATTATTTTTCATACCAAGGCAGGTCTCCAAGGATTTTTGGAACTCATTAACTGGCTTCCTTGAGGGTTTGTCCTGCAGCTGGTATAAACTCAATTCTAAATGTTCCTTCTAGGGAGAAAAGTTTTCAGTCTTTCCAGTGCAGTTTGGTATCTAACAACTAATTAGTGTTTGCAGTTGGCCCTTCCAGTCAGGGTGGGTGCTGTAGCCTCTTGAACATGCGGTGCTGCTGCTCAGGTGAGAAACCAAGGTTCTCACTCTTTGCCCAGGGTTCTACTGCAGGCAGCTCCTGCTGGCAGTGATCAGAGCTCAGGATGCCCTCAAAGGAGTGGACATGCACGTACATGCTGGGGATGTTCTTGCCCAGAACCCATCTCAGAGAAAGAAAAGTACCTTTATAGGGCTGTGGCTTTTATGTTGGCCAGGAATATAGGTAGTAATCATCATAGTAAAGGAATCCTCATTCTGCACGGTATTTTATACCTTAATTATTGAAGTTCTGTGCAGTATTATAGGGTTGGTAGCCTTCCTCCCTGCAAGCACTTGCAGCTTAAAAAGTAGTGATGTTTAAAAGCTATATATATGTAAATCATGCTGAGCACAGGGTGATGGATAGATGTATAAATAAGTCTCTGGTTTCACATAAGTGTCTTCAGACTTAGGGTGCAATTTTCTGTAATAGGTCTTTTTTTCTGTGAAGTTTGAACTATCATAATGGAATTGAATAGTCATTTTATGATAATGCTTATCCAGTGCTTAAATAGTTTCCCTTCTGGTATCTGGTGAGTAGATGGGAAGTGGGGTTGAGTTGGGTCCAGGAGTTATAAGCAGAAACAATAAAATGTAGCCAATAATTCCTTGCTTTCTATAGAAGGAAAAAGAATGTTCTCCCTCCGTTTGTGTGATTGTTGTTAATATTTATGGCCAGAGGGTTTTGTCTCCCACCTGGATGTAGGTTTGCCATTCCTTAGTCCTCCTATCAAAAGTCAAGTGTTCTGCCTCAATTAACTCGCTTACAACTGCGGTGTTATCATGGAGATGCATGGGAGCTGCTCTTCTACGTTGTGGGTTGATAACATCATACAGCACAGGGCTTGTCTGTAACTCTGCAGTCTGGGAATAAAATACTGCAGTCTTCTTTTTTAGTGTGAAAACTGAAGCTCTGAAATAAGGAAACACTTGCAGTGTTGCAAAAGATGATAATTAGAGACCTTAGAATTGCTTTATAATTTATATGCAAGATGTGAGAGAGGAGTAGTTCTCCACAGAGCGTAGTGTTGACCGGCACAGAAGACCTGTGCCATTTTAAAGCCACGTAGTCCTCTCGTGCTCCATGCTTGTATTTCATTAACAACAGCTAAAGAAATACACTGAGGAGGCACACCCAAAATAGAGAAGTGTGATCAGATTTAAAAAAATCACAATAGCATGTGTAGGTTTTTTCAAGTATATTGGCTGATTGAATCTCAGTATTTTATTCTGTCAATCTGCTTAATTAAGACTTAGAACTGTTTGTTATCAAATCCATAAGCTATTTCTTTCCCCACAAATGGATTTCTTAATGCTTTTTTATGTTGCTCTGTTACTTTCTACCTACTCAGCAGAGAACACAAACATTTATTGGAACAATTTAAATGTGGTTGTAGTTCCAAAAGAAAACCTTTCAATTAAAAATATTCTGTTTTCTGGATACATACTGTCTATTTAATGGAGACAACTGCCAAGCTTCGACTCCTTTTGGCAAACAGAAATCCAATTAATGTGTCTGTACCAAATAGAGCCTTTTTCATTTTAAATTTGCAAAAAGGTTGTAGGAGTTGTTTTCACTTTGAAGCTTTTCTCTTTCTAAGCAGCAGCTACAGCCTCTTTCCCTCACCAATAGTTGAGGACTAGCTGAAGATTGCTGTACTATCACCTCACTGATAAATGCTGTTCATTGGGATTCTCACCAGCTCCTTGGCCTTTAATGCCTATGCGCATCTTCAAAAAAACACCTTACTTTTGATGAAGCCAGGAAAACCCAACAAATGTGAACAAATGTGACAGAACCAGTGATTTCTTGGTACACCTCGCAGTTCCAGACCTTTGTCGAAGTAGAAGTGCTTTTGTTTTAATGTGATGTAAAAACAAATGCTGCTTCCTAAGAGGTTGCATGTAACTCGGGCTTGGGGAGATGTATGGAGAATGCTGTTCTTAACTCTAGTCCGTTTTACCAGCTGTATGGAAAAACAGGCAAACAAGATAATGGGTATGGTGGCATTGAATGGCAGATTTCTTATACAGTTGATTTACATGGGCAAGATTAATTTCCTTCTATAAACTTGCCACTACTTTACTACTTAAGCTGTGACCTCAATCTTACTTGGATTGGTAACAGTAGAGTTGTATGTTAGTTTCATCTTTTGATGGTATAATGCTTTTGTTGTTACAGTCATACGTTCTGTTAAAACGTAATGCATGTTGCACATAAACTTTGTGTATGGCTTCAAAAACAAACTGTTAAGTCATGGAGGAAAGTTCAGGGAAAGTTTTTGTGCTTAACCACCTGGACTGCAATTTAGAAATACGTGGGATGTGTCTGCATTTCTGTAAGTAACCATTCTGACAAACCCAGTCCAATCTGGCCTGCTTTTCCAATAGGAGGCTTCCTGTATTTATAAGGGACAATTGGCTGATGAAGTATAAGATGTGTATGTGATATGCCTGGCACCATTTCTATGCTTTTTAACTTTGCCTTGGGAAAGTCTAAGACTGAATATATTCAGCTGTTCTAACAGCTGAAAATGCCACCTATTTCAGAAAGTGCTTTGGTTCTCTGCAGCTCCTATAACATTTGTCATACTTAGCATTTCAGTTGTATGATTTTCTGCATTTTGCTGTGAAGTCTACCTAAAAGTGAACTTGTTCCAAACTGGTGTGTTCATCAAACACTTGATACTGGATTGTTGCTTGTGTATTGAGTGATGGTATCTCAAAGGTATTTTCTTGAACAAAGTGTGAACTGTAGCAGCATGATATGTTTATGCAGCTCAGAAATAACTTCTGGTGGTGCCAATTCAGAGTGAATCTTGTTCAAATCACTTGGAAACAAACTAAATGCTTTTTCAGAAATATATGGGGAAAAAATTACTTGCTAGCCTAGGAGATCTTAAATCTTATTGGGTTGTGTTAGCCTTGGTTGGTACAAATGTGTAAAGCAGCTTGCAGTGAAGTCGCAGAGGTATATACAAGGCTTGCTCCAGACCGGCTTGATACCAGGTACTCCTCTGTCTTAAACATCTACTTCCATTAAGTAATTGAGGAACTACATAATGACACTGGCATAGTCCAGTGACATAAGACAAGCATTGTGGAAACCAAGTATTCTTGGAAATGCAGATTGCACCCAGCTGAAGAGATCTTGTCAGTTTCTTTGCAAAGCTCCAAGATGTCATCTTTATTCTTTCTCTTTTTTTCTGCTTCTGTTGCATAACAGATTTAGGAGTGGTCATTTTACTATGAGTCTATCTTGGCACACGGAAATGCAGTCTTTACAAAATTGTTACAGTATAGTTTAAGTTACGTCCTTTAAAGATGTCTCTAGAACAGTCTTTTGTATCCCTGTGCTCCAGTTGGTTAAATGGATTGCTGTGTGAAGTATCAGTATGATTTAACAAGCTGTGCTTTCCTTTTTCTTTGCTTTTAAAGGACTTAGTAAATATTGAGATGTTTTTGACTGCTAAAGAAGTGGAAGAGTCATTGGAAAGACAAGAGACTATGACTTGCTTGGCTTGGTGTCATGATAACAAATCCAGGCTCAGAAAAATGAAGGTATGAAAACAATGTCAATATTTTGCCTAAGTAGCGGTTTTCTAAAGTACTTGGTTATTTGATATGGTCAATTTGGTTTAAATTATAGGTCTTGAATGAAGCCTTGTATAAAAGTAAGGGCAGTAGGTACAAAACTTACTTGTTAAGGTTACTGGTGCTGAGCTAACCCAAGTGAATGCCAGACCTTAATGCAGTGTGTGAAGTAGTGTCTCGGTGTGTGTGGATCTGTGTGTGTAGCTCTTTGTGTCCTGCTGAGGATGTAGCTCATAGTTCATACATGAAGAATGAGATTGATTTGTAAACCTGTGTCTGAGAGAAATATCATATGGATTTGTCTTAGTATTTTTGAAGTGCAATATACATAAATCCAAAACTGAACAGACTTGAGTGAAGAAGTAGCTTTACCTGAGGAAAGTATTGAGGAGTTTCTTACAAAAATAAAAGCAAGTCTTATTGAGTAATAAACACAGTAAGTTGTCTTGTAGCCATTGAATACTGTGACCTGAACGTGCTGTATCTTTGTTCCTGTGCAGTTGGTTTAAATTTTCTTGTCTCTTAAATTCTACATTCTAAAACATGTTACAGTCTTCTATAGGGCTTGCAGAAATCTGTTTGACTGTATTAATCAGAACCTCTGCCTCCTTCAGAGGTTTTGGCTTTTTAAATTAAGAGCTTGCTTTAATGAAAAATATGTAAGTATCCTTAAAGATAAGCAACGAGTGATGTTCTCTGTCACTTGGGCACCAAAATGAGAATGAACCAAAGATGGGACACGAGTAAAACAGCCAGTGATTACTTTAAAGAAAATGATCTTTTTATGGAAACCATTAAAGGAAAACCAGAATTGGTATGTAAACAGTATTGCATAATTATACTGCTGGGAAAAAAATATATAATTTGAATATAGCAAGTAATGGAAGAAATTAACAGCCAAATATCTTGATTTTTTCATCACCAATCTTCACCAAACAAGTAAAGAAAAAATCTTCCCTGTTGTCCTTCTTGGAGAATGGAAGAAAAATTCTGCAAGCCCTACTCAGACAGCCTCTGCAGATTGGGTTCTCTTGGGGGTGGGAGGGGAGCTGTGGGCTTTTTCTTTACTGCTGAAACATGTTAATGAAATAACTGAGCCCAAGGGTTTGGTATCATTAACTATTAAAAAGTTTTATTAATTTTTTTAATAGAAACCAACTTAAAGGCCTTATTTAGAATACTGGTTATGTAGATTTGAACAAAAGAACTTGAATTCTATTTGAAAATTGCAAATAAAATCAAAAAGTAATCTTAGTTCTTTGCAAACCATGGACTTGAGCACAGAGAAAGGTGGTACTTAGAGTAATTTACTTTCTACTCTTTAAACAAGTGTACTTTAACAGGACAGAATGTATCACTTATTTTCAAGTGGCTTACGTTTCTAATCTTAAAACAAGAAATTGCTGTGATGTGCACATCAGTCACCCCAGGCAGTTAACTGATAGGAATTTGGAGTTGCTCAAATTCCTACTGAAGTCACTGAGGGGTTTTGGATGGTATTGTACTGATGGACAATGAACAAAAGACAGCTATTCACCAGAAGCTTTGGGGAACAGAAAGTAGATTTGCCAAACAGCAACTCAGGGTAACTCACAAAATAGTTATTTTTTGAGATTCAGAAAGGCCTCTGGTTGTTGGTTGTTAGGGTAATAAAATAGTTGACTGCGTCCCTATATAGAAGCATGACTTGTTCTTTTAGGGGGAGAATCTTTTTAATTCTATATATTCCAAGTTTTTTATAGACTTTTGTGAACTGATGATGGAATTTGATTTAGAGGGACACTGTCAACTTCATTAGGCTTCAAATTTTACCTTTTTCCCCTAGCAGGTAAATGCCACTTGATTTCCTTGCTTGAGGTTTATTTCCAGCATGGCTTTTAGATGTTTGACAACAGCAGTGGGGTAGAAGCTTGAAAAAAGGGAGTTGGGGAGAGGACCACAGCAGTCTAGATTCCATGCTGCTTTTTCTTAAGAGGGCACTTTCAAAACGAGTTCAAAGACTTATTTCTTCCTTGCAGTCTTTTGGGTCAATCTCTCATGTCTTAAACTGGCTCCAAACTTCTACTGAATCCATTGCTTTAAGAGAGTACAGAGAAGCCACCTGCTACTCTTACTTGCATCCTGAATAATGATGATTTCAGAAAATGTTCACTCCTAAACACTGAAGTTTGGAAGGAGGCAAATGGAAGAGCTTTTTGTTTGCTTTTAGGGAATTCTGTGTTGCTGTCTTGTCTGTAGACAGCATTCCAACTTTCCCTGCATGAATACCTAAAAGCAAGCAAACAAGTTTGCATGTAATTAACACTTCTTTGTTGTGCACACAAAGTATTTAACTTCTGGAGAATTGTGGTTCTGGCACTATCTAAGACCCTGTCTTGTCTTTAATCTCAGAGCTGTCTGGAGTTCAGCCTAAGGATTCAGGAGTTCATTGAACTCATTCGACAGAACAAGAGACTGGATGCTGTGAGGTATGAAAATAGGATGCTTTACAAACATTTCTTACAATGATACAATGCTTCATCGGTAATGTGACTGTTATTGCAATACCCGAGAGCCCCACAGCTGCAAGGAATCTTGTTAGTGTTATTGTGATCAGGCTTTGGATTTTATTTGAGGTTGTTTGCTGTGTTTTCCCAAGGTAAGATGTCAGTCCAGATGCAACTTCTTTGAAAATCTGTTGCTGTTATTTAAACTCCACTTCTTTTCACTCCTCAGTCAAGGATTACGAAGTTGGTTTTAAAGCTAAGTATTCTGGTGGTGTGTAATGAACATACTTATCTTTCAAGATGTACGGGTAGTTTCTGGTAGGAACTCATTGCAGTTTTGTACAAAAAATACTGGAAGGTGAAAGAAACACATGTCTGAATCTTAACACTTCATTTGACTGAATTATCTTCTGCTTTGTTATCTCTAATCTTGTTTGTCACATTCAGGCTTTAGGCCAAGTTTGCTTTTTGTACTTCTTGTATTGAAGGGGTAACTTGATAATTCCTTGTTCTGTGATAAGTCATGTCTCATTCCCTTTCCCTAGCCCCAAATGAACTCAATATCCATTTTATCTCTTGAACTAGTTTAACATTAGAACTTCGAGAAGAAAATAACACTGCCCAAGCTGGTGTGAATGAGTCAGAGAACTCAAGTTAGGTCTGACCACGGCCTGGCTTCAACCACAAGATGGTCTTCCTGGCAATTTCAGTCCATGCTTAAGTCCAGACTTATGCTTTTTAGTTTGCAGCTTTGGTTTAAAGTCTTGAAGTAATGTTCCAGGATAATGCAGGAAACCAGTTCTGCTGAAATAAGTGGAAATTTGATAGTGGGACTATAAAATGTGTTGATAATTCTTACAAGGAATACTTTTCCCAGCACCATAACTTATGATGCAGGGGCAGAGCTACTGGAGCTTAGACAGAGAGAAGGGGGAGAGGACCTCACAGCAGGTTCTGGTTGTTTTTATCTTTAAAGATATTTAAACCTAGGGTGAGTTGACAAGCTTTATGGCCAGATTTAATGCTTCTGTAATGCATTGCAGTGATAACTGTTGCACCTTGAGATTTCTGACAAGTTTTATGTTGAGGAAGTGGCAAGTATTACTGCCTTTTGAAGTTGTACTAGAAATTGAAACCAGCAGGAGGTTTGTTTTTTGTGGAAAAGCTGCTTTTTGGTCTGAGGAGTGCAGAGCTGTAGAAAGCATATCAAGTATCATAAGCGTAGACTGAAAGCATTTTTAGCTCGGTCATCTGCTTTAGATGTAGCAATTCCTCTGCAGGGTGAACCAGATGATTTCTCTGGAATAAATGGATGAGAAACTTGGTCCTTCGTGAATTTAGGAAGAAAAGGACTAGGCAGCTCAGCAGTGTTGAGAGGCTAGCCTAGTGCTGACACCTACACCAAAATGTCTCACCTTTTAGTTTTAGGGGTTATTTCAGATCTTTATTTCTGGTTTTGTTCAAATCTCTTGTTGGCTTTGAGACACCTCATATCATTCCAACCTTGCCCTCCTTGCACCTCAATGGTTGTCGTCTTACTTATGACCAAATATGCAGTCTGATAAAACTGCTAAATGTAACATGTAATAACTGAGGGATGGAGAGGCTACATGCTGTTGTTTAGATACGTATGCATATTCTTTGTCAGAGCTCTGAGGTCCTAAGGAATTAAGCCAGGTACTTAGGAAAAGGATGAAAGACTGAACTACTTGGTCTGTCTTCTGAAGCCCGTTGTGCCCTTTATATCCAGTGAATACTGTGCCTTTGTGCCTTTAGCTTTACTCTCTAATTTTGCTTCTTTGCCAAATGTGCAGTCATGCATCTTAAAAATGAATAGTCCATGCTCTGAGAACTACTTTTTTTTAAGCTTCAACTTCCTTATGTAGCTTAGAAAATGGGGTGGGGGTAGAGCTGAAGTAAAGAGATGGGCTAAGAACTGGGACAAAGTAACAAGCTCATTCTGTATTCTGTTACTGTTCCTGAAAGTTTGTTTCTTCCTGGTTCCTTTTCCTTGTCAAATCTAGCAGAATTTGCGAGTTGTTGCCCTCATTTTAGGGCCCAGCACTCTTGACATGGGATAATTTGTACTTTCATGGGCTTTTATTGATTTATGGTTCGTTCTTTTACCTTTGAGGCTTTCTTTGTAAACGTGTATTAAAGCATATTTAAGTCCTTCAAGATTTAAAACTCGCATGTCCTTTCTACACTGGAAATGAGCTTCAATGTATTGTTGGGGTAAAGCATGTAGATTCCATATACCTGTTGAAGTTCAGGGTTGCCACGTGCTTACACTTGGCAGTTATAACTTGGCAGAGATGATAATGCTGCTTTGATTTTATACCTTCTCAGAGAAAAGGACCCACAGAAGGCCTTCTCAATTCACTTTTCTAACTTGATAATTTCTGATGATTTTGTACATGGAGTTTAACTTCTCAGTGCTGTCCTTAAGGAACGTGGTTTAAAAAAGTTACCTTTTGGCATGGTGTTCTACTTTGCTTCCAAATAAGTGTGCAATAAGGGAAGATATTTGCAGGAAGGTGTAGCATAAATCTTGCTGCAAACCATTGGAACTTGTGTTTTTATTAGCTTGCTTCTGTTAAGTGCCTGCAGCAGGATTCTTTCAGTATTGTGTCCGTGGTGCAATAAATAGGTCAGGCATCCATTAGAAAGCAGAGAAAGAGGCTGTTTACCAAGTAGTTTCCTGTATGAGTGGAACTCAGAGAACTGACATTTTGTTGAGACGCAGCTGGTGTTTAAATAAGTTTGAAAGCTTTGCTTGCTGCCTGCTGCGAACCTCTAAAGTGCCACACTGCTTTTAGGATGAAACTGATGGGAGCCTTAAAAATATTTATCTTATTAAATGTGTGTTTGAATTTCTGTAGCTTTTTAGAATAGAAGTACAGACTGACCTTGCTCTGAGGTAGCTTATCAGAGCGGCTTTCAGAGAGCTTGTTTCAAGAACTCACGAAAGCTGTTTTTTCAATACAGAGAGTAAATCACTTCTGCCTAAATACATCACCAAGTTCTTAGGCTAACTCATCAGCCTGGAGCTCCTACAGTCTCTTCAGATTGCGTGAAGCCCACGCCTGCTGCAGTAGCAGTGAATGACGCTCACTTCGTGCTTTCGGGGCTCTCGCTAACTTCATTCTCAAGAATCTGACAGCATTCTGCTTGCTTTGCTTTCGTGGGGAGTTATGGATGCACAGTTCTCAGCCAAAAGCTTAACAAAACAGCCTATACACTTCAGACATAAGGGACAAAAATGGTAAATAAGACTAGCCAGTGATGTACAAAGAAAATGGCCACTACTGATTTTAGGATACTTATCACCGATGAGGGTATAATATGCACAGGTTTTTTCCTTCATCTTTATCTCCTGAGGGGTGGGGAAGTGCTGTTTGAACAGTTGCATAAAAATAATAAGACTTTAAGTGCTCCAATTATAAATTTTTCTGGTAGTGATGACAGTCTGAGATAAATGCACTCAGGAACGGGTCCAAAAGGCTGAGCAGGAAGAATAAATCCTCTTGATAATATGCTATGTTCATGTTAAGTTATTGCTTCTTCCTGATAAGTATTTTCCTTCAAGTATTCAGGCATAATAGGTGTGTACATGTACATTCTGTAGTTTAAATACCTTTCCAAAAACACTGTGCCCTCATACAGACTGTAAATCAAGTCTTCCGTTTATCCTTTCCTTTCTGGATTTGCCAAGCGTACTGTTTGCATACATACTTCCCTGGGCTGAAGGAACAGCTATTTCAAACCAAGGTGTTCACAGAATTTACAGAATCACTCTGGCATTTGAGAAAGGAGGATTCGGTGATTTCAGTGATGGCCCACACATAATGATGAAAAAATGTAACCCACTGCTCTGGCTATACTGACCGGTATGTGCTAATGGAGTAGAAAGATTGGAAGTAAGCACTGAACATTTGGTAGTGTTCACCCGTACCTCCAAGAGTTTGACGTTTGGAAAAGATGGAGAGAATGGAAACAGCAGAGTAGAAAGGGAAGGGTTAAGTAATGGCACAAGAGCAAGTAAAGTGTTACTTAAATGTGTTGCATTCACAAATTCTCATCATATTGCCTCTTGCTTCCCAACGTTAACCAAAGAAATAGTGCCATGAATTAACAAAATTGCTTCTTTCTGAAGCATATCTTCATTTTCACTGTGGCTTGCTGGTGCACAGTAGGTGAGGTTCAGACATTAGTATCTCAAGCTTCATGGGAAGACTTGTTTTTATAAGGGACACGGCAGAGAAAATCAGAAGATAAAAACTAACACAGTCTAACTTCAGAAAACCTAATTTCTTCTGGTAGAACTCAAAGTGGGTACCATATTGTAAGTTGTTCAGTACTTCTCAAGTCATTGAAGTGCTGGCTTGGTGAGGACTTCTCGCCTGAAAGGCTAGCATACACTGGTTTTACATATGTATACACAACAAATTTATTCTAGATATTCTTGAACATATGCATTAAGTGTGGCCAGTATTTCTGTGTTGCAGCTTCAAGTCTTCCTATAAACAAGAGAGATATAAGAATAAGTTGTTGATGCTTGACAGGGAGTAGGGTCTCAAATCTGAAGAGGATGTTGCAAAACTGAATTACTGCTTCTGTTCTGACATCACAGAACACAACTGCAGAGTGATCAGATCATTTTGAGATTTTTTTCTTCCTCCTCTCCCTCGTGTGTGTGCACAGTAATCCTGTTTGACTGGTAGGTCTGAAGTTTTGCTTTGTCTGAGCTTTCTTTTAAACAGCTATTGCTTTCATGTGCAGGGCTGCACAAACACTTGAGCTTTCTTCCAGCACGTTCAGGCTGCCTAGGCTCTGCTCTCAGGACATGAATTTTGTACTTTTCCTATTGTAACAGTTATCACCTGGGGAACAATATTTACATTCCTGAATTGCTCACCCAAAATAGGAAGCTGAGTGGAAACAGTCTGTCCTGCATAACTTCCACTGCTTCCTGGTTTGGGTGGGAGAGGAAGTAGGAGCACTGAAACACTGCTGAAGAGACAGTTCTCATGGTATTATTGATGACTTAAGCACAGTTAGCAGAACACAGAATTAGAAGAAATTAAATCTGTATCTCTCCTTTGGGAGAGGAACGCTTTGGGCAATTGAGGAATACTCTATGCTTTTAAAATCATTTGTGCTTTTAGAAAAAGACTTCTAAAAGATCTCTAAGAAGGTTAAAAAGAGCACTCATTGTGGTAGTCAAGAGGTAACTTTTTATCTTCACTATAACACAAGTTATGGAGAAAATGCAGCACAGAGACAGCATTTCTACATTTTAGCAATGTCAGAAGTTCAATACAGAGCTGATTCTGTATTCAGTCTGCTGTGCAACACTTGTGCAGCACTGTAAATAGGGACTTTGGCAGAAGTGCTGAACTAACATGACTACATGAGAAGCTTTCGTGCAGGGCTTTAAAGCAGTCAGATATCCCTATCTGATAATTCTCTAGTTTCTCAGCACTTTGTGCATGTCTTAAGATTTGTCTTTTCTTTAAAGATGTCCCTGGTAATTCTGTTACTTCTTTCCAGTATTTAAGTTTTCAGCCTTATGTATCTCTCTTCTGTATGAATTTGTAGTAGTTATGCTTTTTTCATAGTATTTAAAAGGCTGCTGGTAGCAGGGTGGGTTTTATTGCGTTACCCTGCAATTTCTAGTAGTCTGTACAGAAAGTGACACTGCCTTCCAACCTATACCAAATAATCACTTAGCAAAAGGTAAATGTTCTCTCAAATGTCAATGAAAACAGGATAGAGTTTTAAATGCTTTGGTTTTTAGTGGTTTGGAATACCACACTTACCACATTATTGGACCACATTCCTTTCTTAAAGTGTACGCAAAAGAGCGACACATTGAGCTTGTGTGAATGGAGGCGTTTCTTCCACCAGTCTTGGATCTGTCATGCTGGGTGTAGGTGAGGTAAGATTACATGCTGTGGTAGAAAGTTTGGTTTCTAAGTAATTGTGGTGCACAGTTCCCAGTGTTTGAAGTTATTCTTGTATTCTTATATGTAGGACTGTAAGTCCTTTAAGTACACCTCCTTTTTGATTGCGTATTGAGAACAGAATTTAGTTGTTCCCTGAAGTGTAACTTAACATGAGTTTACTTGATGCAGAAACAACCGTATCTAAAAGGTCTAAATTGTCTATTTCAGACATGCAAGGAAGCATTTCAGTCAGGCTGAGGGAAGCCAGCTGGATGAGGTTCGACAAGTGATGGGGATGCTGGCTTTTCCTTCAGACACTCATATCTCCCCCTATAAGGTAGGTAACGCTATGATTGAAATTCAGTTATACAGTGGGATAATAGAACAAGCTTGTAATCTGTTTTCCCATAAAACAGAATGCAACGATGATCCATAGATAAACTATTTTTTCCTAGTTCTACTTTCTAAAAAAATCCGTTTTTTACAGTCCTTAATTTTAATACCAGTCCTTGCCTATAGAGAATAGCAGTAGTGGAAGGTAGGCAGTAGCTGAGCTGGTGTAACAAGGCAAGAATCCTGTGAAATGACATTGCTGCATATCAGCATGGCAATATAAGCACGTTCTTAAACCACTGATGCTGAGATCAGCATAGATGGTCTGAAAGACTGGATGTAAGACAACATGAAATACTTAAACATGCTATTAAAACGTTCAAACTAGTTCTCAGGCCAGTTGGATCTTTCTGGATGGGGGAATTCCACAGCACGGGTGATCACAACAGAAGGTGATGGTGGAGTCCGTCCTTCTTCCTTCTGTCTTTCCTTGCTTAAGTAAAATGAGGAGAGACAGAGAGCCAAAGTGGTGCAGGGTAAAGCATAAGGGCTGGTGTCTGCATCGTGGTAATATCACTGCCTACGTAGTTTGGTATCACATGTTTTGAATTAGTCGCTATTGCTATGCAGTGTATTGTCTTTGAATTACTTTCTTTTAAATCCTGGTTAATAAACTAAATATATTAAAATAAGTTTCCTCCTATCTGCCTCAAAGTGTAGCTTGTGCAGCTGATAATACTGAGCTTATTTCTATGAGTGATCAGCACTGCTAATTCTCATAACAAAAGATGTGGGTTGTGGGTAGGAAGGGAGAGGTGCTAGCAGAAGGAGGGTTAGGTCTTTACCTATGTGTGTGAAATATAACAAGTATGTTTTCAGAGTCTTCTCTTCCTATGTTACTCTTCATGGTGTGACTTCTGAGTTCAAAATGTCCTTGACTTGTGTGTTTAGTTCCTGATTATCTTAAATCTTTTTTAAATGAACGTCACATTATGTATTTAGACCTGTTTTTTTTGTAACCTGTAGCATTGCAATATGTAAGAAATGTGTCCTTGAATGCACAGCATTCTCTAACCTCAAGCTGTGCCAGCTCTTCAAATTAAATTCCTTGTTCGAGAGATTGGAAATTCTATAAACAGTACATGTTACAAAGATGTACTGGTAGAATTAGTCTGACTCGAGGTAAAAATGCCTATAACTTTTCAACAGATGTCTGCTAAGTCGGATGTTACCAGTTCAGAGGCTTTAGAGCAAATGTCCACATGCTAATGTTGCTTCATAAATAGGCTGGCATTCTAGAATGCCAAACAAACATCCTTATAAAGCTTTACAAACTTTAATTAGAACATTTGATAGATGTAGATAGAGCAAGGGTGTAGGGACAACACTTATTGCAGAGTCACTTAATTGAACTTCTGGATAGATGTCTTATTAAAAACTAAAGCATGTTCTTTGAACTAAGATCTCATGTTTTCAGAAGCTCATGTGCACAAGTATAATGAAAAGACCGAATATCGTCATGCCAGCTATTTTATGTAATGCTTTAAGTAAAGTTTTGCTAATGTAGTGTTTAGGAAGGACCTCAACAAGTGCATTCTTACTGTGTGTTAGCATGTATACTTTTATTTTGTAATGGATTCAGTCTGGGGAGTTTATACCACTCTCAGGCTCCCCTCCAGGACAACTAGATTAAAAACAACTTATAGTTGTGTTGGTTTTTTAACAGGATCTCTTGGACCCTGCTCGATGGAGAATGCTGATACAGCAGTTTAGATATGATAACTACAGACTACATCAGCTGGGAAACAATTCTGTTTTTACTATAACGCTCCAGGCAGGCCTTTCAGCTATAAAAACACCGTATCCTTCAATGCAGATACTGCTGTTGAGCACAGTGTTTTTTCTATGAATGCTTTTCAGAGAGTGCAAAAAAATTGACATTTGCCTACTTTTTGTTTCTACATTGTTTTCATACTGGGTCATCTTTCCCATCCATCATAGGATAATATATTTGCAAAAGTTGGAGAGCTGGGTGAGAGCCACAGTTTTTTTTTAACTACTTGAGAGTTCATCCTGCTTGTTTTTATATGAATATTTAAATATATCCTGCCTCTTCAGAAGGTTGGTGGTGTTAGCGATACAGTATAGTCTATTTAAGAAGGGCTGATGCTACTGATGTGCTCTGGGGGAAAAAATGTTACCTGTAGAGTGTGCCAGGTGCCTGTTGCTCACTGCTGTTCCTTCTTGAAACCAAGCACTTGATTTTCATATGCACGCATTTAACTCGAATAGTTGCATACATTGTATAACCTAGTCTAAACTTGCACAGATTACTGTATTTCTGATGTGTATTTCATTGACTGATTCCTATTGCGTCTGTTGGTTGTACCTTAACTTGTTGTTAAATAGACAGTGCTATAAAGAGGATGGGAGTTCAAAAAACCCAGACTGCCCTGTGTGTAGCAAATCCCTGAACAAGCTGGCTCAGCCTCTGCCTATGGCACACTGTGCCAACTCCCGACTAGTCTGCAAGATTTCGGGGGATGTAATGAATGAAAATAATCCTCCCATGATGTTACCAAATGGATATGTCTATGGATACAATGTAAGTGTTGAAATCGGTGCCTTATGATGTCTGAAATAGCAGCGGTCGCAGTGACTTCCTCTATCAAAATAAGAGCTTGTAAACTCAGAAAGCTGGAAGCATCATCTCTATTAGCAGGGGGGGAGGAAAAGCAACCCTTTTACAGTAATTCTTAAGGGATTGAATGTGGTAAAATTGTTTTTTAAAGAAACTGATGTATGGTGAACATGGAAGCTGATAGCGTGAAATCAAATGGCGCTGGAAATTTTCCCCTCTGGAGCGTAATAATATAGAGCAAGTACCTTGTGGACGAAGATGTTTTCACCTCAGACTGTACTTTATAAAAGAAGGGATTATTTACTAAACAGTTCAGAATGCTCCGAGTTATGAATGCTTTGAGATACTGTTGTGAATATTATCTTTTGATTTCATTCTTTTCCAGTCTCTGCTTTCTATTCGTCAAGATGACAAAGTAATTTGCCCAAGAACCAAAGAAGTCTTCAACTTCTCACAAGCTGAGAAAGTCTACATCATGTAGGCCCGTAAAAACAAGACGAAGTGCCGCTGGAATTTTGACACAGTGTACATTGGCATTCCCTGTAAAGGGGGGGGGCCTTAATGTGTGGCAAAGAAGCAAAACCTGCCACTTTGGTGATCAGACCTGTCGGTGGCATTATTGTTTCTTGCGACCAAAGATCAATGAGCAACAATAAACACTCTTTAAACAAAAGAAAAGAGGAATTATGACTTAAGTTTGTACTTGAATAAAAACAAAAAGAAACTTTGATTGTCAAGGTTTTGTAACATAAGGTCAAAAATTGGACTCTTCTCAAAAGTACTTTCATCTTTTAAAGGATAACTCTCTTTAAAGATGGACACTTGCACTGGGGGAGAAGTTGCAACAGATTGGAACCTAAATCCATTTTTCTTCCCTCTTCTTCACAATTGTCCAAGACCCTTTTGTTAGGAAAGATTTCAGTACTACAGATACTCTCCTTTAAGCTCCTCTTTGCCTTCTTTATGATCCTCTCGTGAAGTAATCCCGAACATGAATCATGTAACTTATTTCCATGGGAAAATATTGATGTCTTTGACATGAGACTGGCTTCTCTAGAGGATCAACTAGGGACTGGTTTGAAGGAGTATGAAGTCTTTTTTCCAAGCCCAAATATTTTAGGGAGGTTGCATAAATATCGAGAGAAACTGAGAACATTTCAGGCAAAATTTGATGCTTGTTTAAATGTTCTTTTTCCAGTCTACCATAGTGTTAAAGTCCTTCTAAAGTTATTAGTTATGTGCATAGGGTTCAATATGAAATCATTAGTGCTACTGCCTTATTTCTTGCTTTGAGAATGTACTCACATGAAAATGAGCTGGTATTCTTACGTGTTGGGCAAAGTTTCTGAAGATGCCTTGCGGGATAATTACATAATTTTAGGGCCTAAATAGTATTCATTACTGAAACTAATAGTTCAATTTTAATGACTACAGAACACATCCTTACGACTTTTGAAAAGAATTAAACCATTGTAGTTTAAACAAAACCATATTGTAGAGGTTTGTATTTAGCGCTTATTTTTGCATGTTGATGTTGATTAGCTAATAAAAGATTGTAAATGTAAAACATGTTAATAAAAACTGTTTTCCATTTCTTGATTATATAAAATAAGACAGTTCCTTCGTATTTAAATGGTAAAAAAAACAACCCTCTTTTAAGGGTCACACAAGGAGTGCAACTTCCACCTGTCCTTTAGTATTATGCAAGGTAAAATCATCTGTGTTGTTTTCTCAGGCTCTAAATTAAGAGCATCTCAGTCAAATACTTGTTCTTGGCTTAAACTTTTCATACGTGAGCCATACACTGCTGTGTTCCTGTCACTTCCTACAGGACTCACAAAATCCCAACTTCATAGGTTACAAATATTTAAGCAGATTATATGCATCTCTGCCACTATCAGTTCAGTGAGATCTATGAGGTACGTCTTCAAAGGTTCCATTTTCAATAAGCGTGCATTATTGATGCTTCTGAACTGGTGTATCTGGAGTGCTGCAGAGCTGTCAGTTTGGCACAGACCAGTTTTTCCTGTGCTCCTTGCTGGAAGTGTCTGCTTCCCTCAGCATTTTCTCAAGTAGCAGATATAGGTGACTCCTGCTTAGGTGGAGACAGATAATGAGAGCTGGCATCAGTAACTGGAGTAATTGGCTATCAAAGTGATTTATTTTTTCCTTCCTGATAATGCAAGATTAGAAGCATCAGCTCAAGCTTGCCCTGGGGAAAGCATTGCTGAAATCCAAGTGCAGCAGCGTCTGTTTTTGTTTCGTTGACTCTATATGCAAGGAGAACTTTTGAGTGGCAATCACTCCCTACTTCAGAGAAAGGCAGGGAGGGAAGGGGTGTGTGTGTTTCTTTTGGTTTTTTTGTGGGGTTTTTTGTTGGTTTCTTTTTAGTTTTCATATGTATTTGTTGGGTTTTCTCAGTCAGTTCAGCAGAAGCGCATAGTAACCAGCAAACAGTAGCAGGTCATGGAAATTGCTGCTTTTGCTTCTTTAAGTACCAGTTAGAGCTGCGGCTTCCTGAGATTTCAGCCCTTTTTCCTTTCTGTGGCCTAAGGGGAGTGGTGGAAATCCACGCTCCCTGAGAACTGGCCGGGGGAGTGAGGGGAGGAGAGCTGCTGTCCTGCACAAGAGGGCCTCTGCTTACAGAAAGGTCATTTTAGCATCTAGATGCCAGCCTGTATCCCTGCTGGTGTGCTAGAAAGTGCACTCCAGAGGTCCAGAAGCTCTTTATTAGCTGTGACTGCTTGCATTGGAAGCCTGCAGTCAAACCACCTATTTGGACTGCAGTGAGCCCTGTTTGTTCCGGGCAGCTGCTGCCTCCTGGCTCACCCCTGTGGGCAGTGTCCAGTGCGGGCCCTGCGGGGTGCCTTTCATTCTCAGCCTTACTCCAGCGTGACTCCAGAAACCTTCCAGCTTCGTGAGGACCAGAAATGGCTGCAGGCAGAGATTGCTGCTGCTGGGATTTCTGGTCTGTGTTCCCTGGCTGCTCTGCCTGGAGCCCAGAATCCAACAGTCGTATCAATTTGTAGCTCCTATCTCAGGCGCCTTCAGGCATTAAACCAAGAGCAGCACATGACTCACAGCAGGTATGAACTTGTTGCCTGTAAACAATATTTTAATAGCTTCGTACTCTGCTATTCTGCATCTTGATTTTGTGTCAGCAGAGGGGGTGGCCTATGTATGCCTGATTTCTTAATCTCTCCAACTCTAAGTATGCTTGGGTGTTTTCTGCCAACATCCCACGGCATGACTGCGTTTATTCCTGCTTCTGTGTACAGTGGGAAGATAATTATGGAAGTACTGTTTATGTAACACTGAAAGTGAGGCAGGGTTAGAGATGCTTCCCTCTGTAGTTGGAAGTCTGGGTGAAGGTTGTGCTGAACACTGATCTGAGGTACTCATGGGAAAACCTCAGCTTGAGATCTAATCCTGATTTTAGTGTGAACTCAAGTTTTACCTCTCAGCAAAGAGAAGTTCTTCATGTCAATGCAATTATTTCTTACCTTATTGCTAGCTGGTGATGATAATTTCTGGAGCACAGTCTGGAGCACAGGTCTTATGAGGAGCGGCTGAAGGAGCTGGGATTGTTCAGTCTAGAGGAGAGGAGGTCCGGGGGAGACCTTATTGCTCTCTATAACTACCTGAAGGGAGGTTGTAGTGAGCTGGGGGTCGGCCTCTTCTCTCGTGTGACTAGTGATAGGACTAGAGGGAATGGCTTCAAGCTGCGCCAGGGAAGGTTCAGGCTGGACGTTAGGAAATACTACTGCTCTGAAAGGGTGGTCAGGCACTGGAATGGGCTGCCCAGGGAGGTGGTGGAGTCACCGACCCTGGAGGTGTTCAAGGAACGTTTGGATGTTGTGTTGAGGGACATGGTTTAGCGAGAACCATTGGTGATGGGTGAAAGGTTGGACTGGATGATCCTGTGGGTCTTTTCCAACCTTAGTGATTCTATGATTCTATGATTTCACTGAGGAGCCTTGAGGTTTTAAATAACGTGTATCAGACCCCACTGCAAAACCTTGCAATTTGACCATACTAAAGTGACCAGAGATGTGTACCCTAAGCCAGAGAGAATCAGCTGCAGGATAATTAGCACCACAGAAAGGACAGCAGGAAACAGCACAAGAAATGGAAAAGGCTGATGAACGAGAAGAGCTGTTTGTTTGACTTACTGAAAACGAGAAGGGGGTGTCAGGGTGGAGATGAGAATGGCTCAAAGCCATCCATCTTTCACAGAGGTGAAAATAACTGCAAGTTATTTTGAAAGCGTGAGAAGAAAAAAATAACATGAAACTACTGCGTCACTGTGGGGTGGGATTCCGGACTGAGTTACTGAACAGCACTCGGCACCCCTCTTCTTGCTCCTCATATAGATTATGATGTTCAGTGTTGGGTGAGGAGGAGAGGGAGACGCGCTAAGCCACGCTGAAATAATTCAGCAGCGTGGAAATGAAAAAGTGTGTGCAAACTTTAGAAACCAAATAATCTTTCACCTGGAATTTTTAATTGATGAGGAAGAAGCTGATAGAGTATCCACCCTGGGTATGTATTTGTAGAGCAGTTACCGGAGTAACTGCATGATGAGGGGAATGGAAGGAAGGAAAAGCTGGTGCTGCCTAGATATTCTCAAACATATTGCACTGGAGAATGCAGTTGGTGGACAGCTGAGTGAAGGGGATGTGTTTACTGAGGAAGCATCTGCCACACTGCCGTGACGGTTGCTGTTATGAGTCTTCTCAAAATGCAGCTGTAAGGCAGTACTACATGTGCTGGCATTAGCTAGTACCTGGGGGAGGCGGGGATTAGAAATGGCGTGAGGATGTGGCTAAGAGAGGACAAAAGGCGATGTGAAGGTCACGGTAACTGATGAGGTTCCTGAGGTCCTGCTGTGGAACTGATGCTAGTGGTCATTGCTGGTGTTGCACAAAAGGCAGGAATGGGCTCATGTAACAACAAGAGTTTCAGTGAGATTACACAGGAAGGAAGGGAGACAACATGGAGGAGTTGACTACCAAACTTGAGATGGTTTTAGTGCTGGAGTTCACTCAGCTGTGGATTAGGACCTCGCTTGGGAAAGTCTTCATTAAGCATCATGATAACATAGGGCTTTTCGTCTCCAATGTGTTGCATCCTTGACTTAGAAACACAGCCCTAAAGTGGAGTTACCACCAGGATAAAGGAGTGGAGCAGTGAGGGGACCTGGTGATGCTTTCCTGGAGCTCAGAGCACTCCTGCCTGCTCCCATTGGCATCCCTTTTACTATAGCTGGTCGGCAGCATCAACCAGAAGCACTTACCCTGCTCAGCTGGCTCTGTGTAAGACATTTCCTTCATTCCCAAATTAATGCACAAAGCCAAGGCTGGTTATGTGGGGGTAACACCTCGGGGGCTGTGCCTGTTCCTTTGGCCCTATTTCCTGTCCCGTGAGACAAACTCTTGCATTGTGTCTTTCTGAAGGACATCTCCCCTGCTGAGGAGCAGGTTTTCCCAGGGCACTCCTCTGAGTTCCCAGCCGGGACCTTCTCCTGATGGAGCTAGAAGGAACAATGAGGAGAGAAAGATAATAAAACCTATTCAATCCAGGACAAAAGGATTGTCAGTTAACTTAAATATTTTGTTCCCCACCCACAGACATTGAGCAGGATTGATACAGACAAGCCCCAAAAGGAAATAAACAGATAAACAGCAGACAATTTCCTTTTCCTCCTTTCATAGCCATAAGCACCATCAGATTCCAGGGCTGACTTCCACCTAGAAAATGAAGGATTTGGGCCATGTCTCTGGATGGCTGCTGGGATGAAGGAAGGAGCAGTGTTATCTCAGGCCATCTCTGTTGGCTGCTGTGTTAGCTCAGTTGTGCACAAAGGGATGAGCTGCAGCTCTGCTCCTGGTGATCCACCGGATGGTTTCCTAACTCCTCCAGTGCTATGGGAGGAGCTGGGAGCCTCCAGGCTCTGTGGGTGAGTCCTGCCATCTGAGCATTTGGAATTAAACCATCTCTGAGTATGACTCAACTGTGCGCATGTAAACTGGGACACATCCAGGTCCAGGATAAATGGCCCTTGGACACACTGAGTGCCCTCAGGGTGTGGTCTGTCCTGTGAGGTGGTCATACAGTGAAGAATTCAAGGGAACTGATATCACTGATGGGATTTTTGGGGAAATAAATGTATTTACAAAAAATTCTTACCTATCTTCTCTTCTGGAACCACGGACACCTTCATAGTAGGAATAGCCAAGGCTGCTGTTTCAGGATGTACTGCACAACCAAGTCACCAGCTGGTTCTGGCCCTGCCACCTCTGTTTTGTGGACAAAACCTCCATAACTCAGTGGCTTGTAACAGAGCCAGGAGCCGTATTTCTGCAGTCTCCTGATATCAAATGACCTCTCTCAAGCTATTTACAATCCAGAACTGTGATTAACTGGAGCACATCTGTCAGAAAAACTTCATCAGGAGACCAAGAATGTGCTTTCTCACTGCTAAAATATGTGCTTCTCTTCCAGTTTGAATTCATCATTTGCTTGTTGTGGGTTTGGTTTATTTTTTTTTCAGTGCCATTCTAAAGATTGTTCCATGTGTTCTATCTTTCCCTGAAGATCTTCTCCATTTATGAGAAGTCACCTCTCAACTTTGTTTCAGAAAATCAAAACTGATTCAAATCTTTCAAGACATTTTGTCTGGCAGCTCCGGCAGCTCCCAGCACTGCAGATAGGGCAGGAGCATTGCATGAGAGCTGGGGCTGCTTCAACCCACCTGCGCCCACTGCGGCATTCCGGCATCTTGGGGGTGACTGCAGTTCTCCATTGGTGCCTTCCAAGAAAGAGCCACTGCTCTGCCAAGTCCAGCTACTTCCCTGTTAACAGAAAGGAAAGAAAACATCAGTTTTTTCCATCAGATTTTTGGTACAAACAAGCTTTTTTCTTCTTTTTCCCTTTTTTTTTTTTTTCAAACAAGCCCAAATATCTTCTGTGCTGTTGTTGTTGGCTTACGGGGCTTTGTGTTTTTTCCTTCTTTTTCAGGTAAAGGGCAAAATGTGCCACCACGAATCTGTAGTTCTTCTACGTATTTCTCTGCAAGTTTCCCTGCACCCACTGTTCTGCTTGGGAAATGCCTCCACGTTTGGCTCTCCCTCAGAGGGCAGTGTTCATTTTGTCAGCTGTTGTTTCCTTGATGTGGGACCCAGGGATGTATTTTTCAAATAAAACCTACCTATTTTAATGCAACACCCTGATCACATTAACGACGGATCTGATTGAAGGCTCATTCCTGGCCTGGAAACAGTATTAGGTGTATACCAGCATACCCATACAAGTGGTGGTTTCCACCTTTGATTGCAGAACGGTGCGTACTTCGCTATGCTCAGAGGTCACCCCTAAGGTTGTGGATGCGGGACACCCAACCTGCTGCCACAGATTGATGCTACGAGCCTGTAAGCTCAAATCCCGCCAAATAAAATGGAATTAAAACAGCTGCTCGCTCCGCGCAGGGTCCCTCTCCCCGGGGCTCGCTGCCAGCTGCAGCCCAGCAGCTCCCACCCTGCAGCTCTCCTGCATTGCCACCTGCCGGGTGCAGCGGCACAGCGCAGCCCTCTGCCCGCAGCCCCAGACGCCTCCAGGGACGGGACTGCCACAGCCCGGTCCCATCCTACACCCTCATAGCGAAGGACGTCTTCCTTATGTCTCATATCAGCTCACCCTCTTTTGGTTTAAAGTCCCACGTAGCAACGCGTTAGGCATCCCAGCTCAGAGGTGACCTACAACTGGGGGCTATCAGAAAGCAGGGGCAGACTCTTTAGCAGGGTCTGTTGTGATAGGATAAGGGGAAATGGTTTCAAACTAAAAGAGGAAAGATTTAGACTGGATATAAGGAAGAAGTGTTTTACCATAAAGGTAGTGAGGCAGTGGCACAGGTTGCCCAGAGAAATGGTGGATGCCCCATCCCTGGAGACACTCAAGGTCAGCCTGGACAGTGCTCTGAGCCACCTGATGGAGCTGAAGGTGTTCCTGTTCACTGCAGGGGAGTTGGACTAGATGGTCTTTAAGGAGCCCTTCCAACACAAATGATTCTATGATTCTATAAACTGTATCTCATCCATCTGAAACTACAGAGTGCATGGTTTGCATTTAGCTTTAAAAAAAGAAACAAACCTGGGGCAGCGGTGAGCCCTGCCACTGAATGGCTCTGGAGCAGACCTATGTGTATCCACAAGTCATAGATCTCCTCAGACTGCTGGGAAAGGCTCTCACCTTGGCTTCTTTTTACTGATGCACCAATAACCGATCCATTTTTATGAAGGCAATGATTAGAGGAGCAAAAACATCATCGTTCTGCTGTCTCTCTCGGAGATGTTGGTCTTCATGATAGAAAGTCAAGAAAACTTCTAAGGGCAATGGGCACGGCCCTGAACTGCTGGAGGTTAAGAAGCATTTGGACGCTGCTCTCAGGCACAGGGTTTGGATTTTGGGTGGTCCTGTGTGGAGCCAGGAGCTGGACTTAACTATCCTTGTGGATTCGTTCCATCTTGGGATATTCTATGATTCTATGCTCCTGTTTTACTGAGGTATATTCACCACCACTGCTTTGTCACTACTTGATTCTACTGCTGGGACTTGTACCATGAGGAAAGCAGCAATTATTCCTTTACAAGTCTTTTAATGAGCAGAATTGCAGAGCACTGGGTGTGTGTGGCTGGAGATCCTGCAGTCACCGCTCCTCACTCTGCACTCAGCTTTCTGGAAGGCCATCGTGGGAGGTTTTTTATCAGCTTACTCTTCACATGTGTAAACTGCATCTACATTGGTTACTCCAAAAGTAATGCCTCCTATTTATTTCCATGGAAACTACAACAGATACAAAGCACGCATTAACACTATTTGATAGAGCAAATTCTCAGCTACAAAACACTATTTTTCAACACAGTCACCCCCATTAGCTATGCATTTTCACCAGCAATGAACAAGAGCCTGCATGCCATGCTCGTAAAAATCTACATGGCCGTCCAAAATGTGGCTTGTCTTTCACATCCCTGTCACCACAGCTGAAAGAAACCACCCACCACCTCACTGTGCTGAAATCTACCATTCAGTCTCCATAAATGTTCAGCAAGAATCAGTGAATATCAATGGGTGCCATTTTTTTTTCGGCATGGAAGAATTCAGCCAGCTCACAAGCCTTGCTGCCTTTTCTTCATGATACTTCCCTCTTCCTTTTAGCACTACCTCAGCATTCCCTTCTCTCCTGAGCTGTGCTCTTTGTACTCTGTTTTTGTCCCAACAACTTCAAGATCTCCAACCAGGGACTTTCCTTCTGTCTGCAAAAGCTGGCCTGTATAAATAATCTCTTCATAAGAACAATGTGTTCTTTATTATTACGGTAAGAGCATTTTCCAAGAAAAGCTTGTTGTGATCCACGTGGCTTTCTTGGTTGCTGCTCATAAATGGTGCTGGACCCATCCCTGGTGCTGCATGGAGAGAGGGCAAATTGTCCCAGGCACTTGGGAGTTCTGATGACTGAATTTAACAATACAGCTCACTTTTAAAGGATGAATTTCTTAGATGACTGACGTAGATGAATTCATATGGCTAAAATGAATTTATTTCCTCCCTAGGCCTAAGTTGTTTGAGAAATTTCTGCTAACGTTCTGCGTTTGCAAGCAGTCCCCCTTGTACCACACTTGTATTTGTGTGCAAGTGGTATTTCTGTCACTGTACAATTTACCAGCAGGAGTCTTCAAGCAGAATTTGGGCTGGATTTCCTCTTCTGTTCTCTCGTGATCTTGGATTCTTCTCTTCCTTCTTATCTACACACTGACAACCTTCACGTTCCTCCTTTCCTGAACCATGCGATCCGAGTCTTGCCTAGAAAGCTGCCACTCCAAAAAACAAATGAACAAAAAACTCCTAAGGATATCTGCTTGCAATGCAATGGGATTTGTTTTGCTCTTCTTTGGGTACATTCAAACAGAAATATCAACTTACGATACGGACCTGTCTAGCCCAGAAAAATGCCAGCTGGCTTGGGGCCATTTCTTGCCTTTCCCCTTGTGTTCCAGTTAGACCTTTTCACAGAATCAAAAGCAATTTTCTGATGCTGGCCTGAAGATTTGAGGCAATGCTTTAGGATCATTTTAAAAAACTATCCCAGACAAAAGTAGATAGAAGCTCCTTGATTTGTGCTGGTTCCCTTGCAGCTATTCCTGCCCCATCCAGCCTACAAACGGTTATTTAATTAGTGACCCAACCCATACAGAGCACGTTCATCCATCTCCTCCTGTGACAGAATTATAAAATGTTACAGCAGGCTGCAGTGTTGTCACCATCAATATTTCACATCATTAGAGGAGGTCGCCAAGTATCTTTGGCCTTGCATTATTGATGGTTTAATGAATAGACTATTTTTCCTTTGAGAACATCTGTTTAAGTGCAGTCCTTACCCCGTATGAGATAGTTCAGGGCTCTCAGATAACTGTCATCCTGTTGCCTGAATCAAACTGGTGGTTAAGTATCTATTCATCTCACACAGAAGGTCAGTATTTTCTTTGCAACCCAACTGACACAAACTCTGTGACAACTTAATATCAGTGTTTATCATGCTTCTGCATCTTCAGGCCTGGAACCAAAGTTATTTTAACTCCAGATTGTTTGTAAGGAAGCTTTTTTGCCAAAGTTCCATTTTGGCAGGAAGATAAACCCTCCTTTTTAATTTCATATCATTAAGCTGAATACAGCTATTCTAAAGTTCTGTGGGGTTTCTTTCTGCCTGACGTGCTCTTTTATTGCAAAGCTGAAAACAACCCCAGGCCAAGAATCATCTAATAACATGGTGGAACTGTCTCCTACCTGGGTATTTCTTTTATAAAACACTACACCTGAAAATGTGACATTGCATGAAAGTTTGAAACAATCCTTCCTGGAGCTATCAGTGTGACATTTTTAATCTGGGAACAGCTGGCTTTTCTGTAATGTAAGAACACCCAGACCCAAATAATTGGTTTAAATGGACAAAATTCTGTGTTTTCTCATTGGGCGCCGTATTTTCTTGTCCGTGTATTTGGCCAAAGACACTGGGCTTCCTGAATCCACAACCTGTCCCAGTCTGAGTGACACAAAGCACTTCTGCAGCTAAATGACTCTTCACAGTCTGAGTCCCCTCAGCCCTTTATCAGATTGGTCCAGATGAAGGCAGTAGAGAAATATTTGAACAGTGGATATTTACCACATTCATTAGAAAGCAGAAGGGGAAAGAAACTCAGCAACTTGAGCAAACACCATTTTATGTAATTGTCTGTGATATTTTTTTTTAATTAAACAGCTTAGCTGTCACTGAGATTTGCCTGAGGGACAACTGTGGATGAGTTACACAACTCAGTGTTCATTCATCAACTAATTCTCTGCAAAACCATATGGCTCCTTGCAGGGATTTCTTTAAACATTCTGCAAGGATATGAATTGGTGACTTTGTAGATGTTGAGCACGTTGCTTGAGGCTCATTTTGAAATGCTGTTTCTAGACATTAAAGCAATGGTATTGTTGCAAGCAATAGCCTAATAGAAAGCTGTTGTTTAGGCACTTTCAATCAGATAAAGAAAAGAAATAGAAAAATAAGAAATACTGAAAGAGTAAACAGATCTAAATTTTAAAGATGAGCTATGCTGTTGTATGTGGTTTTCACAAGCAAATGTAGGAGGCGCAGTTTACTAGATAGAAGCCAATGAGGAAGAAGAAACACTATTATAAAGTAAGATGGTCTCATTAATCAAGTCAGATATAACAGAACCACTGCAAAACATATGTATGTGTATAGCAGAGTAAATATGTTTGTTCATTACTTTAGGTCACTCTAAAGTGCAGCAAGGCACCTGCCAGGAAGGAAAAGACAAATGTCACGTAGGAAGGGCTGCTTGTACACAAGTCTTATGCACAAAGTATGAGAGGTTTGGACTGCATTGTGATGCTGCTCTATGTGATCAAGAGACTTGGGGTGCTTTGGTGGAACGTAATGCAGTGCTGTGTATCAAGAGCTTCATTGAATTCCCTCACTCGGTGACTGGGATTAAATTTGCCCCCTAGTTCAAAGCAAAGTTTCTGGTACTCTCGGTTTTTAAATCTCATTTGGCATCTCTGGTTGTTAAGAGGAGAAAAACATAGGACATAATTATAAGAGGAATTCACTGAGTATTACAGATTAATTTTTCAGGCTTTTTTTTTTTTCCTTTGAAATCAACCCATTTCAGAGTATTTTCTAACCTCTCCCTATTTGGGATGTTCTTCATAGCCATGCCCAGCACACATCTTGCAGGCCAGGGTTCTGGCTGGGAGAAGTTTTGACATTTGCACCCTGTTTACAAGTCGGGAAACTGATATGGATAGAAATTCAAGAGCTCACAGGAGCTTTTTGCTGCTGCAATATTAGGTAGACCTGAGAGATCTCTGTAAAAAGTCACTAAGGAGATACTGGTTTTTAGCGACAGCAAGTGCCTGTGTGCTCTGCCAAGCTCAGCTCATCTGAGAACAGAGCAGTTTGTTCATCTGCATTATAATTATTTTATACAACAGGTGCATTCACTTCTCTTCCCATATGTCAATGGATTACTCGCTGTGTTCATCAAGGTCTGAGGTTCCATAGAGGAAGATGTCACTTAAGTACAGTTCTGCTGTAATACTTGCCATGGAAGTCCTGCAGATGAGCTTTATTCACCCTTCAGGGCATTGCTTGCTTCTATTTAGGAGTACGCTTTTGCTAGGCTACGTTGTAACAGTCTTTGCCTATGAAATGCTCCACAGACATCCTCCTGTTCAAGATCTGCAAAGTGGAGGTGCTTTCTAAAGGAGAAAATCCATCATTTAACCAGTGGAAGACAAACATGCCAAAACACTGGGAAAAAATCCTGAAGTTTTGGCTGGTGAGGCCTGGGCTGTGCTTTCTTACCTGCTCATCCCAACACATCCCTGCACCTCCATCCTACACACCTACACTGTGATGATGCTTCGTGTCATGTGATGCTACTCAGCTTACTGGGCAGGGCCGTATGGATAGCATGTAGAGCTCTGGATTGAGGCAGTGGCTCAAACCTTCATGCTGCAGCACAGAAGGGCAGCGGTCACTCAGTGCCATGACTGGGAGCTGCCTTCCTGCCTCCTTTGCTTTATTTACCACTCATTTTGCTTCAGTAAGGCAACAGAGAGGAGAGGCTGAAGGTCTGAAGGCCTCAAAGGCAGAAGGCCACTCAAAACCCGGTATTTAAAACCAGAATGCTGTGCTGTTCCTCCTACACTTCTTGTTGCCTTTTACATAGAGCTCATTGCACCTTGGAGGGCCAATGGTATCCTAGGCTCCATCAGAAGAGGGGTGGCCAGCAAGAACAGGAAGTTGATTGTCCTCCTCTATTCTGCCCTTGTGAGGCCCCATCTGGAGTACTGCATCCAGACCTGGGGCCCCCAGTACGGGAAGGACATGGAGCTCTTGGAGCAGGTCCAGAGGAAGGCCACGAAGATGATCAGAGGGCTGAAGCAGCTCCCCTGTGAGGACAGGCTGAGGGAGCGGGGCTTGTTCAGCCTGGAGAAGAGAAGGCTGCGAGGAGACCTCATTGCAGTATTTCCAGTATTCCAGTATTTAAAAGGGGATTATATAAAGGAGGAGAATCAACTTTTTACAAGGGCAGACACTCATAGGAAAGGGGGGATGGTTTTAAGCTCAAGGAGGGAAGGCTTGAGGAACCCACACAGGCTGTGGATGCTCCATCCCTGGAAGGGTTCAAGGCCAGGTTGGATGGGGCCCTGGGCAGCCTGGTCTGGTGCCAGATCTGGAAGCCGGTAGCCCTGCCTGCAGCAGGGAGGTTGGAGGTTGGTGATCCTTGCGGTCTGTTCCAACCCAAACCTTTCTATGATTCTATGATTCTATGCACAAGGAACAGCAGCAGCTAACACTGCAGTCAGCCAATTGGTCACACGCAGCGCGTAACAGGCACACACTGACGTCAGCGGGTGCGCTAACACACCCAACACCCCCCCCCCCCCGCGGGCTCGGCCCCTTTAAGGACTCCCTCCCGCCCTTCTGGACAGCGTGACGTCACGCGCGTGCAGCGCGCGGTGATGACGTTAGCAGCGCCGAGAGGGGGGGGGGAAGGAGGGAGAGCTGTCGGAGCGGGTGCGGGCGGCTGCGCGGCGGAGATGGACCAGCGGCTGGCCGAGCTGGTGGAGGAGCTCACCACGGCGGGGGAGCCGCAGCTGGAGCCGGGCAGGATGAAGGAGCTGAAGAAAATCTGCAGGTGAGGAGCTGGACCT
Organism: Pavo muticus; assembly: GCA_016647715.1. Taxonomy (NCBI): domain Eukaryota; kingdom Metazoa; phylum Chordata; class Aves; order Galliformes; family Phasianidae; genus Pavo; species Pavo muticus. The sequence goes on from JACDJE010000022.1 coordinate 494,656, forward strand.
GCCGCCTTTCAGTTAATTAATGGCGACGGAAAGAAGTGCTGCTGCGTGGTAGAACTGTAGTAACTGCCCTTTTTTCCGTTCCCTCAGGACATCGGAGGAGCACCTGAGCCACGCGTACCACCTGCTGCTGACCAGGCTCCACGAGGAGCACGCTGAGATGCGCTTCTCCGCCTTCCAGATCGTGCAGGAGCTCTTCTCCCGCTCCCACTGCTTCCGCACGCTGCTCGTTTCCAACTTCCAGGAGTTCCTGGAGCTCACGGTGGGGACGGACCACGAGCAGCCGCTTCCCCCGCCCCGGGAGGTGGCCCAGAAGCTGAGGAAAGCTGCCATCGCGGCAGTGCAGGGCTGGCACGAGAAGTATGGTGAGGCCTACAAGAAGCTGGCGCTGGGATACCACTATTTAAAGCAGAACAAGAAGGTACTCAGCGTTTTTACTGCCCTGTGTGTATTTGGGGATTGTCTCAAGGAGGTGTTTAAAGTGAGCAAGGCAATAAATGTGAAAGGAAATCTGTTGGAAGCAAAGCGTTGTCTTCAAGAGACTTCCCAAAGAGACAGACCCCAGCCTGGCCTGGTCTTCCTTGGACTTACGGTGATTGCTCTCACCTGAAGCAGAAACCCTCTTCTTAAGGTATAAGGTACTAACACTAGCAGATGCCTACTTCTTTGCATAACGTGTTTTCTAAAGGCTTTTCTGAACTTGCAATGCCTTTAAGAAAAATACAGGCTGCCCTGAGAGGTTGTGGAATCTCCTTCTCTGGAGATAATCAGGATCCATCCGGACACTTCCTGGTGTGACCTACTGTAGGGAACCTGCTTTAGCACGGGGGTTGGACTGAAGGATCTCCTGAGGTCCCTTCCAGCCCCTACAATTCTCTGTTCCTGTGTGATCCGTTCCTTTGGTAACAAGATGAATGCAAGATAGAGGAGGTGTTGCACAATTCACCACGCACACTGACATCATACTGTAGTGCTGCACAGAAGCTGAGCTGAGCTCTCTGCTGCTCCCCAGGCAGGTGTGCTTTTTTCAAAACCCAGCACCTTCACTGAGAACACTGCATTGTTTTCTAGGATTCTTTTCCTTTTAGACTTTTTAAACTTCTCAGCTGAACGTTGTACATGTGCCACTTATGATTCAGTGACTAAAAATGCTCAGATTTAGCATTGAGTACCAATTGGATAGAGAAGGTATGGAAAAGGGTTGTCTGAGGCTCCAAACTAAGTTGCAGTGTGTCAGAAATACAATGGAAAGATGTACTTGTGGGAAGGGCTGAACTGTGTAAACACCTTTCTTTAAAGTGATTAAAGAAAAACAAAATAACCAGGGGTAAAAATTAAGGATGCATCCACAGTCGAATGGTGGAATATTGGGATGGTTGTTTTTGTTGTTGTTGTTCTTTTAGCGTGGTTAAAAGGTTTTAAAACCCTAGATTTGAAAGAACTGGACCCAACCAGTACTTTCTCAGTGTGCAAACCAGTAGGGCTCTACCCACTGATTGCTGCCTGGAGCCCCACAGTCCAGCTGCTTTAGCATGGAAATCATACTTACACCTTAAGCTGATGGTAATCAGATAGTGAGTCTTTCTGTGAAAGCTTAAGATACTCTTATTTCTATGCTGAGCAGTCCTGTTCTGGCTTCATTTCAGAGTAAGTGTAGCTGCTCTCTTTAAATAATTCCATATTTTATATATATATAAAAAGCAAATGAAACCGGTGAGGGGAAATGCAGGACTGATGCAGGGGATCTCTAACACATAACACAGATTCAATAGACTGCATGCTCAAATGTATGATAAGTCAGCTGAAGTTTGGCATGTTTGTTTGCACTCCTTGCAGTCACTACCTGCTCCTTACTTATGACTTTGTGTGTTCACTTTGTGCCCTTGTGATACCGAGCAGCCCAGCAGGAGTGGCTGTACTATTTTTTTTTTTACTGCATCTGAATACTTCTGGAATGAGTAGTTCCAACAGAAGCAACCTGATCTCAGCTCCTGTACTTAAGAGCTAATATTGATGTAGTCAGCCTTTTGCCATCTTAATACTTGAACTGCAGGAGGCAATGAAAAGACTTGAGGAGGCGTTAGTACCTTTTAGAAATCAGGTGCATCTGCTGTTTGATGTTACACCTCTGGCACAGTGTGGAGCAGTTTGAGGACTGTTAGCAGAGTCTTACTTTTCAGATTATCATCATCAAAGTTAGTTGGGCAGAAGATGACAACTGCTGCCCTTTTAAGGTATATACTTGGGGGGCTGCCCACTGGTTTAACCTTAGTAAATTGAAGTTATACCTGTATGAAGGTTTGACTTTAAGAACAAAACATATTTCAGCATATCAGAAGACACCTTTGTTGTGGTGGTTTCTTGTTTGTTTTTTTAACAAATCCCTGTCTCAAAATTCAGAAATGAAGGGAGAAGAAATATATATGTGTGCATACTTAACTATTTTCTGCAGTATTTTTTTGATTCTAGGAAAGCACAGATGGAGTTGCAGATTAAGTTTGAATTATAAATGAATGTGACTTTGATAGACTGAGTGTATCAATGCTGAATTCCAGTCTTTTCCCCAAAGTTGCAGTGTTTATTGCTGCGTAGGCTCTCTAGTCTTACGCCTTTTAAATCAAGAAGAGTTGTTTGCACCTCGTCGTGTCCAGCTCCAACATTCATTACAGACTGATAGTAAAAGGCTCTACATGTCCTGCTCCAGCACAGAAGCTGAGTAGTGTCCCTCTGTGTTGTCTGAATGAGGTTCTTAGATGTGTTCTGACCAAGTTTCTGAGTTAGTGCTGGCTCATCCAGCAGTTACAATAAAGACACATGTTCAGTGGGTGCTTGTAATGCAGGCACGGTGCCAGAGAGGTGCAGCCTTTATAAGCAGCAAAGGATGGGCTCACCCAGCCCTCAGCATAATCCGTAATGAAGTTAATGAAAGCTATGTGTTGTATGTATTTCCTTTTGACTGCTGTTTCCTCTTCATGTGATCTTTCTTATGGAATAGCACAATTCAGGATTCATTTCCTTAAAATAGAAGTGAAAATGTGTACACTTTCAAACCCTTCTAAGAAAAAAATAATAAAAACCTACAGTTTTTTTGAGAAACAGTGTTTTGAATCACTCAGGTTTATGTTTTAGTCATAAGAAAGTGAGAGTGAATGATATCCTTTCCGCCAGTCAATGGATCCAACAAATAATAAAAAGCAAGCCCTTGATTCTCAGCAGTCCCTTATTAGTAGAAATAAAACCTCCATTCAGAATTTCTGTAGTTATTGATTCCAGGAGGAGAGGAGATAAAAGGAAGTACTGCTGAGCTTCTGGCTGATTGCTTACATTGGAGGATTTTTCACCACTGATAAGGATCTTAGGAAATGGATTTTCTATGTACTTCTTACAGGGAATGTTGTACTTTTTTCTTCATTTCCTTAGGTGGATTTTCAGGACGTGCATGCAAGAACAGTGGCTGAAAGGAAGAGGGAAGAAGAGAAGCAAAAGCGATTGGATAACGTTTACAAAGAAAAAGCCAAAAGAGCTGAAAAAGAAATGGCAGGTGATGTGCTTTGGCTTGGGTGGGTTTGTTTGTAAAGCAGTTTTTTGCAAGGTTATATAAACCAAATTCCAGCAGAATAGATATCCAAATAATAGCAAAGCCCAGAGTACAGGAATAGTACATTTGTTAGTGCTGCACTGTGTCTCTCACCTAAAGAATGTCAGGGGAAACGAGTAATGGTCTCGTACAGCTCAGGTAGAATGAGGAGATAGAAAGATAACTTATAATTGTCTGGTCAGTAATTCAGTAAGGTGGGAGTGCATAATAACCTCGCTCAAGCATATCGTGTGGAGTTGGACTTGGTGATCCTTGTGGGTCCCTTTGGATTCAGGATATTCTGTGATATCAGAAGAAGTTTTGGATCCAGTGGCTTAATTCCTGTGTCTATGGTAGGTACAGTCTTCTTGACTGATAACCTCAGTTATGTTGTATATGCTCTGTGTATGTTCCAGAAGTTTGGGCATGAGTCTGCACAGCAATCCTAGATGCAGGATAGGAAGTCTGTGAGAAGTATTATTTTGCTGGGAGCTGAATCTCTGAGCATGTACAAACATGTACACAGCCAATGTATTTCTGCACTATTTAAGAGTATACTTCAGAATATACTTAAGTATATTTAAGTATACTAAGTTACAGTTGGAAAGGATTATTTATTTCAATTGCTTCAGTTTGTGCAATGAATGCATTTGCGTCTGCATTTATTCTACGTGCTGCAGACATTTTCATGCATGAAAAAAAGGAGATTTAACTTTTAAAGTCAGTTTTATTGGTAGCATCTCTTAGCTATAGCATATATTCATGGGTGCACCTGCAAACAGCTATAACGTTTATGGCTGCAGAACGAGTACCCAGTGGCATTACCAAGGATATTTGTTTCTTACCAATACTGTTCTGCTTCAAATTCATTGAAGTGTTTGAGTCATCTTTGATAGTGAGATTTTAGGGAGGGTAGGAAAGGAAGAATGCTGGTCCTAAATTCCTTGTGCAGGAAGGTCTAGAGTTGCTGCTTCAGAGAAGTATTGACTCTCTCGTGAGGACAGTCTCAGCACTGGAAATAAATACTTATGGATAAATTATGACTGATTACTGGATAAAGGGATTCTTTGGCAATGGTATTTGTTTTGTAGACGTACCTCTGCTCAGGAGTCAGCACTGCACGCTGTTCTACAGTGTTCTAAAACAACTCTCTCTTGACAGAACTGTCCCAAGAGGTTGCTGAAACACTGACAGAGATGGAGAACTGTTTCCGCCTTCTGTTGCCGGATCCTTTTGACTTCACTGTGAACGGCACAGGACTGGAACCCAATGAACAAACGAGTGCTGATGAGGATAGATCTGCATCTTCCTTGTCCTCCTATGTAGGATGTGTGGATGATGAACAGCCGTGCTGCAGCAAGGACATCCCTCCTGTTTCTCAGTGTGTTAGAACGGATCAAAACGAAGAGTTAAGTGGCAAACAGAAGAAGCCTGAGCAAAATGTATTAGATGGAGACACGTGCTCTGAAGTTGAATCTGGTGTTCCTGTTCTTGGTGGTGTTGATGATGATGATGATGAAACTTTTGTCAGGAGTCATGGACTTATTTCTCATAAGTATACTCTAGACCTTGAACTCTCCACAGGTACCTGCAACAATTATTCACAAAGAGCTGGGATGATCTTTGCAATGCTTTGTAATTTTTTTTTTTTCCTTTGCTTGTTTGTTTTTGCTTTGACTTCAGCATTTGAGGTCCCTGGACATCATTTTGATTTATTTTGGGCTTCCTTTCTATTTCTGCCCCATTTAGCAACCATTCTTAGTTTTGGATGTTCTTGTATGGGATTTACGGATTTCATTAGTTTCTGAAACTGGACATTTGTGTTACTTGTAAACACACTACAATACTTCCTAGTACATCCGATTTTCCTGTGTTTAGAGACAGTGACTTATTCACTGTATATAGCATTTTCTTTCAGCACTCACTCTCTCTTTCTCCCTGTATCATGGGTATAAGCTACTGATTTAAACAGTTTAAAATGGGCTGTTTCTTAATCTTTTCTTTGTTACTGACAACTTGCAGGAAGCAGAGTTTTACCTTAAGGGTAAGGTAAGGGTAAGGACTTAAGGGTTGCAATTATACCTTTCTATATAACTTTGTTAATAAGAATTACAGCTAGAAAAATTTGAGTTTTTAGGGCTTTTCACTTTTTTCCAAGTGAAGTCTCTTACAAATACTGTCGGGTTGGAATTTCCAGTGCAGATGGCTGGTGAGATTGGTATCTGCTGTGCTTGCAGACTCCAGAATCGGAAAGTTACCCGCAGGGCTTACGAGCAACAAACTGGTGTAAAATACCATTTACCATTTTTACTTGTGTGCTGCCATACTTGTTGGCTTCTTTGACAGCCTGGAGTGGAGGCCCTAGGAACATTCCATATTGAATAAGCAGGAACTGGTACAGTAGGGCCCAGTTCATTTATAGAACAAGATGTAATGTAAATAGTATAGCTGCACTGTTTTTGCTTTACTTCGTGTGATGGCGTAGCAAATCTTTGTCGTCACTGAACTGAAAGCTTTTCATCTTTTCCTTTTTGAATGTGGATAACAGAATATGTAACAATGAACATCAAATAGTTTAGAAAAAAATACTTTGTGTATAATCTATTATATGTATTATGTGTATTACTATGCTTTATGTAAAGTACTTTAGGAAGGTTAACGGGTACTTAGTGTTTACAGTATCTTGGCTACTTGGCTACAACTAACTGTTGTTTTCCTGTTTGGAGCAGATATCAAAGTGCACGAGAACGAAGACAATGCTGCTGTAATAAACAGTGTGGTGGATGCTCACAAACTCGTCAGAAATAAATTCCTGCCTTCTGTGCAGTCCTGGATTCAGGTGGGGTAAAGACCTGATTTCTTCACTTCCTGTGTAAAGATGGACTAGGTGCTGGGAGGCTTGAGAGAGAGAGAAAGGAAAGAAATTAAGGTTGAAAGAAACATTGGTGCAAATAGAAAAGAAAGTTGCTGGTTCTGTAGGGATGGACAAAAGGAGACTGCAGGAGCTACAGAGCTTGTTTGATGGCTCAGTGCTCGGTGTGCTGCCTGCACAGGCATCTAAGAAAATACAGCTGCTTCACAAAGTATTTAAGTAAAACTTGGTATGCTTTTATCAGACATGGCAGCATCAGAACGGTGCCTTTTCTGCCAATTGCTATCATTCTCAGGAGCCTCGTGCAGGAAATATGGCCTGCCAGAGGGCGTTACTAGGAGATGTTTATAGCAACTGCTCATTTCTTATTCATCTTCAGTGGTTGCTTTTAGGTCTTAAAATTCTAGATGGAGAAAGAAGCACGCTGACTAATTGTTACGTGTAAAATAAAAGAATTTGTGACATTGTTTCATTAAAGGTAGAGGAAAAACAAATAAACAAATGCATTTTGGCTCAGGTGATAGAGTAAGAATGTAGATTCCTTTGCTTTGCAGTTATTCACCCGAGCAGGAATAAACGACGATCGGCTGAGGTGCGCCATTGACCTTAAGAATAAACTGGAGGCTGCTCTGAGGAAATACAAGGAAATGAACATTTCCTTTAAAGAGAGAAAAAGAAAAGTGGTGAGTTTTTGAAACTTCAGTGTTACGAGAGAGGACTGTTAATAATACTTGGCTTATATGCAAAAATGCACTTTCTTAAACCTCGTTGTGGCCAACTTTTCAGCCCAGGTTTAATTGATTCACTAATTCATCTGGCTGTAGTGTCAGCTAAAGAAGTTGAGCTGAGGACCTATTATAGTCAGGAGACATAATTAGACAAAACCATGTAAGGTAGCACTGTTGTTTTTTTGGATAGCGTTGGCTAAGGTTGGTTGGATAAGGTTATGTTTGGATTTTATTTACTCTTAGTTTCTTCATGTGCAACATTGTTATGTCCTCATCTTCCTTTGTGCAGGTACATATTTCTCAGGAAATGTATTTCTCTACATATTTCTCTTTTGTTCTCTTATGACACAGAACTTTGCTAGTGTCTACAATTATAAAAGCAGTGTTTCTGCTTTGTAGCGTTTACTCCCTGTAGTAGGCAGGTAGCATGACTAAGGACATCTTGAAAGAATTGTTATACAAAGCTTTAAAGTGTCAGAAGATGACAGATTTTGGGAAGCAGGCAAAGCTGATGAATAAATGGAGGCTGAAAGATCAAATGCTTTATTCAAATCCAAAAGAGGAGTCTATACCATGTGTACATATCTAAGGCAAAGCTGCACGATGCTCCTTTCTGCTGCTAAATTACTGTAGAGTTTAACACACAAAGAAGTGTTTTGGGCCAGGGTCCATGGTTAATGGCTGGATTGTAAGAATTTGATCTAGATGTTATACCTTGGATTAAACTGTGGTGGCCTGGTTTAGCCATGACAGAGTGTTGCAGACTTTGCTTTTCTTGTGCAAATGAAGCCTTATTAAGATTAATTTGGTTCATCATCTTACTTCTACTGACATACCACGTCAGTCAAAAATGCCAACTATGAATGGAAAGTAGTGTAAGACTGTCTTGTCAGGGCTTTTTTTTTCCCCTCAGTGAAATATGTGTGCTACCTTAATGCAACCAGCTATGAAGGAATCCAGACATCTGCTGTCATTCCTGCCATTTGCTTGACAGGACTTCATTTGCTGTACCTCTGCGTGGAATATTGGTTGCAATATTTCTTGCAAGATATAAAGGACGTTCAAGCCTTGCTTTCTGTGTGTGTGTGTGTGTGTGTGTGTACATGTGTATGTGTTTAAAGTGGTATGTTACCACTTCTGGAGATTGATCAATGCTATCTGCGTAGGGTTGAAAGATAATAAATTGTACCATTACAACAACAGAAATAAAGGAGAATGCATAGCAGTGCTCACAAAGAATACATTCAGAATGAAGCACTGCTTATTGAGGTATGCACTGAAAATCACGTGTAATTGGCTTTTTTCTTTCCCAGTGGAAAATACCCAAATTTCATTTTAGTGCTAATTTAATTTATAACCTGAACAAAGGCAGCTCTGTGCTGTGGAATGGAATTGTTTAAGTTGTCTTTTCTTCACGTGACAATTGGGTTGTTTGAAACTTATAAACGTGGTAAAGGGAGAGTCTGATAGAAGAAAATAAACAATGGTGTTTCTTAGGCTGTGATTATTAGCTCCCAATCTGTCATGTATTTACATGCCAGCATATGAAATATCATGCTCAGCTCCTCTTTAATCCAGCATTGTTACTTACATTATATATTGCTACTTCTGGCTGCATGTCCTTGTGTTACTGGAACTATAGTTCTTGCCATGCCGTAGTTTTGCTGTACTCTGTATTTTTAGATGCAAGTGAAGAAGCACTGATAGCAGAGCGCTGGCTTGCAGCCATCCCAGCCTGACAGAGCTTGGTGCTTTACAAGCGTGGTTTCTTAACGCATGAAGTCAGTGAGTGCTGTAGACCTGCACATGTGTAGAGATGCGTGTCTAGAAATGAAGGGGAGCACTTTGTAAGCAGAGACAGCAAGCAAATGAAGTGTCTGAGTGCAGAGTGTCCCGTGTTAATTGTCTGGTTTGCAGTTGCTCTGTAATAACACTGTGTTTTGATATGGTATCAGTTTTCTTGTTAACTACTGATTGCAGTCTGGAGTACGTATGAGCAAGTTCTCTACTGGACAACAAATCTTTGAGTGTAATTATGATACTGCACCACAGGCAAGCCTTATCTTCAGTGAGAAGATGGTTTTATTTTACCAGGAAGTTTAAAACAGATCAATAGGCACTTGGGAACCTGGCTGGGGACCGGGGCTTGCTCAGTCTCCTCAGACTTTGTTTTTGATTTGTGCTCAGTCTTTGCCTCCCTTTTCATTTCTTGTACCACACTTTCTTTCTGTTCTGTCCCTGTTTGTGTTAGAATGCCTTCTCGGGGTTTAGTTTGCAGGGAGTGGCAGGGAAAGGCATTTCCCACCCTCATCCTGAAATCAAGGAAGTTGATGAGTGTAGGGTTTTTGTGAGAGATTCCCTTGATCTCTGGAAAAAAATATGGAGCCCCACGGCTTTGCAAACTATGGGATATCTTTCTGTAACTTTATGGAACTTCTCTTCTATGAAGTCATTTGCAGAAAAGCACAGAACTTCATGCAGAGAAACGCACTGACTTGAAATAGGAAATCGTGACATGCGGGTATTGCCACCTTTTTCTGCTCCATGTGCAGAAAGCCCAAATGGTAGAAAGAGTTGGTGCTTTTAAAGCCTGCCAACACAAGTGGACAATGGCACTCTTCTGTTCGTACCTTTCAGGAGCTGTGGGAGGAGAGGGAAAAGAATGACAGAAGTTACCCATTGACTGTCTAGAATCAAAGAATCAGCAAGGTTAGAAAAGACCTCCAGTATCATCCAGTCCAACTGCCCGCCTATCAGCAATATTTCCCACCAAACCGTGCCCCTCAGTACAACATCCAAATGGATCTTGAACGCATCCAAGTTGGTGACTCCACCACCTCCCTGGGCAGCCTGTTCCAGTGCCTGACCACTCTTTCTGAGAAGTTGTTATTCCTAATGTCTAACCAGGACCTGTTCTGGTGCAACTTGAGGCCATCCCCTTCAGTCCTATCACTAATTACACAGGAGAGGAGGCCGACCCCCACTTTGCTGCAGCCTCCTTTCAGGTAGTGGCAGAGAGCGATGTGGTCTCCCCTGAGCCTCCAGACTGAACAATCCCAGTTCCCTCAGCCACTCCTCATAAGAGGAAACAAATCCATTGCAGCAGGTTTTCTAAATGTTCTTTCCCATTGCTGTGCCTCCAGAAGTCATCAACACATTTCTTACTGAATTACTATTTTTCTTGGAGGTTGGGGGTTGGACAGACAGTGGCAGTCTCAATGCATTGATCAAAGGCAAATGAGTTTTTGTGTGCTTACACAAGTCTTATTTATCATAGTGAAATATTTCTTTAGGGCATGAATCAGGTGTTCACTTCTACCAGGAAATGTATTTTGAAAGCATAAACCAGAGTTTTGAAATCTGATTTTCTGTGAATCTGAGTTTTAGCTGAAGCTGGGGAAAGAGCACAGGGGCGATAAAAAGCCTTTTATTTTGCAGTACCTGGATGCCTGGACGTACTATTTTCTCTCAATGCCTGTTCAGGATAATCTCAGTGTCCAGTAGAGGGAGTGCACACTGCATGTTCGACATTTTTCTCTACACTGCCTTTATCCAAAGCCAGCCATCATCTCAGCCTGTGTGTCCAGGTAAACTTAACAGCAGAACACTACAGACACTTAAGAGTTAGTTCTTGACTACTTAAATGAATTATTGTAGAAGAACAATTGTAATTATTGGCTGAGATTGGTATTTTAATAGAAATGCCTTTTTCTCAAGGTTTAATTCTTCTGTTGGAATAACTTGCTGATGGCTAAAGTGTTCATTTAAATCTTTTTTCCTGATTAGAAATAGTTTTATTTGTTAATATCTTCTCCCTCCTTTCTTACAATTCTAAACCTTTTTTTTAGTGTTTGATTTGCAGCTGATCAGATAGAAATTTTAGCAGTTATTTAGAGCACAAGTGCATCATTTAAAATACACACAGTACTTTTCATTGACATGACTCACATAAGGGATTTTCCGTTTGGATATTACTTGAAGTTCTCGCATAATAGAAATGTAGCTCAGCTCATTGGCTATGTTTTGTACACTAGAGTGTATTCATCTCTTATGTAATTGCCTTTGGGAAGCCATAAAGGTTTAATACTCAAGCTGACTGAAACTTAACCAGATAGAAGCTAGTAGGCAATATGATGTGAGAAACATCCTGCTCTTCTGTCCATCATCAGTGTGGTAATTTACCAGGCCTGCTATACTTTGTATTTTTAATTTCAAGTCATACTAACACCCAGGAATACGTAATCTTTCATTAACTGTCTTCATTACTTTTTGTTTCACCTTTCCTTATCTTCTGTCAAATCTAAATGTACGCTTGGATCTTGATTTATTCATGTACTTAATTTTATCCATGTGAAACATCTGGTTGGATTCAGTAATGTCATTAATAATTAGATTGGGAGGAGGCTGTCCTTGGGTAGTCCGGTACCTGATCAGAGCCCTAAACCCTACTGCAATACAACTCGACTTTTTTCTGAAAGAACAAGATCAGAAAATTGTTACAGGTATTGTTTACAAGTTAAATATTTCATGGTCATAGTTTGCTCTTAAAATATTTTACTACAATAAGATAAAATTTTACTACGTAATCAATTAAGCCATTATCTCTACCAGTTGGTTACAAAACCATTGCTGCCTTTTTTCCCCCTATATCTTCAACTGCAGCTTGGCATTTTCTCAGTGCTAATGAGTTATTTCTGTGTAATCATTTTATAACTTTATGAACAGCTCTTCTTTAAGTCTGTCTTCTAGTTGGATCGAAGGCAAAGACTATTTTCTCCTTCTATAGCCGTAGAGAATCTGCTGCTTTCTTTCTGCCTTCCAGCTTCGTGTAAGAGCTTCTTGTGCTCACACCCTCATTTTTTCTCTTTGTTTTATAGAAGCTGCTTCTGGGGGGTAAGTCACTGTCACTCTCCCCACATGATGCCTTTAAATTGCACACAAAATCCCTAACTCTTAACAAAGTGGCCCTTTGAAGAATCGGAAATGTTTAATGTTGAGGTTGAATAACTTAATGTTTGTTGTTATTGTGTTCTATGTAGCTTAAGAGAACTCTAGGAATATTTGATAATTAAATCAGTATCACACCTAAAGATTATATGCAGTATACACCTAAAGACTGTAAAATCAGCATTACACCTGAGTCGAAGTATGTATATTTCAGCATGTTCTGTGTTCAGAATAAAGTTTTAATAATGTTTGTATGGTCTAAGCAGTACACCAGGCAACACTTTGTATTTTTTGTTTAGCTAATATTTTTCTAAAGATATCCAGGTCAACAGTAGCTGTGAAAGTAACACAGGATATTCAGGTTCCTCTTCCATCCTCCCTCAATTTCACCTTCAGACAATATCTATTTTTATATATGAAATGTCTTTCTCAATCTCTCCTCAGCAAAAAGGCTTTTTCTGTTTTCTTGAGCCTTACTGGGATATAGGTGTGATGTAAAACACTAAAATTAACTCTCAAAATATTCCTTTCCTGTTTTAAGTTTGTCATTCTGCTTTTTTTCATTCTTTCCTAGAACTGAGTTGCTGTGCTGTATTTTCTGCTCTGCAGTAGCTATGCAGCCTGCTGCTGTTAGGAAGTTATTAAAAATATCTTGTTATGCAGATCTAGTCATGAATTCGTGAAGTTGTCACTGTGGTGACCTCTGATCCCTATCTGATTCGCAGGTCGCACAATGCAATTTGGAGCTCTTCTAATAGAGTGTAAAATAAAGTAGGGTGTCTATATCATCAAGTTAACCCTTATGTTAAGTGTTTAAGTTTTCCAGGCTGAAGGGTCATCTCCCTTGATTCATCTTTCAATACTGAACAATGTATGTTCAGATATAAATTTGCTTCCTGCGTTTTAATCCGTCCTACCTTACAAAGGGAAGCTGTGCATTGAAGTGAGTAGGATGTGTTTGTGAAGTTCAGTGAAGGTGCATTGCTGAATATGTATATTTATTTTTTAAAAAGGGAAAGAAATCAGGCTTGGAACACTACCTAGTGAATTTATTATAGTAACTCACTTAAATCTAGCTGGTGCAGTAACACTAAAATAGAGATGCTTATATCAATGACATCTTTGTGCCTAGAATCTACTATTGGGAATATACATAAGGTTATCTATGTCTTGCATGGACTATTTTGCTGACTTGTTGCCTGTAATAAATTAGGTTTGTTTATCTCATGTTTATATTTATCTGTAAGAAATATAAAATCTGAAATAACTTTTAACAAATATGTAGTTAAAACGTGATCCCTGAAATAAGCTGCAGTTTAGTTACTGCTTCTGTGTGTGTGCAGACTGCATAACTAAATGTAGACACGTATATACTTTGGTGGTGGATACCAAGGCTTAGCAGCATGAGTTTGATCCTGTCAAAGCAATAGGTGGTCATCTGTCAAATGCAGTAGGACTTATTGCATCACTGAGTGCTAATGGGACTCTTGCTATACTACATCTTAGATGAAAATCACTTTTCCTAAAATTCTGTAACAACAGTGACTACTGATATTTATTTTTTTGCATCTTTAATACTTAGCTTTTATCATGTGTAGTCCTCTGAGTTGTGAAGGGATTGAATAATTCATTAATTAATTACTTAAAATATTATATTCTTCATCATCTCATAAAGAGCTTGGACCAGCTGAAAAGTGCTGGGAGAAGCTTCTCTTTGGAGGGAAGAAGCAGCAGCTTTCCCTTTGAGGTATCAGGCCACAGGGCAACTTCTTGGTCCAGGAATGGGTATGGTTGGTCATGCGCCTCACTGCTACAGCCTTTAACAATGGCTTTGAACAATATTGCCTACATCTGCATGCAGGGAACAGCATATAGAGGAAAATACCTAGCTGGAATGGAGAAGGGAGGAGCTGGTGAAGCACAGTGGCTGTTAAAGGTAATGCTGTAACCTTGACAGTGGCTGTATGGCAGCTGCTTTCTTACTTGACAAAATTGGGGGTTTTCCTGCATCTTACAATCTCTGCTCTACAGATGTTGCTGTCTGAATATAGACCCTAAACAAGATTTCTTGTCACTTGGTTTGTGGATTCTATAGCTTTGTTGGCTTCATCACACCTCAGTCTTCAAACCTGCAAACCTTCCCCTTTATGTTAGGATGAATGAAAAACTCTAGGCACTTTCTGGAGTTTCTTTACTCACAGAAAGCCATGAGGTAACAATAAACCAAGTTTGGTTTTTGAGGCACAGGTGAATAACACTATTTTACACTTTCCTTTTCTTTTGTTAAATTTCATCCATTCCATAATTCTGAAATAATTGCAAATGAAATCCTGCCAGGTATTTCCTATGTGTTATGCAGTTACCAAACTCACTTCTTAGCAGGTAAGTCTGTACAGGTTGCTGTAGTACTATTTGTGGGAGCTGAACAGGAAAACGGCTTATATATTTTGGCGGTGGTTTTACACTTGGCTAAAAGTTGGTTTAAATGGGAACAGCAATCAAAAGGGGCTGTCCTGTTTCCATTTCCTCCCGTGATGGTTCCCAACGCCTCCCTTGTTCTGGCAGTAGAGCTCCTGTTGTGGCAGGGACCTGAACTGACAGGAACCTAATCCAGGAAAAAGGATTTTTCTACCGGTACCCTGAGAGTAAGACCATCCCCTTCTAACTCAATAAATTCAGGTGGTGAACGTGTAATTATGAAGTTCAGTCTTTACTTAATCGGAGAACTTGGAAACTGATGGAGTGGTGAGATGTTATTAGCTCATCTCCCAGTGTGAATGATAAACTGGATGAAAAAAACAACAGGAAACTATTCGGGAAGTGAAGAGAAGGCTCTGAGGTGACCTGATAGCAGCCTTTCAGTATCTAAAGGGGGGCTACAAGAAGTAATGAGACTTCAGCAGGGTCTGTGCTGATAGGACAAGGAGAAATGATTTCACACTTAAAGAGAGTAGATTTAGGTTGGATATAAGGAAAATGTCTTTTACAGTGAGGGTGGTGAGGCACTGGCACAGGTTGCCCAGAGATGTGGTGGATGCCCCATCCCTGGAGGCTTTCAAGGCCAGGCTGGATCAGACCCTGGGCAACCTGATCTAACTGTGCATTGCAGGGGAGTTGGACTAGATGGCCTTTAAACGTCCCTTCCAACTCTAAGGATTTTGTTATTGTGTGATTCTATGAAATACTGTACTGTTAGTGTGTGTGTATATATATGTATGCTTACTGTGCAATAAGATGTAGTGCCTGAAGAAACTACAGTAACCATGTCAGAGAGATACATTCCAGTGCTTTGAAAAGTATGGTTTACTTTTATATGAATATTACATGAAAACATTCAAAGGACCAATGCACACTACAATCAGTCACTTCACTACAAATGAAACAGGTATCAAATGTAGGTGGTCAGCAGAGATTTTGCTGGGAGGCTTATTTTTCTTACGTTGAAGAACTTTATTAACTTTAATAATGAAAGGTAGCAGACATCTGTTTAAGCTCTGGAAGGAAAGCTGTTGGGCTTCTTTGGTAGTTTAAGTAAAACTGTTACACTTACCTTGAATGCAGTATTTCTTCTATGAAAAACCACAATTATGCAAGAGAGCTCTACTTTTCTAGCATGCTTTATTAAGCCTTTGGTGGTTGATAGAAGTCTGAGTAGTGGGGTACGTAATACATCTGAGGATGTATCTTCAGTGGTTACTGCTAAAGAAGTACTAAACTTGCTTTGCAATATCTTCTTGAGATAATGGGGTTACATGCACCTGTTTATCAGAGTAACTGTTGTTCTCTGTGAAACTCTGAATGCATATAGTTGGACTTATTTCTCTACTATGACTCATTAAGAACAAAGGTCTTGCACCTTGAGATCTACTGGTCTTTTCTAAATAAATTTGTATGGGTCTGTCTTAAAATCCAAAAGTTCGTCTTCTAGGATTCAGATACACAGTAATGATAGAGGTTTTGTGCCATGTGCGTCACCACTATTGTTCATTCAGTGTCATAGAGTGGTTTGGGTTGGAAGGGACATTAAATCCCACTCAGCCCCAACCCCCTGCTGTGGGTTGGATGCCCCCTACCAACTCAGGCTGCCCAAGACCCATCCAACCTGGCCTTGAGCACCTCTAGGAATGGGGCACCCACGGCTCTCTGGGCATCCTATGCCAGGCCTCCTCTGTACCCACTCCAACAGCTCTGCATACTTCTTGTGTTAGGGACTTCTGGACCCTTCTCCGAGCTCTGTTTAACACTGGCCAGAATGAGAAGGCTTTGATACAAGTCTTGAGTGACCCCCAAGCTTGCACCACTAGGACAGTGATAATGCTCACAGACTATTGCTAGCATACAGTGCTCTACAGAAAATCTGCTTTGCTGGATAGTTCTTATTGCTAAAGCAATTTGCAGCAGCATACACCAGTTCAGCACTAAATTCTTGGGCACAAACACTTTAAGCATTTCTGTTAACTTCTGGAAATTATGAAATAATGTAAAAAGTGCATTCCCAAATAAACGTCAGATTGTCCTAGTAGCTTGTGTGCTGTTGAGCAATTACAAGTAGAATGAACAGTGATACTTTTACTGGTAGACATAAAATGTCATTTGCCTGGACCACATATCTTGATTTGTAGTCGTACAGATTTGAATTTATGCTCAAATCATGGAGCAGAGTGGAGGGATTGTGTGTGGGTATAAATATAACTCTTTGGTGTTTCATTCAGGGAGAACTCAAGCACAATTCTGAAATCTGGCATTTTGACAGCATTTATTTACTTTTTACTTTTCATCCTCTATTGGATAATATAAAAGGACGGAAAAGAAGGAGGAACTTTTGAAAGTCCTTCCATGCAGGATACGTTGTTTGATTATTCAATTTCTATTGCTGGTACTGAAGAAATTATTCTTATGCACTCCGTGTTTGGTTGCATAGAATATCCCCAAATTTCATTTAGATGACTGAAGTATGTTTTGTGTTGTGGTTGAATAAAAAATGTACTTGCTTAAGGTTGCCCCTTTAGCTGGGCTCTGTGGTGATAAATATTCTGATTCCCTAACCTGAAATCTTCTGCCTCTAGAAAAATATTTAGTTGGCTTTGAGTAGGTGCACATGAGATATTGGCATGGTGGAATAATTTGCAAGATCTTCCAGTGAGGGTATTAGCATATAAATAGCAGATGCAATGACGACCATCACAGCTGAGTACATTTAATTTTTAGTTTATAAGATAGAATGGGTTTTTAAATGCATAGCCATCAAGCCTGCTGAAAGACAAATGAAGTTTAGAGTTCACTTGTCTGAGGATGCCTTACATCATTTTTTTTTTTAAAAAAAGGGGAAACAGACACGCATAAAACTGAACAAAAGTGATTTCTTGGGTGAAAAGTAATTGAGATTGCAAACCAAGTTAATTAGACCATGCCAAATTTATTTAATGGTCCCAGCTGTAGTTTGCAAGTGGTGTTTTAGTACGTAGATAGGACTTCTTCGTGTGCTATCTTTTCTTTCTCTAAAATAATTAGTGAATGCTGAACATCTACTCCCTATAAACTGATTGCATTGTATTTCAGTCATTTTATTGCTTAATTTAATTATGATTGCAGAGGCTCTGAGTTTTTAAATCCTCTTAATAGAAAGTAACAATCAATTTGTATAAAACTGGGAAGAGGACCAAAGGCTTTCCCTTGCGTATTTCAATGTGGTATATGGTGGGTGAAGATTTTGTGTTGTTTTAATTAATTTATTTATATATTATTGCAGGGGAGTTGGACTAGTTGGCCCTCACAGGTCTCTTCAACTCTAAGGATTCTATGATTCTATTTAGATTTGTTACTAGTTGGGATGACTGAGGAAGACATTTAATTGGATCTCTGGTTGCGCTGAGCTACGCTAACCACTGGGCTCTCGGAATCATGACTCCAAAGTAGAAGACAGGATTGCATTTCTGTTGGCATACCATATCTGTTTACAGTTCTTGGTTTTTTTTTTTTCTTTTAGGTGGAGATTGGGTAGGAAACATCTGTTGATTTTCAAGTTTTTCAATGAGTTAGGGAACAAATGGCTTGATTGTGCTTGTCTTGCTGGAGAAGTCACCACTATTTTTTTTAATGAAAATCTGGGGAATTGTGGAGACATGCTAACTGGTTGCAATGAAAATAATGTACGAGTATTCTCTGTGCTTCGTTTTTTGTTTTACTGTATTCTCATCTTCAAATCAGTTCACCCCCCAAAATCTGCAAAGTGCCCAGCTAAATCCTGTTTCCTTGCACCATGAGATATCTACTCAGGAATACTACTGCTTTGTCACTGTGGGTGCAGAGCAGTTTAACATTGAGCTGAAAATCTTTCTATCAGACCTGGTGAGCAGTAGATGTGCACATGGCCTTCAATGTCAGGGAATCTGTTTGGTCTTCCTTCAGCTGTCCTTCCTGCAGCACTACAGCGAAAGCGTTAGTTCACCTTCTCTCTTCCAAGTCTGCCCAACGAAGTTAGGGACTTCCCTTGTGTCACCTGGTAATTGGAATGGATTTGAGAACAGGCTCTTTTTCCCTGCGTTCCTTAACAGCTTATTTAGAAACAACTAATTGCATGGCTGCTTAGAGTTGTTTAGTTCTGTATACTGCAAGAAAAGCTTTGCCTTCTAGTATTTATCACTTGAGCTTATACTTTACTCTTCTTCCAGTACAGAACACTAGAAATGGTGTAGTATTCATTTTTACTAATCTTGTTTTTTACATTTGTGAGTGCCTAACCACTCATTCCTAAAGGATTGTAATTTACTCATTCTTCCACAAAAAAACATTGTCTTAAATATGTATTTTAGTGGTCGGTTGTTCATCGCAATTGCCTGAAAAGCTTATCTATAGTGGGAAAGTGGATAACAAGTGGATGAACTTTCAAACAGCATCTGTAGAGTTTGCTATGGAACTTTGTTAATGGTTGAAAAGTGGAATTGCAGAGAAAAAAAAAGATGTTTCTGAGCAATGCTGTTGCCCACAAACTCCTCCTTTCTGTGGGAAGGGAATGGAACAAAACAGCGTCAGTGGGATGGCTCTGATGAAGTACTGCTGGTGTGACACAAATTGAGATGGAACTAGCCACTGCCACTGTGCGGCTTCTTGAATCTCCACTGGTGATGACTTTTATATTCAAGAGCAAAAAAGATAAATAAGTTGTCTTGTTAAAGATTGTTATCAAAATAAAGATTTGATGTCTGTTTGAATTAAAAAGGGGACTTAATTCCTGAAAGTTAGCTAAGCAGTTAATTTTATTTTTTTTACAGGAAATCTAAATTTAATAGGATATCCCAGTGAAATTCAAGGGTGTGAACAATAAGCATAATATTTTATGAAAATGACCTCCATATTTAAAATCTGGCATTATATGTTATGCATTGTAGCACCAAGTCCACATCTACCTTTTAGAAAATTAAAACACATAAATTCTGTTTAGTGTTTGATATGCAGTGCACTAGCTGAAAGCCATAATGCCCCTAAAACCTTGGGTTGCTTTTCACCTTTCATAAATTCCTGGGTAGATTCTATACAAAAAATAATTTTCAGCTCCGTGGCTCATTGTTATTCAAACTTGATTGATCGTCGTCATTTACTCAGTGAGGAAGTTAAGTGCTCCTGTCATTTCCGCAGAGTATAATTGGGACGTTTCACAGGTCAGCGGCAGTGACAGGTTTCCCTTTTGATTAGTGTTAGACTGATAACAAAAATTACAGTTTCCTATGATTAATGTTTTCTATAGTACTTGAATGCACAGTTCATGGATTATACCTAAACAAAGTGAATTTGCATCTGATTATGCCTTCTCTCTGTCAGGCTGTTCACGTGCTTTAAAGTTTGAGAGCATGCAGGTAATACAGGAAAGTTGCTTCCAATGCAGTTTTCAAGTTGAGGGTTAGCAAAGCACTCTGTATTTCAGTATATTATGTACAGAGGTCTATGCGTCTCCAATAGCACATGGAAAAAGTAAGAGGAAATTTCAGCTACAGATAGAATTCTTGTGGATTCTTTCTGATCCTCCCAGATTGTCATGCACACGAGTGCTTGTGTTACACCTGCTGATACTTTAGGTCTATTAAGTTAAATGCTCCATCTGCACTGAGTTCTCTTTTGCTAGTTTGTCATTATTTCTCAGTTCCTTATACTTGTTGCTGTTGAGGCGTATACAGACTACTAAGTAAAAGCTATGGAAACGTAAAACAGAGTAAAGTGAAAGTTGTTCTGCTTTTACACTATGGAACAAAGCTGTAGGCTAAGGTCACCCATAGCAAGTTTGGGCTTGGTTTGATCTTTTTTTAATAGCTAAATGACAAGTGGAACCTGCATATGGAAAATTAAATGTTGCTGTGCTTCTAGCTGGAGAAATAGTAATGGGTGTCATCGCCAAACTTCATTAAATTACCCCTGGCAAATAACAAGGGGGTAACAACACAAGTAGAATTTTAAAATCAGTATACAAACTAACTTCAGTCTCCAGCCCTCTCCTGGTGTGCAGAATACAAAACTCTGTTGTTTTCCTTTCTGAATCCCATCAGGAAGATTTTCTCAAAGTTGCAGTGTAACACAGATGCTCTTCTCTCTCATGTTGTGCCTTTCCAAGTTTTAGTGGTAGAATATTTGACTTTTTATTTTTTGCATTAGAATTCTGTTTTGTTTTCCGCTGGAGATCAGATTCAGCACATGTCTGTCTTGGCCATGCCAGATAGGGCCTGAATTGCATCTTTCCTTTAGATCACAGAATCACCAAGTTTGGAAAAGACCTACAAGATCATCCAGTCCAACCATCCACCCATCACCAACGGTTCTCACTAAACCATGTCCCTCAACACAGCATCCAAGCGTTCCTTGAACACCTCCAGGGTCAGTGACTCCACCACCTCCCTGGGCAGCCCATTCCAGTGCCTGACCATTCTTTCAGAGAAGAAATGATTGCAGTGGGATTCAAAGTAAGCTAGTATGTGGAATCTTCCATATAGCCCAGCAAGTCGCTGTCTGCCAGTGGGAGGTAGTGATAATAGGGCTGTGTTGTGGGTGCTGCTTGTCTTTGGCAGGAGGCTTCTTTCAAACATGGTTATGCTGGGACTTGATTTTAAAATAGACTGTTTAGGTATTCTGTGGTGGCATGGTCTGGTAGATGTGCTCTATTCTTCAAGAGAGTAAATCTTTTTTCTTTTGTCTTTCCTTTTTTATTCCATCTGGAAGTGCAGATCTTTCTTAGATCCACGTCTTTTTTTAAAGAAAAGGAAGAATCATACTTTAACCTTGTGCCATCCTTTCATTAGAAGTGCATATTAATATCAATTAATTTTGCTTATTAGGAATGAGTTTCAATACAGCTTGCAAGTAACACTGAAGAAGAATAAGTGCTGATTTTTTTTTTATTTTTAAACTATATTCAATAAATCAAATTGGTTTCTAGTTTTCTTGATTTGGAGTATGTGTATGATTTAAAGGAACTCAGTGTGACACATGATTAGAGTAGTGAATTAAATTGGGGAAAATTCTGCTGCAGGCAAAACCTGCGGTATCATCCTGTGTGTGTTCAATGAGTAGTTGATATAAATATCAACATAAGTCAGGTGCAGCAGGACAAGCAAAAACAGCTGAAAATAGTAAAAATGACGCAATTCCTTATCTATAGCTTTGGCTTGTTGCAGTGAAGTTTAAAAACGTGATAGAGAGCTCTGTGGAAAGGTTGCTTTTTGTCAGTGCTCTCTTATTGCATCCTCAACTTGTAAAAGTGCATGGCAAGCATATGATAACATGCAAATCGTGGTGTTGTTTATATTTAGGTGACTCCTGAGGGGGACAAAACCTTCAGCACTGGTGCCTTTTAATGTGGGCAACGCTTGCTATTTCCTATGTGTAGTTCTGATAGTACAGACCACACTTGAGGTCTCATGGATTCTTGTGCCTTTCATGTACTATAGCAGAAATAAATCATTTTCAGGTGTGAAACAAAACAAAATGTAGTGGCTTGCTTGGCCATATACAGTAGTAGCTAGCTGAAATGAAGTGTAGGAAGCCACTTACGTGCACTAATTGATCTGGTTAATTGGTAGAAACTCCATTTTTATATTCCAGCTTGTCAAGGATGTTTGAAAACTTTTTTTTTTTTTAGATTTTTTTGCATATGAATTTGTTAGTGTTGTTAGTGCTGCTGCAAAGCAACCCAGTGAAACACTAGCATACAGATGTTAGCTGTGTGTTCTGACTTTGGTCAGTATGAGCCATCCAGTCTATCAGATTCCTGTCACATTTGTCTGCTCTGTTTATGAACCCTTAAACTTTGTGATACTAGGTAACGTGGCACGGACTATTTGAGGGCAGCTGAATGAGTAAAATCAAGCAAAGGGGAAGAGAAAAGGCTTTAATTTGCTCATTAAGTCAAAACCTTCGTGTTATTCTAAGATTTTTTGGTTTTATTTCATAATTCCACACTTTCTTAAGCTTCAGCAACTGCATCTGTTGTAATGGATAAAAGAGTCTTTATAGAACCCCTTAGGATAAAATATGGCTTTAAAGATAAGATGTTAACTGAAGTTCTAATCTTAGATGAAGATTAAGTACATAATTAGGGAAATACTTTTGACATAGAGAGCCTCAGTAGTGCTATCATGATGTCTGTGAAATATTTGCAATGTAAAGGGAAATGAGAAGCTGTCTTTACATTTAAAAAATAATAATCTCTGTAGATGAAAGCTTCAGATGATGATGACGATGACGATGATGAAGATGACTTTGTGGAGGTCCCAGAGAAGGAAGGTTATGAGCCCCACATTCCAGACCACCTGCGTAAGGAATATGGTGAGTTTGCCCAGCTGTGAAAGGCTTTATCCTTGCATGTTACTGCTGCACTAAAGTAAATAAACAGCCATTATGAAGTAATAAAGTGATCAGTGGTGTGGGTAATCTCTCTGGCTGCTAGGAGGAAGTCGTTACACGGCAAGGGGAGCAGCAATTGGCTCTAGATAAACAAATACTTTGCAGGAGCAAGAGCAACTGAGACTTGAAGCTAATTTTGTTCCATTGTGTCCCACTGTAGTTTAGAGCCAGGAGCAGCACTGTGCATGTTTGTGTGTGCCCTAAACACGGGGGGGGGGTGGAATGAAGGGACTGCAAAGTAAAGGATCTGAATATTAGGAATATTGGTAACAGTCTGGTGAGATGGGATAAAGTTTTATCTCTTATTAATAGCATTAAAGGCAGTTGGAGATGCACAGCTGCTTCCTCCCATGGAGTAGCCAACTTACAGCTCCAAGATTAGGTTTGTTGTTGGGTATTGCTATCACAAGACATCAAAAGAAACTCTGCCTTTAAGCAGAGAATTTTAGTCATTAAGCACATACCAGAAAGCAAAATATAATCTTGGTCTTGTCTGCTTTGTTTAAATGAAGCAAGCCTTCTTTTCATGCATTCTAAAGATTTTTTAATATATATATACATATACTTGCAATGTGTTTCTGTGAAATTGAGTGGGGAGTAACTGAGGAAAGTTCATCTCAGTTTAATTTCTGCGCACTACTCCTTGTCCTTTGTATGTCTAACTGTGATTAAGTGTCTGCAGCTTTGCAGCTCTGTGTAGCATTTTGCGTTTTAAGATTCAGAAGATTTCAATTTGTTGTAGAGAAGAGGGTAGCTGTCATTACAGCGAAGTTAAAAAAAAAAAAAAAAAAACCTTAGAGTAAGTTTCTTGTACGTTTCTCCGTAGGTGGTTGTGTAAGGCTGGTGCTGTTACCTTTTTCAATGCTGTTCATGCTGTTTTTTTTACTTATCTGCAGTTTACATCATAAAATTCTGGCCCTAGCTCTTTTCTGTTTGTGTCAAATGCATCTTTTTGGTGGAACAAGGGTGTGCGTGTCTGTGTAAACCCATGACAGTGTGTCTCAAGTGACCATTTTGTTGTCTTCTTCTACCAAATTTGGTTACAGACAGCAGAAGATTTTCAGTAATGCTAGCCTGTAGTAGCTGCAGTCAGCTTCTGGACATCTCCTCTTGTGACACCCTGCTAGGCACTCGGTCTGTTTTAACATATCTGGATTTAACGTATGAAGACATCTCGGCACCCTTGGACATAAGGCCTGTGCAGACTGCACACCTGTCTGTTTTCCCCACCTAAGGGCTTGATTTAAAGGCGAATATCTCTGTTTCTCTGTACCTCTAAAAAGTGTGCAACCCATCTACTCTATACAGAGAACTGAGATTAAACTATTGCCCTGGTGAGCAGATGGCTGCTATGTTGCTTGATTTGACTCTTAGCATATGTGTTGCTTGACACAATCTACAGGCTTGTACTTTGTCCAACCAATAGCTGGGAAAGATGAAGTGCTGGGAAGCTGAGTGTATTGAGATGGCATTGTGGTTGGAGAGTGGAATAGGAGCTGGGTGTATTCATTGAAAGTGATCACAGGACAGTGGTGAAGGGCTGTAGGACACACACACAACTAGCAACTGAGCAACTTCTCTTCTTTCCTTCATGCTAAGAAGGTACACTTCTTTGAGAAGAATGTTAACAGAATCACAGAATCACTAAGGTTGGAAAAGACCTATAAGATCATCCAGTCCAACCATCCACCTATCACCAATGGTTCTCGCTAAACCATATCCCTCAAAACAACATCCAAATGTTCCTTGAACACCTCCAGGGTCGGTGACTACACTACCTCCCTTCCAACAGTGTGTGTTGGCTGTCCTAACTACCTTAGTCATACAATGAACACTGAGTTCTGATTATTGCTAACAGTGGGACTAACAACAACAACAAAAATATAATGTAAGAAAGGGCTAGCAGCCTTCCAGAAAGCTGTGAGAATTTTCTTATGCATATATAATTAAGGAGATTCATAAAACAGTGGTGATTATAATAAATGAGCAAATGAGTTTAGTTATTACAAGCCTACCATAGCTTACTGTGCAGTCACCTCCCAGTAGCACTCCTGCTATCCCAGGATATTTTTTAAATGTATGTAAAATGCTTTAAAAGAATTCCCAATTTGTATTTCATAGAATCGTAGAATCACAGAACGGCCTGGGTTGGAAGGGACCTCAAGGATCATGAAGTTCCAACCCCCCCCCTGCTGCAGGCAGGGCTGCCAACCTCCACATTCAATACTAGACCAGGCTGCCCAGGGCCCCATCCAACCTGGCCTGTTTAAACTATTGCTGATAGGAATACATCCTACAGTGAAGAAACCAATCAGAAAATGTTACCTCTCTCTCATTTTATATGCTTGCAGTTATATGGGAACTAATGGTCATGGTTGGTTGTTCTTTATCAGATATTTGTTGAAAATGGCATTTTGAATGAAACGAATCATTCCTGTTATTTCTGAAGGCGTTCAGGTTTTTCTGCTGTCATCAAAAGTTATTACCTAACTCCCAGTTCAGGAAAGGGTATCTATCCAGGCAGTTCTATGCTTTTCTTGGTCCAATTGTCCTTTACTAGTTCAAAATCTATTTCAGGAGCCAGCATATAGCTACTGCATAAACAAAATGACTTTTATGCAATTACTTCAGGTCTGCATGAGTAAAATTGAGAGCTGTGCTTGTTCCTGAATTGACTTCTGCGTGTATTTTCCACAAGCAAAAACAAAGTAAGCATCCCTTTGGCCAGTTTTTTTGTTTAGAAAAGTGCATTACCAAAATACACAAGAATGTATTGAATTAAATATGGTGTATTATCATGGAGAGTTGGTTATGTTAGATGGCTGCATATCTAATTAAATGTGGCTCTTTCTTCCCTGTGCGAGTGTAGTTACCATAGGGGTGACTTTAGATTTATCTTAAGGTAATCCAGTTGGTTTTTTTGCTACGTGTTGTTAGTTCATGTTTAGTTCATGAGGATTCTGAGCTAAGACAGCAGCCTTAATTGCAGCACCAAATCTTCCATGCAAAATAAATTCTCAGTGCTATGGAGAAGATGTGAACAATTTAAAGCATTTTTCTTGTGTTACTTTACCTGAACAAACCAGGAAAAGTGAACAGCTTCTCAGAAGAAGCTGTAAAACCTCCTGGTCATCTAAATTGATTGAAACATCACATAGATCATAGAATCTCTAAGATTATTGATTTAAAAATCACTTTATTTTCCTCCACTTCTCTGATAATACATGCATGCAGTTGTGGTTCTCTTGAGATCTGAAAAATTTGTGAAAAATGATATTTAGACACAGGAGGTTTTGTATGCCAGGCACAAATGCAATATCTTGTATGTGCATGGAGTTGATCCCAACATGGATGGTGATATTTAATATATTAGATGAACGGAGAGTGGGTGCAGTTTGGGTGGAGAGAGAATTAAACAAGTCAATTTGAATTTCCATTTGTATGATTAAATGTAAATTTGTTAAAAGAATTTAGGTGATTAGATAACTGAAGTATGAAGATATAACCCATTAAGGGTGTCATGCCAAATTAGCATTACCAGACTTTTAATGACCTCCCATTTGTATAATCCTTATTTACACTTGCACCTGATGTCTGCAACAGACAAGAGACCAGCCATCCCATGGTACCAGCAGAGCCCTCTTAAATCTGTTGTGGTGTTAAAGAGAAGTGCTGGACTGAAAAAGAAACAACGCTGTGAAAAAATTTTCATAGGGTTGCTCTGGTTCTCATCTGTTGATAAGTAACTTCCACTTGTATGTACACCAACTACTTAAAAGCTGAGGTGTTCTTTACTTAAAAGCAAGCTTTGAGGAGGGATGAAGTACTATTAAGGTTAGGAAGAAATTTAGGAAGGAATGTTTTGCGTCACCACCCTCTGTGTGAAAAACTTCCTCCTAATATCTAACCTAAACCTCCCCTGTCTCAGTTTAAAACCATTCCCCCTTGTCCTGTCACTATCCACCCTTGTAAACAGCCATTCCTCCTCCTGTTCATATGCTCCCTTCGAGTAATGGAAGTACTGCAATAAGGTCTCCCCAGAGTCTTCTCTTCTCGAAGCTGAACAATCCCAGTTCCCTCAACCTTTCTTCATAGGAGAGGTGTTCCAGCCCTCTGATCATCTCCGTGGCCCTCCTCTGGACCTGCTCCAAGAGCTCCATGTCTTTCCTGTACTGCGGGCCCCAGGCCTGGATGCAGTACTGCAGATAGGGCCTCACAAGAGCTGAGCAGAGGGGGACAATCACCTCCCTCTCCCTGCTGGCCATCCCTTTTTTTAATGCAGCCCAGAACACAGTTGGCCTTCCGGGCTGTAGGTACGCACTGCTGACTCATGTCCAGCTTCTCGTCTACCAGGACCCCCAAGTCCTTCTCCACAGGGCTGCTCTCAAGGAGATCTTCCCCCAGTTTGTATAAATACCTGGGATTGCCCTGACCCAAGTGCAGCACCCAGCACTTGGCCTTATTGAATCTCATTAGGTTTATAAAATGATATAGCTTTGATTGAGCCTAGGCTTCCACAGCAGAGAGCTTAATTTTCATGGCATTGATCATGGAGAAGATTTAACTGCAGGATGAGTCAGTGAAAGTAAGGGAACACAGATGGAGGGTCGGTACGACAGCTTGTGTCATGAGCAAGTTGCTGTGCTTCATGAAGATTAGAAGGTGAGTTTATCTGGGGAAGGGTGTTGGTCTGAGCCTCCTGAGGGAATTTTTCTTACAGGTGAAGAACATGGAGTTTTGCATGGAGGAACAGCTTCAGATCAGACCATGGGGAAATAAACCCACAGGCTTCATAGTGTGCAAAGCACAGCTCTTTGGGAATTGAATTTGAGAACTGGAACTACACTGTCACCGTGACTGCTTCATGCTTCTTCTTGTCAGACTAAACAAGGATTTCTGGGTATCACTTGACTTCTTTATGGGAAAAACTCAAGTCAGGTTTTGCAGGGGGAAGGACAAACAGAATTATTTAGTTATCTTCAACTTTCAGTAATCTGTGGAGTTTGGGTTCCTCTTTCCCAAATTTAAAAAACGCAGTTCACACACAGATTCATTTCTCTCCCTAAACAGGACTCTACTATTTAGAATAACAATTTTGTTCATGCGCGTGTTTGTGCAAGAGGGACAGCAGAACTGGTCTGAAACCTCGAGTTATTTGGAAGCTGTCCCAAAGAGCTGGTTGAAAAGGATCAACATGATCGAGTTTCAACCCCCCTGCTCTGTGCAGGGTTGCCAGCCACCAAACCAGGGTGCCCAAAGCCACATCCAGCCTGGCCTTGAATGCCTCCAGTGATGGGGCATCCACAACCTCCTTGGGCAACCTGTTCCAGTGCGTCACTACCCTCTGGGTGAAAAATACATGCAGGATTTTTCATTATGAGCATAGCGCGTAAATATTGACCCCGAACTGCTGGATTTTCCTGATAGTTTTAGAATGTGTCTTTCCCAAATGCAAATCACACGCGTGTGGCTTGACTAAGATTCAACAGCTAGGAAACAAAAATGACTGTATTTTTTCAGGAAAGTTGAAGTCTGTAATACTTGTTTATATTCTGTCTCCGTTTTTTCAATTAAACTGAAGTGAATGTGAAGTAGCTAGATTTCGTCTAAATCCACACAGCCGAGGAAACCCGTGCTTGCTCTTTCTCTAAATTTTCACTGAGGGGCTTTTATCTCCCCCTAATCCCACCATTTCTGTCAGGACGTAATCTCTTTCTCAAATTTACATTTTAATTACAAGGCCAGCTGAACTGGCTAAAATCAATAATGTCAGCATTCAGCAGCCTAACTTCGGCTGAAACCCCAGCCTCTCTCTTTCCTTCTATCGATTGGTCTTGTGAATACGCTCTACTTTATTGCTTCAGGCAAATAGATGCCATTTGGTCAATTTAAACAAAAAAGGGGACTTGAACATTTTTATGATTCTTTCTAAAAGCTGCCAGTGGGATGATTTGAAGCCAGGTACTGTGCTTGTGTCGAATAAAATACACAGAACAGCAGAATTCTTAAGAGGAATTTTACTTGTAAAGCTGCACTTAATTCCATCTGCGTATTAAAAACAAAGCAACAGAAAAACCCACCCTGACATTGGGCACCATTGAGGTGGCACTGTCTGCATGGTGGCTCTTCATCTCGTTAGCAAGAACTAATTTTATAAACAGCTTAAAAAAATCCCTGGTAGAGGTGATGTTAGCGTTGTGGCAACGTATTTACTTTTAGCTGTTTTCCTGTTAATGGTTTAAAATAAGAAATCAATGGGAAAAATAGTTTTTCTTGTAGCTCTTAAGAATTCTTGTATTGATCTTTTGAGAGTGATTTTATCTAATTGTCAACTCATCCATTTATCTCTCTCTCTGCGTTCCTGAGTGCCTGCCTCTGCTGTCACCTACTGAACAAAATCAGTGTATTAGTGAGTGGGCAACTGTGCTCCCATACATATGATAGGAAAAAATTGAATAGAGCTAGGATTGTCTGAGAACTTCTGGTGTATGTGCGCATATCTCTTTGCAGAGGAATAGAGATGTGGTGAGAGATGCACACCTGTTAGCTTTGATTTAAAGATTATCTGTATACAGTATACTCACGCTCTCAAAACCTTTGCTTTAAACAATTCTTTGCAGAAAGATATTCTTGTTCCTTAACAAAAAAAAAAAAAGGCATTTTAAGTGCTAGATACAATCTAAGCAATTTTGCATTACAGATACAGTCTGCCCCATATTTTTTCTGAGCTAACCTTGTTCATACCGAAGGTTGTGTTTGCTTGTAATGGTTTCTAACATAAAGGGAAGTTTGCTTGCCTAAATCCTGACAGTTCTAGAGACAGTCTTTTGGGTTAATTCTGTCTCACTTTGATCATTTTGATACAAAGCATCCCAGAATGGCTTTTTGCTTTTCACATGGTGACAGAAGCTGAGATGCAGTCCTATCCTTCCCCCTTACCAGTTAGATAAATTCAAGCTTATTCCCTTCAGTGAAATATTAAGTGTTTAGACAAAACACTTCTGTGGAGGTTCCATCAACCCTTATAAATGGCAAGTCTACAGCCTAATAAACATCTTGAGATCATTTCTTGTTATCCTAGATGTTCCTTTGCTTAGTTCTGACCTATTCTGCTTCATTATTATTTCTCTTATTGCTGCTCCTTCTGCTAATTTTCAGGCCATTTTCCAGTGTACAGATTACTCTTTTAAATGATTGTTTTCTTTTTTTTGAAGCACTGTTCTTTAAAGCCTTGTTGACTTCGGGAAGCAAAGTTAAGTAGCAGGGTGAATGTGACACATTCGCTGCTTTCATTAAAGAATGTGATGTGAGGATGACTGAGTAAGGAAGGAGCATTGATATGCTCATCAGTGGCACCACCAGCAGTGAGAAGGTCGTGTCTGTCTGCAGCTGCCAGGCCTGCAAGGCTTTCACAGGACAGTATGGACAAGGTCCATCCCTATGTTCTGTTGTCACGCTTGAGGTTTGCTGAAGAGTTTGGCCTCATCGTCTCAAGTTATGAATTGTTTAATTACTGATGATACACTCAGTATGTACTTGTTATTGCAGATATTTAAGGGAAAGGAAGCATGCAGTCGGCTTTGTGTACCTTCTCTAACATATTTTGGGATGTACACTTAGTCTCTGGCAAATACCACGTGAACTTTTTCTAGTTGTTATCTTCTGAAATATTTGATGACTAAGTAAAGCAAAGCAAGATTACTTATAGATACAGCTTCAGGGCTGAGGGCTTTGCTCACTGGAAGCAAACAGAAGGAAGAGACAGAAGGAATGTCCCAGATCAACAGTAGCTAAAACTTGTTGGGTGAATGCAAGTTGCTTTTCCTAAGAAGGCTGAGGTATTTCGCTGGAAACTTTAGTCTGAAACTATGACTACCTTTGGTTGATATTTTTTGGGTTGATGTCATTTCATTCTCTTCTTTTATGAAAAAGCATTCTGGAAGGGAAAATATTGTCTGTTACATTGGTGTGAGGGACCACGTCTCTCCATTTCAGCTGCTGTTGGCTGAAAAGTTCTTGTTACCACTGCCAGCTAATAGAGTTGCTTCTCTAGCTCAGCTGGTAGCAGCATGTGCTATTCAACTGCTTGGTCTATCTAATTGCATCATTACAGTCCATGCCGACTGGCTAATCGAGCTGTATAAAGTGATTAAGTCGCCCCACCACTGAGCTGCTGCTGCTGAACTCTGCCTGAAGCTGCCTCGCAGTGGGTTTGTTCCTCAGGTGTCACTCATGCGTTTATTGTCCCTTCAGAGTACTCTGTGGCTGCACTGCTGTGCTTCTTAGATGGTTTATCTTCGCATGTTGTGTATTTTAGTGTCTGTGAAAGAAGAAAGTTCTCTACATGATTCTGTTTGAGGATGTATTTAGGAACTGAAACTGAATTATTTGATGTAGTGTTAATAGCTCCTTGCTTCCACTTTACCTTGGTGTAACCTTGAGTTTAGAAATGACATCTTAGCAAGCTACTGTGACACCAGAAACCCGCAGACAGAAAGCAGTATCACATTTGAGGCTAACATATACTGTTAAAATCCCTTTTTTCCTAGACCAAGTAATGTCATTCTTTGCTGTCACATGATGTCACACGAATTTAAAAGTTGGTTTGCTGTAGTTAGCTACTCAGTATTCTGTTCTAAAATAAGAAAATGTTACAGGCAGAAATACCACTATCTATGAATGGGATTGATATCTAATGTGAATTGAAAAGGCTGCCCCTTTACAAGTAATGGCGTTATGAGCTGCTTTGGCCCTGCTGTGACGCATGGAGGGCAGGGGGAATGGACCCTCTGATCATCACTGATTTCTTTTTCAGGCCTTGAGCCCCAGTCACCACCAAAAGCACCAGCAAGAAAGGCCCCTGCAGGACCAGCTCCCCTCAGCTCTCATGCCAGGCTGAAAGGGAATGAAGATGAACTTGATCCAACCTGTGCAGCTGCAACACTGAAGCTTATCAGGGACAAACTACCAAAGTTAACACCTCCACAGGCCAGGTTATTTTTATTCAAATTCTTAGGATCCATTGGAACCTCTTGCTTTTACTTGTATTTATTAATAAAGAAAGCACAAAGAAGATTGCAGGAACTGAGCATACTAAAGGTTTCTGTTTTAAAGGTACAATTATTTTGCTCAGATGTATATTTACTGCTTAAAATTTGGGAGTTTGTTAGTGATTGCTTTGGACTCTTAAGGAATATTTTACTAATCACTTGGTTTAGGTTTAATTTGGTGTGAGTCGCCTCAGTGTATCCTTTGGGATGGGAGGAGGGAAAAAAAAGACAACACTGTAAAGGCAGTTGTAGTCCTAGGTCTAAGTTAACATTAGGGTTGGTATGAAAACAGAAAAAGTTGTGGTCATTGTTGTTCTCTCTTGATTTTTCATTGTTTTTCTCTAGTGAGTCTGCAACTGCTGAGCCAGCAGCTTTAGAAGAGCTTGACAGTAAGAGAAGAAAACTAGAAGAGGAAAGAGCTAAAGCTCCCCTCATGCCTTTTGGGTTAGATCTTCACTACTGGGGACAGGATCAGCCAAGTGCTGGGAAGATTCTCAAGTAAATGCTCTTTCTCTTTTAAGATAGATTAAACAAATATGTAGATTTACTTGTACTCTGAGGTCACACAGTGGGGTGACTGCTATTTCTTTTGATAATTATTTTTCTTCTTTCCCTTGTGTTGTGGGACCCATAAACAAAGTCAGAAATTCTACCTCAAAAGGGTATTTGTTTTGAGAAGTTGTGGTACTAATTAAATATCCTTTGATGCTTCAAAGCACATTTTTTCTGCTCTTTTCATGTTTGTGTATTATTTGCAGTATGGCAGCATTTCAATTTAAATTGGTACCTTATTATGCAAAGTATTCTGCAGGTCCATAATAGGCAGTCCCTCTGCTGAATACTTCACAGTCTAAATAGCAGACAAGGTAGGAGGAAGACAAGGGTGGTGTCAGGTATTTTTCCTGACTTTATGGAGTGGTAACTGAGGAAACTGATATGCTTGTTCAGTCACACAAGGAGTAAGTGGCAGTTGCAGGAGTTGTATTTTGATCTCTCACTTTCCATTCTTGTCTGGAAGGTTTTGTGTTCTTTAGAGATGAAGCACTGCTGGTTTGAGAAAAGCTCTAGCAGTGCTGGGGGGAGTAGATTGTAAGTATGCTTCAGAACTTATTTCTAGCAGTTTGTTTTTAAAGCCCATTTTTAGTACTAGTATTTTTATATGAATGTTGGGCTGCAAAGT
Organism: Pavo muticus; assembly: GCA_016647715.1. Taxonomy (NCBI): domain Eukaryota; kingdom Metazoa; phylum Chordata; class Aves; order Galliformes; family Phasianidae; genus Pavo; species Pavo muticus. The sequence goes on from JACDJE010000022.1 coordinate 527,894, forward strand.
CTTTCCTCTGTGTATGAATTCAAGTCCAACAGGAATTTCCTATCAGTGTGTACCATGCTTTGCTAGAAAAAGGCGAAAATCATTGACTGGCTGGCTTGCAAATCAAACTTGTATGTTCTCAGCAGAGCTATTTTAACTTAGCTTGTTTCCTTACCAAAGTGAATAAATTAAAAACCCTGTAATCATAATATAGACTAGAGTAATGATGCTATATGAACAAACCGTAAATGGTGCTGTGTTGTGAGCCCAAGGAAAATACCATCATCATCTCTACCTCTGGAAACTGAGGAACACTGGTTTTCATGACAGGTTCTTCTGCCCTGCCAGTGTTTCATGAAACATTATTCTTCTTTACTTCACTTCTACACAATAGCTAAGAGAATGTCCACCCTGTGGAAACCAGCCTAACTTGCTGATTGCCAGTGCCTTTTTAGGATAATACCCTCTCAGTGGTATGTTTGCTGAGCAAAGGAACAAGAGGAAAGATTTGCTCCTGTACTTGATTGATATACACTGATATAAAGTGCTGAATATTTTAAATTATTGAAAGTCAGTGAAATTGGATACATAATAGTGCTTTAGCAGATATTCCAAGCTTTGGCTTTTGTCTGGTTAGGTGTAACCAGCCTATAAACTGGTTAAGATTGCAGCAAGGCTTTAAGAAGCATTTGACTTTGATAATGCCAAAAAGGTAGTAAGGCCTTATTTTACATTGCAAATGAGTTATTCAAGTCATAAGTGAAATCAAAAGCATATTTCACTGCCTGTCTGCCTTGTGCTGTACTGTTTTATTTTTATGCTTCTCAATAAAATAGAGGGCATACTTCTGAACCTTATGGTCTATAACTACAGATATGCCAATCTAACCAAAGATAATTTAAGTAATCCTGCACACACAATACCATTGACCCTTGGATGTAAAATGTTATTTATTGAAAAAGTAAAGCAGTCATTGACCAACTCCTTTAACTTTTCTATCTTAAAGAGATGCGAGAAAAAAGACACGCCAACAGTAGACAACAATGGAGTGTGTATGGGATTTGAATCTTTTAAATCTGAAGTGGCAGTCTTTCCCCTTCACTTATTTAACACTACACTTACTTCACAACAGCGTGTATGAGAAATTAACATTTTAAAATGTTGGTATTAAGACTTGCTGTGAGAAAGATGGTTTTCCAAATCATCTTTAGCTGGTAAATGTAACCATGTGTTCCTGTGACCCACAGTTTGGGCCGTACTATTTTTCCCACTTCAATCTTCGCTTGCAACACCTATTAAGTTCGTTTAAGAACTCTTAATGAGACTGTTCTACTGTGTAGAGACTGCTGTGCTAGCTTAACCAACTGGTTTTGGAAAGCATGTGCCTTCCAGACTGATTTACCTCTTCCTTGAGTTAGAGATCTTAGGATGCTTACTCATAGGCTGAGGGCAAGTGAGCTGATACAGCCTGTTTCCCTAGCCTGTTACCCTAGCCTGTTTCTGATACTTGAATTAGCTCATTTACTATTTGCTGGAGGATCTCTGTGTGCATCACACTGCTTTAGAATTGATATTTACCCAAGCTTTTGTTATGCTTCCCATTAGTAATAAATTTTATATGAATTTGTGGAAAGAGTGCAACGTTTCCAATAGCTGGACTTTCTTTCAGATTCCTGTTAACTGTGGCTTGTCATTTATTTCTCCTATTGTGTAGATAGAGGTTTTAATGGAAATTTTATACCTGTTATTTGTTTAGATCAATAACATTCAGTGCGGTGATGATCTTCTGTTCCTCTGCTCATCTCTTTTTTCATGCAAAGTTCTTGAGTTCTTCCTTTTTAAAACGCTGCTTAAATTATAACAGTAGGAAATCCGAAAATGTTGGGGCTTAGCACCACTTTGTTCTTTTCTCCACTGCAACGAATGTGGAGAGGAAGTATTTTATATGGTAATAAGTAGTGTGTTTGAATGTTTGTGTAGGAATCAGTCTTTAAAGTCCAGTTCCAAACACTAATCTAATCAGTGCTGCATAGAGCAAAACGTAATTTTAATTCCCTTCGGATCTGTGGGATATAGATTGTAGCAGGAAGAAGTAAAAATATTAAATAGAATTTTCTCTTGACTGGAAGGTTGGCACATAACTGTTAATCGCTTCTTCGTTATCACGTAACTGTAAGTACACTGGTGGTCCCTCCTTGTACCTGTAAGATAATTAATGCAGAGCTGGCAGTCATTTTGTTTTCAGGTCTTTATTAAAACTGAGCAAGCAAATTAATCTCATGCTTTTATTTGCTGTCTGTTGTTGCCTTTATGAAGCTGAAGTACCATATCATTCAAACGTATTAACAGATTTAAAAGATGCTTGTAACTTTTCTGTTCAGTTTGTATTTTGTGGATTGAAATCTTTTTGCAATGAAATATTGTGGAGACGTATCTGTATTACTGTGCTTAATGTTAACTAGCCCCCGTTGTTACTTTTACCTTTATCTCCTAATGAAGTGATACATGCTTTATGGCAGGTTAGGATTTTTCTGGCACCAGTGAGGTAGGTGTGATGACAAAATTGTTGGACAGGAGGAATCTCTTTAATGAGGATTCTCCTCATTGAACATTTTTTTTCCTCATGATTTGGCAAACTATAGAATGGCTTCAGAACTACTTAGTCCCTTCTTAACCTAGCTCTCATCTCATGACATAATTTTAAATGGCTAGTTCATTAAAAGCAATAGCTATATCTGTTATGGATTGCTTGATTCAGATGAGTTTCTTCCACTTTTTGTTACTTGTCGTTTGCTGAAAACTTGCTTAGATAAAATTCACCCTAACTCCTCAGCTCCACTGGAGTCTTTGTTAAAGTGCTGGCTTGTATACTTTGCTGATTTCCCATTGTAGTGGGAAATCCAGTTTTCACATATGTATGTCTGCCATCTACAAAAGGCAAAGTCACCAGCAGTGGTATGTACTGTCAGAGGTATAATCAGTGCATCCTGAAGCTGACATCTAAAATGAGTCAGGTAATTGCTCTCTGAGGTTGCCTGTTTGTCAGCCTAGAGTGACTAGAATGAATTTGATTAGTACTATTAAGAATATTCTAAAATGTTACAGGGCCTCCAGGGTCCTTGTTTCCCTTCTCTCCCATTCCCTGCATGTATTGACATGGCACTAATCATATTTGTAGTACAATAACAAGGAGTATATTTATCTGTATATGTTTGTAAATACAGGTAAGACCTCACGTTTTAAAATACATTCTCAATGAATTAGCTTAGTTTCCTAGAGGAACACCCCATGAGTTTTTCAGTGTTACTATCACTGTGCAGAAGAACGGCCTACAGAACCTAGAAGAATCTCTGAGGCTCAGCTGATGGGTCTCAGTATGTCACAAGATGCTCTTGTTTCAGCTTCTGCTTCTCTGCTGCTACAGGAGTGCAGCTGCCAGGAATGAGATCAGACGAGTTAAGATCAAGCTGTTTCCTCCCTGATGTGTCTTGTGTGTTCTGCTATAGAAGTACTTTGTTATGAAAAGTATTAATCATAGAATTACAAAGTTATTCACTGAAACTGGATATTGAATGACTGCCTCTGAATGCCAAATCACCAGCTAGAGCTAAGACTGGCGATAGATGAGCAGGTTAAAGAGAACAGGCTTTGGTGATATTTTCAAAACTATCTTCATAATAGGAATCTACTACTCTTTCTTAAGACTCTATCATAGAGTTAGAAAAAAAGCTAAAGCTTCCCCTCCTTTTACATGTCATTTTACTTCAGGATTATGCTGCCATCTCTGTGCTTTCTTACAGAGCTTATGTTTGATCCAGGTGGCTCAGCACGCTTGGCTGGGAAAGGCACAATTTATCTACAAGCAAATAATTTTTGCATTGTTTTCCCAGATTTACTTCCGAGCATCGATTTTGGGCACCCTGTGAAGTAGAGGAAGAGGTAGAAAATAAAGAAATAACTGAAATGTTAAAAACCAGATATATAACATTTGCTGGCAAGTTTGAACCAGTGAAGCATAAATGTCGAGCACCAATGCCTGATGGAAGTCTATGTGAAAGACAAGATCGGATTAAAGTGAGCACCAAGTAACATAATTTCCAGGATATGTGGAAATTATATCCTATATGGAGAGGATTTCATTAAAACGTGCCTACAGAAGTTCATTTTGCATTATAAATATAGCACAAGGGATCGAATGATAGCTATACTTGGAGAACTTTGCTGTTGATGTTTTGTGTGGGAAGCGTTCTTTTTGTAAGGAAGTTGTGCATGTTTAAAGAGCTCTCAAGTATTTCTGGCATTCATTTTAAGTATTTGTATTATATTTATTACTCTTACATTGAAGTACTTGACAGTGAAGCAGTGAAAGTTGGTTTCTGAAAAGTTCTCCTAATTTAGGGCATATTTGACAGTATTTTTAGAAACATGATTGTTTGGGGGACTAAAATTTTATTCACAAATTAAATGTTATGAAAGCTATACTCTGTGCAGCCTCAAATTATGAGCCCTACTAAGCAGAGATCCTTTACTTACATACCTCATTCTAATATCCCCGTTCTTGTATTATCTGAGATTGAAGGGATCGGGTTGCATTAAAGTACTTTAAATGGGACTGTAACAGGATAAGGATATAGCATAAACAGCAAACATGATGCAGCATGAGCACCCTGGTTCCAGGGGTGGTAAGATGTACTGCCTCTTAAGAACGAATACTCGTATCACAGAGATTATTTCTTTGATATTCTGAATGTATTCAACACGTGATATTTATGGGATCCTGATGCCTTATAACAAGACGTAGAGTTTTACCACTTGATTCCAGTATCAGGGCATATGCTACATTGAAAAACATGTAAATATATTTTCATTCTGAAGTTGTGAATTTTTTTTCCTTTCTTTCTCAAGTGCCCTTTCCATGGAAAGATAATTCCTCGGGATGAGTGTGGGGTTCCTATTAATGCAGAGGACAGAGCCAGAGAAGAAAAGATGCGCTTTGAGAAGCAAGCAACTCAGCCAGGTTTGTGTGTACATAGCATCTGGAAACAATATCAAAATATTAGGTAGAGGTGAAGATAAGCTTTGAGAATATGCATAGTACGTGTATTTTACAAATGCTCATATATATGGTATAAAATATTTACAATATCTACAATTTATTTACATTTTACATCAGATTGTATTACTTATAGTATCTACAATTGGATAACAGTCTCAGAACAAAGCTGAACAAGTGAGATGCAATATATGGATGAAAAGCTGATCCTTTTGCTGAAGACACAAGTTAAGATACACAGAACTGTATCATATTTCCATTTTGTTCCTGGCCACATTCTCTTATGTAAATCCCCAAATTTTAATTTGCAGATCATTTGCAATGATTCTTACTTGACTCGTAAGTATGAATGAATGTACACACAGAATAAGGTTAGCTTTGCATTTGTTCTTTATTTTGAGTGTTTCTCATAATGTTCGTAACACTTCTCAGACAGTAGTATAATATTATTCATCACGAAGAACATTATATTAAAAACAAGCTACGTTTCAGGAAAGGAAGTCCTCTAACCATGCTGGTCCCTAAGAATTGTGATTAATGTAATGTAACGATAATATTATTAGGACTGCTGTGAATATTAGCAGAATGTTTTTGTTGTTACAATGCAGGAACATATTTTTCACAGAATCACAGAATCACTAAGGTTGGAAAGGACCTATAAGATCATCTAGTCCAACCATCCACCTATCACCAATGGTTCTCGCTAAACCATATCCCTCATCACAGCATCCAAACATTCCTTGAACACCTCCAGGGTCGGTGACTCCACCACCTCCCTGGGCAGCCCATTCCAGTGCCTGACCACTCTTTCAGAGAAGTAGTATTTCCTAATATCCAGCCTGAATCTTCCCTGGCACAGCTTGAAACCATTCCCTCTAGTCCTATCACCAGTTGCACGAGAGAAGAGGCCGACCCCCAGCTCACTACAACCTCCCTTCAGGTAGTTATAGAGAGCAATAAGGTCTCCCCTGAGCCTCCTCTTCTCCAGACTGAACAATCCCAGCTCCCTCAGCCGCTCCTCATAAGGCCTGTGCTCCAGACCCCTCACCAGCTTTGTTGCCCTTCTTTGAACACGTTCCAGGGCCTCAATGTCTTTCTTGCAGTGAGGGGCCCAGAACTGGACACAGTACTCAAGGTGCGGCCTCACCAGAGCTGAGTACAGGGGGACAATTACTTCCCTGCTCCTGCTGGTCACACTACTTCTGATACAAGCCAGGATGCCATTGGCCTTCTTGGCCACCCAGGCACACTGCTGGCTCATGTTCAGCCGAGCGTCAACCAACACCCCCAGGTCCATTTCCTCTACACAGTCTTCTAGCCACTCCGCCCCAAGCCTGTAGCGTTGCTTGGGGTTGCTGTGGCCAAAGTGTAGGACCCGACATTTGGTCTTATTAAACCTCATCCCATTGGCTTCAGCCCAGCTATCCAGCCTGTCCAGATCCCTCTGTAGGGCCTCGCTACCCCCAGGCAGATCGACACTTCCAGCCAACTTGGTGTCATCTGCAAACTTACTGAGGGTGCACTCAATGCCCTCATCCAGGTCATCAATAAAGATATTGAAGAGGACAGGCCCCAGCACCGACCCCTGGGGAACACCACTCGTGACCGGTCGCCAGCTGGATTTAGCTCCATTGACCACCACTCTCTGGGCCCGGCCCTCCAGCCAGTTCCTTACCCAGCCAAGAGTGTACCTGTCCAAGCCACGGACTGCCAGCTTCTGCAGGAGAATAGTGTGGGAGACAGTGTCAAAGGCTTTGCTGAAGTCTAGGTAGACTACATCAACAGCCTTTCCCTCATCCACCAGGCGGGTCACTAGATCATAGAAGGAGATCAGGTTGGTCAAGCAGGACCTGCCCTTCGTGAACCCATGCTGGCTAGGCCTGATCCCCCGGTTGTCCCGCACTTGCCGCGTGATCTCCCTCAAGACAATCTGTTCCATAACCTTCCCTGGCACCGAGGTCAGGCTAACAGGCCTGTAGTTCCCCGGGTCCTCCTTACAGCCCTTCTTGTAGATGGGAGTCACATTGGCAAGCCTCCAGTCTTCCGGTACTTCACCAGTCAACAAGGAGCGCTGATAGATGATGGAAAGCGGCTCGGCTATCACCTCCGCCAGTTCCCTCAGCACTCTCGGGTGAATCTCATCCGGCCCCATGGACTTGTGACAGTCCAGTTGGAGTAGCAGGTCTCTGACTGTTTCCTCCTGAATCGTGGGTGGTTTAGTCTGCTCCCCAGCCGAGACTACCAGGTCAAAAAGTGGAGTACCCTGAGGATAACTGGTCTGACCTTTAAAGACAGACGTAAAGAAGGCATTCAGGACCTCTGCCTTTTCCTTATCCCCAGTAGTCATATTCCCAGCCTCATCCAGTAAAGAATGGAGATTCTCCTTAGTCCTCCTCTTACTGTTGATATATTTGTAAAAGGGTTTCTTGTTTCTTTTTATCCCAGCGGCCAGGTTGAGTTCGAGCTGGGCTTTCGCCTTTCTGATTTTCTCCCTGCACATCTTAACAACTTCTCTGTACTCTTTCTGAGTTGCCCGTCCCTTCTTCCACAGGATGTAGATTCTCTTTTTCTCCCGGAGCCTCAAGAATAGTTCCCTATTCATCCACGCCGGTCTCCTTCCCCGCCGGCTCATTTTGCAGCTCAGGGGGACAGCCTGCTCCTGCGCCTGTAAGACTACCTTCTTGAAGAGCAACCAGTTGTCTTGGACCCCTTTACCCTCTAAGACTGAATCCCAGGGGACTCCCCCTACTAGTCTTCTAAACAATTCAAAGTCCGCCCTCCGGAAGTCCAAGGTAGCAGTTTTGCTGTTCTTCCTCCTGGCTCCACCAAGAATCGAGAACTCTACCATCTCATGGTCACTCTGTCCAAGACAGCCCCCGACCTCCACATCTTCCACCAGACCTTCTCTGTTTGTGAACAGCAGGTCTAGCGGGGCAGCTCCTCTCGTAGGCTCTCTCACCAGCTGCATCAGAAAGTTATCCTCCATACACTCCAGAAACCTCCTAGACTGCTTCTTCTGCGCTGCGTTGTATTCCCAGCATATGTCAGATATTTTATATCTTTTCATTGGTATTTTCTTGTGTTTTAGAAGAATTCTTGTCCTTGTTATGCTGTACTCCAAATTAGTGAAGTCCTCACCTAAACTTTATTGGCATTTTAACTAGCCTGATAGTAGGTACAATATTTGTATATTTGTATATTGTACAACATTTGTATATTACAGCTTACTGTGCCGTACTTTATTTTGTTCTTGAACAGCGGGGATAGATAACAAAACCAATGGCTTGATCCTTGTATCCTAGCTGCTGCTTTCAGATAGAATGCTCTGAAGAGGAAGCTCATCATTGCCAGGATTGTTTTTTACCATTTTTAGCTGAGGTAACGCTCTGAACGGTAAGGAATGAAGGCAGTGAGAAAGGCAGCAAGCAGTGAACATGCAGGCAGAAAGACTTCCAAGGAGAGTAGGGAACTTTTTTTTCCCCAGTAGTACAGCCAAACCTCATTAGCAATAGACAGAAGTTAGATTTTTGTAGAGTCCCAGGAGGACCGCAACCAGAAAGCAACTGGAAGTTGATGGACTACAAAGGAAGATAGGAGAGAGTGATCTATCCAACAGGACATAGTGTATAACTGGAGGGAACAGATTTCTTTTCAGAGCTTTTTATTTACTCAGCCTTTCTCTTATGAAGAAAGGCTAAGAGACTTGGGCTTGTTTAGCCTGGGGAAGAGAAGGCTCCAGGGAGACCTCATTCTGGCCTCCCAGTACTTGAAAGGAGCTTTTAAGAAGAAGGGGGACACACTTTTTATGCGGTTTGATAGGACAAAGGCAAATGGTTTTAAACTAAAAGAGGAGAAACTTAGGTTAGATGTTAGGAAGAAATTGTTTACTCAGAGGTTGTTGAGGCCTTGGCATAGGCTGCCCAGATAGCTGTAGGTGCCCCATTCCTGGAGGCATTCAGGGCCAGGTTGGATGGGGCCCTGGGCAGTCTGATCTGGTGACTGGCAACCAGTCCATGACAGGGGTTGGAACTCGGTGATCTTTAAGGTCCTTCCAACCTAAGCCATTCTATGATTCCGTAATTCCCCAGCAGGCCTTAGTTTTTGCTGTTTTAAACTATTTATTCTAGGTGAATAATCTGTATTTTTATTAAACTCACCTTTAGGCTTTATCATTTCAATACCTTGTAGTATGATCCCTTAAGGAGAGGGGCAGTTATTTTGCTCTTAAGGTCTTGCTGACCTAATGTTTATGGATTTCACAGTTATGTACTGTATTAATGATGCTACTGAGCCTTTCACCAATTCTCTTTGGTGTGGGTGAAGAAGTTTTCATCCTTGTCCGGGTAGAGTGAAGTGCTCTAAGCTGACCTCCAACCAGCAGCACAGGAAATGGGCTGACATAGTGAAGCCAGGCCAGAGATGTAAACGTTGTGCTTGAAAAATGAAGTTCCCTGCTTAGTTACGACAAACTAAAACCAGCAAATTAAGCTGGTAGGTGTTCTTGAGGGACTAGTTTCAAACTGGAAACTAATACTCTGATAGAAAAATCACTTGTGCTGAAAAATATTGATTTCTTTTTTTTTATTCTGTGGAATTGCCATTGCTCTAGGCTAGACATAATACTTATTTTTATTACAGTGTCAGCACAGTGTTGTTAGAGGCTTCTCACCTCTGGCCCACAAGGATGTATATGTTAGTCCCAAAACACAGTTGACATTGCGATGTTGCATTATTGAGTGCCATTGTTAAGCTGAGATGTCACACAAAGGTCCGTCCTGTCTGTCTGGGGAGATACTGAGCAAGCTACAGTGCTTAATTTATTGGACAAAACCTTAAAGGTTTCTAAAGCCATATATATACCAAATGTCACTAAATACTTTTATTCACTGCTTATTATTTCTTTCATTTATTTTCCTGTGCTTCAGAATTTTCATTAACCTTTAAAAAGGTTTTTTTTTTTGGTTGGTTGGTTTGAATTTCTGGTTTTGGGAGTTGGGAGGTTTGGGGAGGTGTTGCTTAGGTTTGGGTTATTTTTCAGTTGTTTTTTTTCCTTTGTTTGTTTTGCTTTGCTTTTTTGCTTCAAGTCTGAGCAGTGCTGCTGTGGAATATGCATAAGTAGAGATCCACCATAAGTGCTTTGGTCTTTGTGAGTGACAACATCATTTCCTAAGAGCGACAGCTGGAAAAATGCCAAACATTAAAGTTGGAGTATTGGTTGCATAATTAAATTCTATCAAAATCTTCCTACATCTTTTTCTTTTTGGATTGCAGTGGTTCTTTTCATCCTTGAGTGGTTGAAGAGGAAAACGATCACACAAAAATGACACAGTTTATGTAATAATGACTATGTTTTGAGAACACTATCACTGGTATTATATATCATTTTTTAAATCAGTACAAATTTTGTAATTCTAACTAATGTCCACAAAACGGTGCTTTGGGCTCTTTGGTCCTCAAACAATGAATCAGGAGGGATTACACTGACCTGCTAATCTGTAGTGTTCATCCTCTTCCAATAGTTCGCACACAGGAGCAAATTAAGTGCCTATTTTTTGTGTCAGCCCTGCAGAGTATCTGGTTTTTCAGCCCTTAGTGACTTGTTAACAAACAGGTATCAGGACAGGCTGGTGAAGGCAGGCCGCTGGCCAGTCAGATGTGAAATAGCATCTCTTTACTAACTACAGTATTGATTCCCGCCTACCCCTGCAAACTGTGTAATTTTCTTTTCCCTGCTGCTAAACTCAGTAACAATGTATGAAGAGCTTTAGGGGCCCATCAATGCTCAAAAAGGCTGCTCTTCCCTGGCATTCTATTGATTTTTCTCAAAGGCTTTTAAATTGCTCCTTCATTTTACTCAAACGCTCATTTCATCTCTACTGGATGCCGGCATTTTTTCCTTGTGTTTAAACAATTGCTCCATTCACTGGGTTCCTAAACTGTGACGCCTTCTTATTACTGGGAGATAAACTGTTTAGACAGTTTTCCTTAATCTTGGATTAATCGTTCCTGTATCTGAATTGTACTGTTCTGTATTTATTCAGTTCAAAAAAAAAAAAAAGCCATCGAAGAAACCCATCTCTTTGAGTCTTATGATCTATCAAGTCTACAGGTTCTATTTTCTCCCTCTGTGATTCTCCTGCTCAGTTCCTACATAGCTCCATTTTCCTCATGCTTTTTTTTTTGTTTTTGGATTTTAACTTCTTTGCTTTTGCATATCATACCAGCAGGTTTGATCTAACCAGTCCTTGGCAAATAGCTCTGGTATTCCTAAGCTCCACATTCTTACGTAGCTCTGGCCCTCTCGAAATGTTACCGGTATTTGTCATGCTTTGTACATAGGTGAAATCGTACCATCAGTTAGAACTGTACACTTTTCCCAAAGATGTTAAATGAGAGTAGAAGTTTGGTGTTACAGTTTCTACAGTTTCTGCTGACTTATGTGAATCTATATGACAAATGACTGGTTATTAAAATAAGGAATTTTGACTTTCATGGTGTGTGGACAGCATTACTCTCAAACTACATGCTCAACGTGTTTATAAAGTGGTGCCATTTTAAGTTTGCATAGATATCTGCAGGTAGAAAAATTGACCTGTCCTCTGGCCACATTTTTACTTACTGCTGCTTTTATCTTTCATTCTTGTTCTGGTGTGCAAGACACTGTACTAATGATGAAAGATAACTGCTTCCTCAAATTTACAGTCTAATTCATTTATGCTTATTCCCGTGGTGACTACTATGATCGGAATTCCCTTAGTGGGGTTGGATTCTGAAGCATTAAGGATTTTATAGAACTGTAGAACAAGTTTTTGAAGAAAGGCGTTCACTTGGGCTATTGTCAAGAAATGTGATTTAAATAATGAATCTGATGAAGCGTGGCTTACTTGGAAAGAGTGATCCTTTCAGATGCAAAATCGGGCTTATGGCAACAAGGTGTCTTACTCAAGAATACTTATTACATGTCATGTGCCAGTTACATTTCAAAGCAAATAAAATTAAATGCAGAAATGTTACAATATTGTTACCCTCTGTTCTGCTCTAAAGTTGACAAACTCCATGTTTTTCATTTTTAAGCTTTTTTCAGAATTTATTCCTGGAGATAAGTTCCTCAGCTACATTGTTGGCACTTTGTTCAGTTCCTAAATAATGATTGCTGTGTTTATGTCAGCTCTCCTGCATGGAATATTTTCCTTGAAATTGTTTTGCTGTAAAAGCTTAAGTCTTCATACAGTGCAGTTTTATCTACAGCAGGTAATAATAGATACTGATCCCAGACTGGCAGGGCTTTTTTATCAAGGTCTGTGGTTTTGACTAACTGCTTTATCCTCCTCTCCCTTCATGTACACAACTTAAAGCTCACTGACTCTGCCCTTGCCTAGGGGTGACAAGAACCTTTACCTTAGGTAAGGCTGCAAATTCTGCTTAGGCTTGAATTTTCAAAGTGCCTGGTTTTTCTTATAAACAGAGTGGCTAGATCCAGAATTCATGAGAGAAGTCGAAGCAGCCACCGGAGTGGATCTTGGTTCCTCTAAAAATAATGGGAAAGGAGGAAAAAAGAAAGGGAAGAAGAAATACCCAAATCTGACAGACCTGAAGCAGCAGGCTAACACTTCTCGTTCCCGGCTTGGGAAGATTGTCTTCAATAAGTAAGATACTTACGTTTTCTAAAGCTTGCTAAATTGCTGTTTCCCTTTGTTTTAGTGGTATTTTTGTTTCTACACAATAAACAGCTTCCTTTGCCAGTGGCAGAGCACAAATGCCTTTTGTTCTGCTGGAGAGTAAAGACTAGCAGGTACTGATGACCAAGGTTATTTCTTAGAGTATGATTTGCAGCTAATTTATAAAATTTCCCTATTATTTTTATCATCACTTTCATCTATTTTAGCCTGTAATTGCTGTAGTGTCATCTTTGGATGAACATTTATTAATGGATGGATGCCATACCAGACACACTGTAGTATCGTAGATGAAGTGAAATCAAAGTTTTGTTTTCCACTTGAAAGCCTGAAATGGGCTGTCCTGAGCAGAACTGTAATAAAAGCATGTCAGAAATCTTAGCTTTTCCCACGTGGTTGCTTTCAAGCTTTTCAGAGACCTCCACAAACTTTCCTGGGCTTTTTTGCTCCTGTGTGTCTTCTCTTGCTCTCGTGTATATTAAATTTGTAGCTTGGTCTGTCCAGTGCTTTCCAGCACAGTATATACACAGCAATTCTGTGTCTGTATTATTCAGATACTGCCAATGTATTTTCTTCTCTTTTACTGAGAACACAGTCAAGCAAAATATTTAGATCCTTGTGGACACACTGTTGCTCACAGGATGGCCCTGTGTCTATACTTCTCCCTTTCCTCCCTGCACATGTGCAGACAGTGCAAACTACTTGGATTGAAAAACAGCAAATACTCAGAAATGTTAAGAACCTAAAATAATCATAACTTCCGCATACTGAAGGCTAGGCACTAATGCACACAAGATTATTTATGCACCCTTACCTTTACTTTTCAAAAACGTGACCGATAGCTACTTATTTGCAAGAAAGCTTGGCTTCTCTGAGATAACCATTCAAGGGATAGATTGAATATTCTAACAGTTTGCCCTTGACATTCACACAACTTGCTGGCTCAAGGTAAATGGAGTTCTGAAACTCCACATAGTTTGTAAGTAACATGATTCAGCTGAAGGAATAATATTATAGAGAAGTAGTCGAGTAGTACAGGGCTGCTACTGCAAGCATGGCACCGAAGTGGTCTGCAGGGTGTCTTCCTCTCTCATAACAGGTTTGTGAATGTGATGCTTAAATTCTAGCAAGTCTCAGAGTGGAAATTCAAGACATTGTCAGTTAACTCTGTACCTCCAAACCTACAGTAGTAAAAAACTTGAACCTGCATTGATGAAATGCTTCAAGCTACTGTTATTTAGGGACCACTAATTAATTCAGATAACTTGAATAACCGCAGGAAACATGGGCCTTGTAGAAATGTGCTTGCTTAACTTTATGACTCTACAGATGGAATTACTTTTTTCATTCTGAAACAGAATTTACTTCTGGAAAATACCCCCATGCTATCCTGATGACTGCTCTTTGGCATTTAAACATTTTAGACAAAGATGTAAGTTATGAACACATAGACACACGTGAGAAGACTTCAGATGCAAGTGGGAGTCCACAACCCCCCTCCAAGCTGAATAGGTTTTAGAACATTAGTAGCACTATACGCCTGCTCTCTTGTGCTGTTTCTTACTTGTAGTCTTGGTTAGGTCTGGCTGCAGCGTAAACTTGTCTGAGCATTCTCTGGTCTTCATCAGATGGGAAGCTGCTGCAATTAGTTTCTCATGTTAAAAATGAAGTAGTCAAAGCGAGGTGGATAGTGGAAGGTTGTCAAGTCAAAAAAGCAAAAATATGATCATCAATGGTTATTCCCTAAATATATTGTTTGAGTTGAACAGCATCCAAGACACAATATTTGTTTGAATTCAGTTTTCCCTTTTATGATGCAGTAGTTATAATAAAGCTAAATTCATGTTGATTTTGATTACAAAGTAGCACACTTTCTGTGACATTTTCTTGTTACTTGATCTTAAAGTCAAAAACCACGCTGTTGTAATAATATGAAATTCTTATCAGCTTTAACTTTCAAAAGCTGTTTTTGGTTTACTCTGCTCTGTGCTAATGATTATGAATGTGTGTTAGTGCCAGGTATAGGGAATCAAACCTGTCATGTTTTAATAGGTTTCATGCTTTGAAGCACTAAACAAGATGATAACCTTGGCTCCTTATAACAACCCCAAATTACTTGAAATGTATAGGTGATAAACCCAGGCTCTAGTCTGCCAATAAAGTTAAGTGAAATTGCACAGAGATCATCAAAGTGGGATCTCATTTCATTTACAGTATCACACAATCCAGGGGTGCTAATGTAAAAACTACATGACATGAAAGTGACAAGGCCACTCTCCACTGCTAAAAGCTCACTTTTCTCCTACCAATTAGGCAATATTTGAAGAGCAAAACCACGGCTACTTTTTCTTTACTCTGTTAACTTTATTGGCAGAATTTTGTTAAAAGAAACCCACTTCCAAGGTTTTTTTTCAGAATGCTAGCTTTGATTACAGTTGCTGCTAAGAAAATCTTTAATCCTGTTATTTAGAAGCACTACTGAGAGGTATCCTCTGTTTTCAGATGTTTCAAAATAGCTTTTAAAGTTAAGCCATTAAAGGGAACAGTTAGTTATAACAAAAGTCAGCTTGCCTCAGAGGTAACCAGGGGAGCAGAGCTGTAGTGGTGTGCAGGCCTGATCCTGAAAAGGGTCCCATCACCTGGTGGATGCCTTTTTCTCATTCTACCAGACACCCTGCAGCATCTGCAAAAGTGGCAGAGAAAGGCAGACTGTGACAGCGTGGAGGCTAACAGACTTGAAACTGTCCACTTTGGGTGAGAGAACAGGCAGGCTGTGTTTCTAGAGTAGAAATGAATGGAGACATCAATCAGTGCCACATCCTTAAACTGGATGGAGTTCCTCAGATGAAGCCCTTAGCTGACATACCTTCCAGAGCAGCAGAACACTGAGATCTTTACAGAGGAGCAGTGGGAGATGACTTCCTTTTCCAGAAACAGTGGCAGTGTGATGACATACCTGCAAATATCAGCCTCAGCTGTTGGAGCTTTTCTGCTAGAAGCAGACAAAGTAACTAATAAAAATTGGAAGTCAGGAGTCCATTGAAGAATAAAATACCTTGAAGAATAATTGAAGAATAAAATACCTTGGGCATCCTCTACTCAGCTGTGCACTGTACAGAGGTTTTTGTAGAGACAGATACACACACACAGCGTTCTCTCTATTGCTGCTGCTGCCTTTCTTCTGCTTTTTTACCTCTCTGAAAGTATGAACCCAAGCCTTCCCAACTAAAGCTCTGCAATGTTAATGTATCTCTGCATATGACAGTCTCTCTGCTGTTTTCCTTAACTCGTGTTGTTGCTCAGCAATGAGGAGGCTGATGGTGTAAGAGATTCTAACTCTTCATACAGCTGATGAAACTGATTTTTAGGAACTTTGGAAGGAAGTTGCTAAATAAGTTGTAGTTGAACATCAAACCTTTCCCTTATGAAAACATCCTAGAATTTGCAGGTTATATTTGGTAGATGTTTCTGAGTGTTAGTTTAGCTTTTTGATCCTGTTAGGTATTATTAGTTATTTTTTCCCTGTAGAAAGGATAGGTGCTTTTGAAAATCAAGTTTACGTGTGACTATCAGAAATAGCACTAAGAGGATAGAATAGACAGCTATTCAACTGAAAAGCTTTAGATTGGTTTACTCCTGTTAATAAAATATTGCTGAATTAAACTAGTTGTATTGCTACAGCTAATTTAGTTAACAAGACAATGTGTTCAGCCCCAGTGCAGTGTTCACAGTCCTGATAGCAATTTATCTTAGTTCATTTTTCCCCCAACATTTATAAATAATCTGAGATTGCATAGAATTAATACAAGAGCCTTTATATATATATTTTTTCCCTTGCAGAGGTGCTGTGAAACGAGTGGTGAAAGCAATGAATCAGATGGACCAAAGAAAGCATGAGAAGTTTGCCAACCAGTTTAACTACGCACTGAATTAAGTTGTAGCAAAATGCAAAGAAGATCAACAAGAGTGCAACTGTACAAAGCCTTCAGCACAGGCCTCCATGTGTGAAATACTGTGCTGTGTGCATTTTTACTGGGATTACTTTGTAAAGTGTTTTTAACTTCTAATTTATTTTACAATTAACATGAATTTTGGCAAAGATGTGGTAGTATGTAATGGACTTAATACACTTAATGATAAGTATTGGAAATTTATCTGAAATAGAACTTATTTTGTGACTTGTACATACTCTGAGTAAAATGTTCAGGGCTTTTTTGCCTTCCTAAGGGACCAATATCACTTACACATTGTTTGCCAGCACAATTGTGATTTGCCTTGACTTTCATACCTTCAGAAAGATGCCTTAGAAACAATTCGATTTTTACTCGAGGTGGTAACACACAGGCTATTTGCTCAGCCTTATATTCTAGAAAGACTACTACATCAAGCAGCCCACTAGCACCTCTGAAGCACCTTGCACATGAACTGGAAAAAGCCAAACCCATTCATGATCAGAAGACATCAATTTGATTACAGCAGGTTTAAGAGCCAATTCAAGTTCAGTAGCTGTGGCATCAGTGTAGAAGCTGAAATTAAGTTGGTCTTGATCTCCTTCTTGTCCTCCAAAGATAGTCTCCCACTATCTTTCAGAAATGAGTTTGGAAAGTATGTTATGAAAAGTTGTGGAGATACTTAAATTTTTTTTTATTTTAAGTGATACCAAAAAAGCTGCATTACAAAGAGGCTTTTCAAGAAAATGACTCAGGTGACTTACTGAGTAAGTGAACTGCCTGGCTTCAATCAGTTAAAAAAAAAACACAGTTGAAGTTACATCAGTTTCAATCCTAGGAGTGCATGGAGGGACCTAAATACACACAGACACCTGAATTCTTTTAACATATTGGATCCAGATGCTTGGTATCTGTGTGGCTCGTTACTGACAGAGTGTTTAGCCCAATCTCTCATAACTGCTTTGCTGGCTATCATCATCATGTCAGAAGTAGAATGAAATAAACACTGATTAGTTGTGCTCTTGTGGTGTTTCAGACAGCTTTATCGTGAAGGAAATCAGAAGTATCAAGGAAGATAGCGTTTGAACTGAATTTCAAAACGAAAATAGAAGTCTTCAGTAAAAAACAGAACACAAATTAGAATGGATTCTCTACAGCACCAGCTTACTTGCTTGAGATACTTCCTTGTACAGCAAGAGACTCCCTAAGAATTTAAAATGAAATCTTCTGTACAGGTTTTGACCACCTCAGACAAGAGCTAATTTACAGCTCTGCCACGTATCTGTTGACTTGCACAAGTACTGCTAAGAAAGCAAGCAATGATAATTTAATCTTCCAGATCTTTGCAGTTTGGAAGACTTTTTCCTCTCCGAGACATATTTAGAAGCATACTTCTACACTATGACAAATAATAAATAGCCAGCAGCTGTTAAAGCAAGAATTTCGTAGTTATTTACTGCACTGGAAACCAAAGCTGTGTCTACTAGCCATCTAGCTAGCAGCTGAAAGCATAGTCTAGGACAGACCATACTCATCACCAGATCAGCTGAATCAGCTGATCAACTGGTTTTATTTATTAGCAAAGACAAAAAATAAAAAGCAACAACAGAGCTCACATACTTGAATGCAATGTAGCTCAATGGACACTGATACTACAAAACAGTCCAAATGAAAGCGCTTGATCTTGGAGGTATTAATATTTATGAGAGCCATAGTAGTTATTCTATTCCATTGTTTGAGACTTTTGAGCCCACACAGACTGAATGTCTTCATTTGTAAAGGTGTGTTTTTACTGATCTCTGTAAAAAAGGGGGGAAACAGTGACACGTACCCTTTTGACATGAAGTATCAGCACAAGCAGACTTCTGGCAAACAGTGGGCGTACTTCAGCTCATAGAGTTTCCACTTTGAGTCTTCAGTAAAACAGAAAGCCCTCATGACCAAGATTACAAAAAGGAATGGTTTAAAGCTGTGAGAAAGTAATATGCCAAGCAAATTATACTCATTTACAATGCTTCTTAAGAGTCTTATGAGTTCTAGAATTATCAACTGAAACTTCTTTATTCTTGTTTTGATGCAAGGACTTTGCTCATCAGCGAGGGACAAGGATTTTTATACCCACTTGGGTATGAAGTGTCTCCTTGTGCTTTGGCCTTGAAGCAGGAGAGACCACTGGCTATTCAGAAGTACACATTAAGTGCACATCCTCTCTAACTCTACCTTTATGTTAGCCTGACCTTTTACCAGCAAGGATCTTCCCTTCATCCATAGTGTTTGAAGAAACGCATGCTTCCCCTCCCATGTTAATTATTGCCTCATTTACTCAAAGGCTTTGCCGAGTTCCACTTTTAGGAGTACACATACAACAGATTTTGAAATATTTTGCCTTCATAAACATTCTCATTAGAACTAGTCAGACATAATTCAGTGAAATTTAAGAGCTTTCTCCTTTTCCTGGGTTCATCTGTGGCTCTGATGGAGAAAAAAAAAACTATCACCAGTGATCCAGCACGATTTCATTACACAGAATTCCTTTTACAGGTACATACCATTCACAAGCTCCACTGCATATTTTTTGTCACTCATATGCCTTTGCAACTGTACCATAACATACTCCTGCTTAGTGGAGATACTGCACCTGTTTTTCAGATACCTAAACACCTTGTATGATTTGGCCCTTGGTCTGTGTTGTTAAGCTGTAATACAGGTTGAATTTGCCATGTTCCTAGAGGGACATGGTAGCCCTGGGCTGGAGTGAACTATACAGATATATCTAAGGCATCTTCTTATAAAGAGTGATGTTTCAGTGCTAAAGTAAGAATAGAAAGCAAGGACTTCTCCATGCTTATTCTTAGTAGAGCATGATTGCATCTGGCAAGTAAAAACTTGAAGAAACTGTAGCATGTATAAATTTGGTGCTGATGAAGGTGGGAATGAAGGTTCTGACTCTCTAATAGAAAGCACAGTGACAAACACAGGTTTGGTATGAAGTTTGTGAGCAAAATAAGAGCACATCTCTCTAAAGTTACTGATACAGAATGATGGGTCCATGCTCATCTCTTACATGATAACTTGCAGTTTTATTATCAAAACTTCCTTTAGGCTTGGCTGAAAATTTCTATTAGACAAGCATAACCCTTAAATGCTCTTAAAAATGTATTTACTTAAGAAAAACACAGGATTTGGTTCTGCATGGACAATATATCCTACTTTGTAAAACAATCTGTAGGTTGGTGGCATCTGTGCATTCAAGATGACATTAAGGAAAACAAGAGAAAATTAAAAAAAAAGTTCCAATTAAGGAACTGTGAAAGTGGCCAATAAGGTTGTTCCTTATTAGAAAGAGCTGCTAGCCAGAGACAAGAAATGCTGAATCTCAGGAACCCATCAAACAAAAGCCTAATTCAGCATGCATTAGAGTAATTCAGCAGCAGAGATAGCCATCTGGTGGTGTTTCATACCCATGCAAATACCTGGCTGTTCATGGCTCATCCAGTGCTATTAATTAATGGTTGTAATCATGGAGATGATAGAAGCATCTTCATAGGGTACATATCAGAGAAGGTAAGAACATCTGAATGTTTTGGCACTACTTAGGCGATGAAAATGAGTCATTAAAGCCATGCCTTTTGAAATGGTGCCACCGTGCCATTACAGGATCATCTGAATGCCGATAACATAGAAAGGAACCATCTGCAAATTGTCCCAGAAGATGTCTAGGTGCCTAAGCCTAGAAACGCAGCCAAAAAGCTGCTTAAGTTGGACTCTAAGGGTCTGTACCTGTTGTGAGCATCACTGGACTTCACAGCTAGGTCAAAGTTCTTGTTTAAGCCTAGCAAAACTAAGGGAAAAGAAAAATAGAAAACAAACATTCAAGAAAGTTTGATCTGATGTGCATTTTCACAGCAACCAAATGCATACCTTAGTATTCATTTTTAAAGAGGCAGTGGGAATCGTACACTTGAAAGCAACAGTGCTGGAGCACACATCCAGGAGACAGTTCCCATCACTCATTCTCCTATGGGAGCTGAAACTCAACTACAGTGGAGCTAAGTATGCCTTGCGTAGGAGACCAGCCAGAAGGAAGAAGCAGAAGGCAACAAGGCAGGAATGAGCGGGGGCCTTCCTGACAGTAACCAGAACCAGCCAACACCTAGCACTTACCTGACAGTTCACCAAGATAAAAGGCAGGTCTGGAGCCAAGTCAGCAAGGCAAGCAGCAGGTCAGGTACAAAGCCAGCACAACACAGCTCAGCAAAGGGACTTTACCAAAGCGCAGCTCCTCCACAAACAACTGAAGGGTGGAGACTTCATAGAATCTTCTGAGTTGAAGGGGACCTTTATAGGTCATCTAGTCCAACTCCCCCACAGTGAATAGGGACACCTACAGCAAGATCAGGTTAATCATAGAATCATAGAATGGCCTGGGTTGAAAAGGACCACAATGATCATCTAGTTTCAACCCCCCCAGCTATGTGCAGGGTCACCAACCACCAGACCAGGCTGCCCAGAGCCACATCCAGCCTGGCCTTGAATGCCTCCAGGGATGGGGCATCCACAGCCTCCTTGAGCAACCTGTTCCAGTGCATCACCACCCTCTGAGTGAAAAACTTCCTCCTATCAGAGCCTTGTCCAGCCTAACCTTGAATATCTCCAAGAGCGGTGCTTCCACCACCTCTCTAGGCAAACTGTTCTTTCTTACATCTCTTCCAGTTCAGCTGATTTCATGGCAGTCACACCCAAGGTCATGCAGCTGTGCCATATCAGTGCTGCAAGTCAACTCCTGGCAGGGTGTGGGATGAGGCTGCTGATGAGAACTACGGAGAAAGATGGCTAAATGGAGAAAATAGTCTGTTGTTACATTCAGAGCACTAGGAGCATCCTTAGATGAATGTGGCTATTGTCCTTTCTATTACAAAATCCTCTACAGATGTTGGAGGACTTAAGGAAGAATGTGGAAAGCGCCATAAGCTAAGTGCTTTGAGCAGCAGCCTAGATAAGGAACAGCCTGGGCCCTCTCCATGCAGCAACACTGATGACTCCTTCAGCTGAAACTGATGCTAGGGATCCCCAAACACATCCCCTAGAAAATACATGTGGATGGGTCTGTCTAACACATGGGCAAAGTGTGACCTGTGGGATGAGTTTATTGCTGTTCTAGCTTCAGGCGCTGTTTCTGAAGGAAAAGAAGGAGTTAAGTTAGTAATTACTCAGGTTTCTGAGTTGATGCTTTCTCTCTTCTTCCTCTCCTTCAAAACAGATCAAGTGGAGAATTAAATTGTAATCTTGTTGAACCTTTCCTACAAGCTGTTGCTGATGATGGTACTTCAACGCCTGGTCCTAAGTTGCTGCAGCACAAATTCCTCCTTGAGCTAGCAGACCTATAATACCAGCATTAATATGTGAAAGTTATTATTACTTTTTTAAGCTCAGCCTTGTTCTTTCCAAGAGCAGTAGATGTGCCTTTGCTCATCTGCCTGTTAGTGCCCTGAGCAAAACCCCAGCTACGTGAAGTGCTCATTACATTTTTACATTAGCATCAGGAGTCACTTTTGTCAAGGGGTTAAGGAAAAAGATTGTTAAAATTGTTTAAATATGGTACTAATTAGTTTAGATGTAATGAAACACCATTAGGCATCTGGTTTCTTTGCAAGGGATTGTTGGATAACCATTTCTGCCAATGCTGCAATCTGCATAATGACAAGGTGTTGGCATTGCATCCACCATTAATTTGCTATATTTATAATGCCATTATGGATCCACTCTTATTCACGCACACTATAAAAGATACATTGAAACATAATACACAATTCTGCTTGTTTGGAAATTGCTTTTGGATATCTTTGATTTTCTGTAATAGTATTTTTGTCACTTGAATGCTAACAGCACCAGGAGGAGAGTTTGCCACACACAGTTCTGAGCCCTGAAATTCAGTGTTGCTTCCAAGTGGGCATGAGCCTTTATTTTCCTGAATCCTGAAGAAGGGGCAACTGAAAGTGTGATCAGGTATGCTCAAAGCAAACAGTATTTCATCCAAACACTTAACTACAAGGTGTGTTGCTGGTCCTTTAAGTCCCAAACAGCATTCTTAAAACATTACCAAATCTTCAATAGGTCATAGCTAGGGCAGTTTGCTATTACCAACTGTACATCAATACAACCAGTTGCAAAGCCATACCAGCAGCCCACCAAAATGCTCCATTCCTGTGCTTTTCTTTCCCTATGCAGTCTCCAGGGATCAACTCAGAAGAAATAAAGCTTGTCACCCTACCTATGGTAAGGTGGAAGGATGGGGAAGACTCCCTCTGAGCTCAGCTGTGCAGGGCACGTTCTTCCACTGTGTGTCATAGAATCATAGAATGGCTTGGGTTGAAAAGGACCACAATGATCATCTGGTTTCAACCCCCTGCTCTGTGCAGGGTCGCCAACCACCAGACCAGGCTGCCCAGAGCCACATCCAGCCTGGCCCTGAATGCCTCCAGGGATGGGGCATCCACAGCCTCCTTGGGCAACCTGTTCCAGTGCGTCACCACCCTCTGGGTGAAAAACTTCCTCCTAATATCTAACCTAAACCTCTCCTGTCTCGGTTTAAAACCATTCCCCCTTGTCCTATCTCTATCCACCCTCGTAAAGAGTCTGTGGTTGTAAAACAAACTTAAACATGAATTGGGCATTAATTGAAATACTTGCAGAAAGGCTAGATTTCTTTTTTTGTACTGGAAATGCAGTAGTTTATAAAAGGGGTGAATCCTTATTGTGTCAATCATCATCTCATGCATATTTCTGTAACTTGCAGTTCTTTGTTGCATTGTCAGCTCTCATTGACTGCTTCTGTAAAATGTCACTGATTCGTGACAGTGCAGAGAAGAAAATATAGAAGACAGTGATATTTTTTAAATGAAGTCTAACATTTTGGGTGGGGTGTTGGTTTTAACTAGCTACAGATCTGTCATACACCAAGTTTAAATTAGTAAATCACATATTGGACTTGGCAGTTGTTTGTCACATCGCCTGAACCCGCATGCCCAGACTTCTGGGTCCTGGACATGAGTTGGTCTGTGTCCTTGGTGTTTTCTATAGGTACAGGGTGCACCCAGAGGATTTCTCCTGAATGGGCACTATAGTCTTATCAGCTCTAGATTTCTAATGCTCTGATAACCTCAAGCATTGCTTTGAGGCTTTTTCTGTATGATGCATCCACATCCCTGTCAGACAAGTGTCAGACATGGAGAAAGAGCTCTTCCTGCCAGGGTTATTTTCACTGTGACAGCCATCGTTCTGTCCCCCAAGATGTGTAGGTAATGTGACCATGTGGTGCAGAACAGGATGGTCAGAAAGAAACAAGCAAACAAAAAGCTTACAGAAGTGCATCAGATAGATAGAGAAGAAAATAGTTTATGTAAACCCACCTTGTGAGAAAAACTTGTTAGGATCCCATTTGTTTACTTGCCTGTTTCCTTCATCTTCAGTGTCCACTCTGATCTGTGCCTTGGTATAAATCCCAGAGCCTGGCAGATCTTCCAATAGAATTAAAAATGTTTCATCTACTCTTAAGAAAGGCTCTAGAATAGCCGTGCTTTTTTTGCTTACCCTTTGAGTCACAATCTCAAGAACTGTCCAGACATTGTAAAACTTAAACGAGAATTTAAGTTAAATATGTCTATGTTAGAGCAGAACTGTTTTACATATGCAATAAATGAGTTAATGGATGTTTGCCCGTGCTGCAGACATCACAGTGTGTTTTTCAGGTAATTATTTAAATGAAGTTTCGTATGGAAGAATTCTTAACATTTCGCTTATGCAGTGTAGGAACAGAAACGTGAAATGAGACTGCAAGCTCAGCCTCAAGCAGAAGGTTTACAATACATGTGAAAAAAAAATCAAAAACGAGTCTAAAACCAGAATAACACTTTTTTTGTGGAGAGGAAATATAGAACACTGGTCTCCAATGAATCTCTCATAATTTCATCAGCTGTGGTGTGCAAGCAATGAGAGAAAATATTTCAAAGTATTTTGAGTTCTCACCCAGTTACTTGGAGCAAATCTATCTGTACTTGTATGCTTTTTCTCTTAGTTGTTCCTAAGATATTTAATGCAATTTATTCCGTGAACATAAACTCCTGACATTTACTGTTCTATATAAGCAGGAATACTCAGAACAAGGCAAAATAGATGCAGTTTCCTTCTCTTTCTGTCTAATTCTGTCACAAACATGGTGAACAGTGGTAAGACACAGTTAGTGTCTAAATAATGTCTCACAAAACAGGCTTGCAACCTTGGATTTAACAGAGAATCATAGAATCATGGGATGGTTTGGGTTGGAAGGGACCTTTAAGATCATCTAGTTCCACCCCCCTGCTATAGGCAGGGACACCTCCCACTAGACCAGGTTGCTCACAGCCCCATCCATCCTGGCACTGAACACCTCCAGGGTGGAAACATCCACAGCCTCTCTGGGCAACCTGTTCCAGTGTCTCACCACCCTCACAGTAAAGAATTTCTTCCTAATATCTAGTCTTAACATTGAATTTTGTGGGAATTTATTTAAAAATATGCAGGGGCAGGGACATGGGCAATGGAGTTAGGACATTCTAACAGGTAGGAGCATCTGGCACCAATTGCTGAACATTCACACAAAGGATGTTTCTGAACCAAAGCCCAACGCTGATACCACCAAGCTTCTCCCTGGCAGGCACACAGCCTGGTTACGGGACAGTGATCCAGGGAGCACCATGTGAGAACTTGATCTTTGGTGCTGCTCCTGCTCATACTCTAAAAGGCCTCTGCATGTAGGCTGTGACTCGAGACTGACTACATGGTACACAGTCTATGTGCTGGGAAAGCTCTGCTACAGCCAAGGCTCTTTGGTTTTTGTATTGACTTCTACGTGCAGAACATCAACTGGATGAGACATTCAAGCAAGAATTGTCAATAACTTCCTAACCAATGCTAAGAAATACCCCTCAGAGTCTGTTTTCAGCATCGCCTTAAAATGTGAGAAGCCTTGTTAAGATGGATTTAATGACTGCGAATCTCAGGCGGACTCCTTTCTCCAGCAGCTGTGAGTAATAATGCTCACACGGACAGGTTTTGCTGGCAGGAGGCTAACTGACTCAGAGCAGGAAAATCATCTGCTCCAGAGCTCCAAGCATCTCCCTTTTAGCACCGGAATACTTTCCAGCTGGGGGAACTGCTTGGAGTTCCCTGTGTGTTTGCTATTTCTCTTAATGAAGCTGGCTCATGCTCCATCTGAGCTACAAGCACAAGCACAAGTAGTGTTTGCTCATACCTGGTCAGCAATAGGTTGGTTTGACAAGGTAAGAAAATTTCCTAAGCATCCCCTTCCCAGTTCGTCTGTTTTTCTCCTGTCAGTAGAGAGCTGTGCTCCAAGCAGCACTTGTAGCGTTCTCTCTGAAAACTTACTTCGGAACACCTTTTATCACAACACCTATCACCAAATGCAAACGAGTTTGCGCTGTCCTGAAGGTCGGAAGATGAACTCTCGGAACAGAGCGGAGGTGCCGAGCCCTGCCCGGTGCTGAGGCCGGGCCCTCCCGCATTACAGCGCCCCATGCCGGGCGCACCGCGGCGCCGCGTGCCCGCCCTGCCGCTCGCTTCGTGCTTCGGCGTGCAGCGGTGCGCCCCGCGGCGGGAGGGTGCGCACGAAGCGCGGAAGGCAGGGCGGCTGCCAGCGGCCGGGACGCTCTGTAAGAGCTCCCTAAAATTACTCGAGAAATAGCTGGGTTCGTAAAATTACCTTAGGAGAACAGCCGTCACGTTTCCGAGCTGAAAAATAAAACAAACAAAACCCAGACACGACAGTGGGAATAGGGAGTTCCCTTCCGTACGAACTTTGGGATCACGTGGGGAATGAGGTCTCTGCAGCCCGTTCAGGGTGGGCGAAGCGGCCCGGCTTTGCAATTGAGAAAAAAATAAAATAAGGGTGATAGAATTGACGCTATTTTCAAAATCACCAGCGGAGATGATGGAAGATCGCTTTATTTGCTAAAGGGGCGGGATATGAGCGAAAGAACCGATTTGTTTCATTTACACAAGGCCAAAATATCGGACTCTCCGTCAGCAGACAGAGAGGAAAACAAAAAAGGCGGGGGGGAGCGGCCCTAACATTGCAGAGTCGGCAGTTGGCGAGAGACGGCCACGGGAACACGGGAGGGCGATGCCCTCTGCCTTAGAAGAAAAAATGAAGTTTGCGTATAGGGAACACGCGGCGCGGCTCCCAGCGTAAACGCAACGAGAATCAAAACCCCCGAATCGTCTCCCTTTGCCTTTGGTGGGCGTTTTCCTGCAGCCCCGCCCGGAAGCAGCAGCCGGCACCACGGGTTCCTTCACGTTTATTGATTGAGTTAAAGTGTTCAGCAAACAAAGTGCTCTCTGTATCATCTTCCCGCCGTCATTCCCATCCCTTATACATTAATTATAAAGTTAAAACTTTTTTTTTCTTTTTTTCTTCTCTTTTTTTTTTTCCCGTAACGACCAGAAATATACAGAAATGCAGAACGTAAAAACGAAAGAAACCCAAAGCCCTACAGGCGAGGGGGCTTCGGCCGTCGCGCGCGGCGCTGTGCCGGTCCGGTCCGCAATGCTCCGTGCGCTGAGGTAAGAGCCCAGCCCACCGCCGCGCCCCTCCGCAGGGGGCCCCTCGGGCCGGGGCGGTCCCCTCAGCACTGAGGGCAGCGCGGGCTGAGGGCTGGGGGAAAGCGGCGAGCGCTTATAGGTGGGGGGTGTAGAAAGCCGGAGCGCCGTAAGTCTGCGAGCCCAGCACGAAGGGCGAGAGGACGGCGGGGCTGGGCAGGAAGGGCAGCTGGGCGGCGCACACCAACCCCCCGGCCGGGTGACCCGCGTAGCTGCCGGGCCCGTGCATGGAGAGCGGGTTGCCCATGGGCGGCGAGTGGCTGAGCGGGCTGAGGCCGCCCGGCAGCGCCCCTCCGCC